>MU226606.1:4289293-4361708 GCA_018584345.1 Thuja plicata
TTTATAATGTAGTTGCATTCTAACAAGTGCATCACATCATAAATCCTTTAGTAGAAGGTGGACTTAACAGTTCTTGATAAATCTCTTAACAGAGTGCACACCTAATGGTGTTGCTAAAGCTTCAAACAAAGTAGATCCTGATAGGTATCCACTCTAATACTCCTAACAGGGTAGATCATCATAAGTTATCAAATTGTAAGCCTTAACTAGCTCCCTTCTTATCTATAGATAGTTAAGTTTTGTGGGTGACATCCCCACCACAGTTTTTACTTCCTAATAGGAGATTTCTACAATATCATATCTTGTGTTATGTGTTATTTACTTTCATATATGTTTCTTGAATGTTTACACATGTAAAGAACTTATGTTATGATTTTACATACATAAAGAAATATGAACAGATAAATAGGTGAATATACAAATATGATGACACAAAGGTTAATGGGCTAATCACATAAAAGTTTTAGAGGTACTGATTCACCCCTCCCCTCTCAGTACATCATTCCAGTAATTCCAACAATTGGTATCAGAGCTAAGTCTCTCTCTTGAAAAGCTTAAATACTTAAGAGAAAATATTAAGACAATGAAAAAGTACAAACTAGACAAGACTATTGAGAATAAGCAATTACAAATTCAGATTTACTATGAGCAGTACAAGGAGGTGAGAGTAAGCATGAGAAAGTTGATTGATGAAAGAAAGATTATGGCAACTAATCTTAATGAAAAAGATTATCAAGAAGAGGAGATCCCAGATTACTTCAACTCAGCTGAATCAACAACAAGCAAAGCATCAGACACATCAGTAGAAGAGATCAAAAGTCTACAAGAGGTCAATCTACATTTGACAAAGCAAATCAAGATGCTGCAAATCGGTCAAGAGACTCGGATGGTAAAAATGATTGATGTCATGAATGATTCAAGAAAAGTTGAATCAGAGAGAACATTGGTTATTGATGATAGGAAGAAAATCACAGAGAAGCTACAAGAAAAAGAATCATAGATTCAAAGACTTACTTATCATCACCATGAGATTACCAATCAGATTATTCTTATGAGTCAAGAGGCAAACAGATTAAATACTAAACTCATTGCAAGAATACAGTTCATCGGTGAGCTAAGAGAAGAAAATGAAAAACTAAAGCATGAAGTTAGAATTCAGAATTAGCACAATGAATTAATCAAGAAAGCTAAAGATAGTAATAAAAGAATGGATGATTTTATTGATGGACAAAGAAGAGTCAACAACTACACATGTTTAGGGTACGCCGACAATGGAGAATCATCTAATCAATTAGATCAAAGGAATGCTTATGCAACTCCAAGAACCAAGAATTTTTCATGAAATCACTATGGAAAACCAAGCCACACCTCAAACATTTGTAGAAACAAAATGAAAGGTATTTCTCAATCACAATCTACTTTCATTGGTAATTGTTATAAATGTCACAAGAAAGGACACAAGGCACATGAATGCAGATCCAAGGTGACAAATCCAAAGAAGGAAACCTACATGGACAAGTACTTTCCTACCTACAAAATGAATGGACATACACATCAGGAGTGTTGGAAAAAGAACAAGAAAGCATGGACATCAAAAGAACCTGATAATGGATTTAAACAGACAAGAATAGGTAACTCATATGTTTGGGACTATAACACATGGGTAAACTACACAGCATGTGGGAGGTATGGTCATATTTCTGCCAACTATATGAGAAAATGGACTAGAAGACCAAGAGGATTGACCAATTTAGGTATGGCATGTTTATATTATCATAAGGTTGGACATGTGGTAAAAGATTGCAAAGACTGACAGACAGACACAAGCACTTATCCCAATGGAAACACCATTGATGACATCAAGAAGATGAGAAACAAGATGTGGAGAAAAGATACAAACACTAAAGGTGTTGGAATAAGCAATACAAATGATGACACCCCATCCAATGGATCTGGTGACATCACAATTCCCAACTAAGTTGCACAAGTAAGTATGGAACTGCATTATGACAAGTTATATTATGCATCGGTTCCATTACACATTGATAATATTGATAAAATTAGCATTATTGAAGATGCACTATATTGTTACTTGTAATATTATTGAAAAAAAATTCCATCAGTAAATGGGTACCAATAAGCATCGGTGAACACACACAGTAAAGTTGACACTACTTACCAAAATGTATCGGGCATTACATAAAATCCAAGTCGCTAAGTGTAACTGACAGACATCGGTGATCTTTGAGCCGACAAAGGTTGTCGCCACCATCTTACCAAAAATCATTGGTGAAATCACCAAAGCTGCTAGCTACCCCAAAAATTTGTGCCTACACCGAACATGTTATTTATGCCTCAACCGATGAAATCAGTCTTTGTACACTGACAAGTTGTTGGGAATTAATGACAACTTAGGGCACAAAAATTTATAAAAGCATGATGGAAGAACTCATTTTGCACCCATGTTTTTCAAGCAACAAAGTAGAGCTAAGAAGAGTGAATGAAGAGAAGATTGAAGTGTGACCTCAGCAAGATCCAAACACGACTCAATAGATTCACGAGCGATCACAGAGATTTAGTAAGTACCTACAATCACTGACCGCACTGTTTAAATTATGGAAAGCCCTAAATTTCAAAATACGATGGCATCTACTTCAAGAATAGGAAAATTGAAAGAGGATAAGAAGAAAATGATTAATCTTATTAGCAATAGTACTTGTGTTGAACATAAATACAAGTTACACCCAGAAATTGCATTGCAACCCGATGATTCTGGAGCATTCTCCAGAATCCCACCTAGGGTTTTGCTGGTAGAGGATGTAAGGTCTTATATACATAGAAAGATCTCAGAATCAGGAGATCTAGACCTAGACAATTCCTATAAGGCACTATGTGATGAAACTTGAAACCTAAAAGAAGAGTACAAGCATCTGGAAGTGAAAGGTCTGACAAATGCATTACACTTTCCTAGGGTTTTTAAGACCGACTGGATAGGGATAGTTCTTAGTAGAATGCATAACCAGACATTGTGGCTTGATGAGCCTAAATGAATAACAAAATATTTTATTCATGTGGTTACTGGATATCCCACAACCGACAAGCCAAAAGCTCACAAGCACCCATCCATGAAGGAAGTAGAAAAGTTAACAGGTGCAAAATTAGACAAAAGAGGTCTCAAGGTTAGCACCATCACCAATGAGGAACTCAATTTTGGTGAATGTGTGGTAGGATACAAAATATTTTAGGCCAACAGAATGAATAGAATAGAAAGCACTGCTATGAGCACAGCCTACAATATCATCAAACTAGGAAAGAAGATGCATCTTGCAAAAATATTGTTAAATCAACTTGAGGAGAACATGAACACCATAAGGTCATCAAGGAAAAAAACTTGTAAGTTTGGTTCTCTTATTATGTGCATATTATTTTACCTTGAAGAATACTTTCCTTCCATAGGCAAAGTAGTATGGGACATAAGAAAACTAGTCACCATACAGATATGTGAGCACATAGAATCATTAGGTACAAATTTCGATGACTTAATGAATGAATATTTCAAAGGATTTAAGGAAAAGAAGTAAGCAAGAACAAGGATACCAAAGATTTTGATAGAAGAGTACAAAGATGATATATGTTTTATGGTAGATACTGATTTTACTTATATCAAACCAGTAGTACCTAGAAAATCTTGGCTATCACCACTGGATTATGAAATCCAAATAGGACAAGCTACAAAATGCATCAAGGCACTGTTGAATGAACCATTGGACAACAAGCAACCAAGATTTGGCACTTATGAAGAATCCAAACCAAAAATCAAGTCAGATCTTGTTGTCAAGAAAATTGTAAACAAGAAGAACAAAATGGTAAAGGACTTAACCAAGAAATTTGTAGTTACTAAAGAAGGTGATGAGGAAATAGAAGGAAAGGAGGAAGAAACCAAGGGCTAGCCACCCATCAATGAAGATACAGAAAAGAGTGATTCAGAGGCTACACAGTTAGATTCACCACCTCCTCCTCCACCTAAAAAATCAAGGACAAGAAGCAAAAAAGTAAATGAAGCAACTCCTTCACCATTACAGAAAGGGGGAGTGAGAACCTACAAGAGGAAACCAGTCTCACCAAAGGGGAAACAAACCAAAAGGAGGAAGTTAAATTGAACAAGAGAAGATCTAGATGACTCAGGTATGGATGAAGCTGACAAAGATGTACAAAAAGGGAAAGAACCCTTGATTCCTAAGACCATTGATGAAATATGTAAAAACATTTCAGAATCACAATCTATTTTAGATCCTAACATTAGGAAGTGGTTGAAATTTTATCCAGAGGATCAAAACAAAATTGAAGATGTTATAATAGCTAAAATGTACAAACATAATTATGTTCCACTTCAATTCAAGGAATATGAAGTACCCAAGGAGCTATTAGATAGATTGTCTGCAAGATGGACATTTGCACTTCATCAATAAAAATAGATAAGAGAAAGAGTACTTGCTACTCTTATGCCTTCTGAATCAAAGAAAGAAGAGATAGATGAAATGATGAAGAAATATGCAAAGGAGTTCTCACCCAAAATGAGAGCATACAAATTTCTTCAAGGAAAGCTAATTGAGCTAGATCAGGAAAGCATCAAAAAGTGGTCTAAAGTACTCAAAAATCCAACTCAAGAAGCTAGCCTGAAAAAGGAACACATCATCATCAAAGATGCACATAATGATTCATCATTTGAATTGCACAGAGAAGAGAGTGATACAGTAGGCCACAAAAATACTGAAGTTGTAGATGAGGTATGGCCTGACACTACTCTTGACAAAACTCAGAGTGAAGAAATCCAAACTCCACCAAGCCCAACTCACATTGACTTGGATGATGAAGAAGAGGTTACCAAAGAATAATTGACAATAAAAGGTAACATAAATGAGGATGTCAATAATGAAACATGGTTAGATAATGCCATTAATGACATTACAGGAAAAGACCTTGTAGAAGACATGCAAAAATATGAAGATGTCACTGTTGCACAAAGTGATACCGACGGATAGGACACACTTACTAACACTACAGAGGTAAACCCTCCGAGCAACATGAAAATATTGATAGAAGCTATTGAAATTAACTCTAGTCAGGATAAATCATCTAAAAAAGATGAGAACATACCCGAAGACACAGGTAGTGATGAAACTAAAGATGCATTGGACACACAAAAGGATACAGACACAGAGATGAAGGATGCAATTGACACTCAACAAAAGTTGTCTATAGAAAAAGACAAAGGAGAAGATACTAAAAAGGATGAAAATTTGAGAAAGGATGAAGAAAAACAAAAGAGTAAAGAAGTTAAGCAAGATGATAGCATGAAGGAAAAAGGAAGAAAAATTTGTTGATACACCCAAATCCACTGAAGAGATGACTTCCCACAACCAACAGGTGGAATTTGAATAGAAGCAACAAGAATCTTCATCTTCTCAACCTTCACCTACCGTATCAATTCAATCTCAAGATTTACAAATGGTAGTTCACCAATCCATCTCCCAACAAAAGAAGAAGAAGAAGAAGAAAGTAATAAAGAAAGACATATTGGTTGTCACTGATGAGGTGATCAAAATACCCAAGTGGGATGTCTCAAATTTGGATACTGAAACACTTCAAAAGTTTGGAGTGATATATCAATTAAAAGCCATACATGAGAAAATGAGAAAAGCACGCAGGGAAGCCCAAGAACTTGACAAAGCTAGGGATATACTACATCAACTTGTTCCTAAGGTAAAAGTTGAAAATGACACATCATTCATGGAACAAATTGCAGTTCTTACCAACGCCATCACTACTCAAAGTGTAGATCCAGAGCGCCAATGGAAGAACTGACAGAAAAGAAGTATCAACTCAAAATAGTTGAGAAGATAAGCCAAGAAGTGGCAAGAAAAAAGGTAAAGCTCTCTGAGTTATCAATTCAATTAGAACCAATGATTACATAAGCTATTACCTTAGTACAAAAATTGTGCACACTTGACAATTTCACAAAAGAGAATGGTGAAAAGTTGTCCCAACTAGATTCAGATCTGATAGCAAGTGCACAAATTTTAACCTCTGATGCAAATACAATAAAGTTGCATCATGACAAGATCATAGAGGAAAATAGGTTAAGACAAGAGATATGGGATGCAGAGACATAGTTTAGAAATGAGTTACCGAGCTGCAGGCTCACATATTGCCAAACCTCACTACTCTGCAATAGCACATTACAGATGTAAGAAATCTGATCTTGACCCCGGAGATGTCTATGGTAGACAGTATCTATGATATTCATGTGAGGATATCACTTGAGCACATGGCTCTCAAAAACCTGAAGGAGAAATGGGAGAAGATGATGGAGGAAATAAAAGCCTCACACTCCCACATTTTTGACAAGTTGTAAGTACATTTGCCCTTATTATCAAAAAATGGAGGAAAAGGATATGTATGTTATATGTACAACAGGAACAGATATGTAAAAATAGATATGTACAATATATCAAATATCAAAAAAAGAAAAAAGGGAAGGCAATCATATGTACATAAACTTACACTTACCGGCATATACACAGGGGGAGTCATTTCATGACTAAAAGAAAAATGAATAAGGATGAAGTATACATAGGTGTACATACTAATACATTAATTATGTTGCACATATTATTTTTTTATACTAATTTCAAAGGGGGAGATTGATGACATTAAGTTTTGCCATTATTATACTTAAGTGAAAAACATGATAAAGGTCATCAATATAGGCATACCCGATAGATAGCACACTACATAACCGATGAGATGAAAATGCTTTTCATGAAAATGCTAAATATATAATTGCCCGATGAACACTGAAAAGTGTTGAAACTGACAAAAAAGCATAAAGGACATCACCGAAAAAATAGTTTTCAGTACATCGCCAACGGATCCAAAATCACCAAACTGATGGTATAGTTTTGTGAACATTGCCGATAGAGCAGAAAAGGAAAGGAACCTGATGAACAGTTCAATATAGGGACACCGATGGATTAGAAACCTGATAGACTAAGAGAGAAGCCTGAGCATCATAATTAACAGTCAGTTACAGAACCCGCAAAAAATGGATCTGACTTTCCACGTCAGATAAAACATTTTAATTCTATTTATAGAGTTTTAATTTGTTTTAAATCATTACTTGAGGGTCAAGCAAGTATATTGTAAATGTTTTAAAGCATCCTAACAGATCTAAAACATAACTAACTAAATATCAAGGTCAAGTTGTAAACCTTGAATCTAGAGTTAACTTGAAAAGCGTGAATCAAGAATGGACCTAGAAACTAGTATATATAGATGTTAAATATTTTGTAATACATAGAGAGTTGAAAAATGATTGTAGCCATGAAGGGCATCTACGAAGCAGAATTGAATTCATGCAAATTTTAGAAAAAGATCATATCAGTTCTCAAGAACACAGACAAGGCTACCGACAAGCAGAGACAAGGTATCATTCAATCACTCAAGGTGATTACATATACATTGTAAGCTTTATAGGATCTATTATCAGAAATTAGAGATTTCATCTACTATCAAATCAACATTTGTAATGTAGTTGCATTATAACAAGTGCATCACATCAGAAATCCTTTAATAGAAGGTGGACTTAACAGTTCTTGATAAATCTCTTAACAGAGTGCACACCTAATGGTGTTGCTAAAGCTTCAAACAAAGTAGATCCTAACAGGTCTCCACTCTAATACTCCTAATAGGGTAGATCATTAGAAGTGATCAAATTGTAAGCCTTAATCGGCCCCCTTCTTATCTGTAGATAGTGAAGTTTTTTGGGTGACATCCCCATCGTAGTTTTTACTTCCTAACAAGAGTTTTCTTCGATATCATATCTTGTGTTATGTGTTATTTACTTTCATGTATGTTTCTTGAATTTTTACACATGTAAAGAACTTATGTTATGATTTCACATACATAAGAAAGATGAATAGATAGATAGGTGAATATACAAATCTGATGACACAAAGGTTAATGGGATAATCAAATAAGAGTTTTAGAGGTACTGATTCACCCCTCCCCTCTCAGTACATCATTCCAGTAATTCCAACATGACTAGCATGACACACAAACCTGTTAGACCATTTCAATTCTATCTTTTGTGTGGTTCACAATAAGACACACAAATATTACTAGGAAAGGTAATCACACCCTTCTCTCTCCCTCTTTCTCTCATTCTAGTAGGTTAGATCATGGATTTTGTATCGTCACTGGTGGATCTCTTGTTCTTCTTACGTGATCATTTGTGCTCTTGCAATATCTTTCCAAACATTATATTAGTGGCAGAGATATGTTCTAATTCAGGTCTCGTTCACAAGTTGATTTGGAGTTTTATTTTTAGTACTAACCTCTTTTGATGTTGATTTTTTTATGCCCTTGTGCATAGATGTGGAGTTAGGATCCTTAGTCTGGGGTCTTATGTCCTTAGACTTTGTGATGTCTTATCTCTTTACAATTTTCTACTATCATCTTTCTCTATCTTTCCTCTATCTCTTACTTTACCATGAGCATGAGCTTGTCGCATATTCCCACTAAAGTTTGGGCCAAATGTACCATCCTAAAAAGTAATCACTTACTTTAATACAATTTTTGGGACCATTTTAGCCCTCCTTGGTGTGTTTCTTGCATTAGGACCTCATATTGCATTTAATTGTATACATAATTTAAATAAAGGTCCTTTTTCTTCCTCCAATCTTGCACAAAACTCTAAGTTGGCCCTAATTTATGTGCATGATTTCTCATTTATCCCTTTAATCACAAAATTTATTTCCCCCTGAGATTTAAATTCCTTTACGATCAATTTTCCCTCTTATTTCACCATTTTTCCCCTGAACCCATTAATACTTCTTGGGATATGGAAGTTTTATCTTAAAATTCACATTCCTAGGTATAGGTTGACCTTGACCTATACCTGGTATAGGTTAAATTCAACCTATACCCTAGGAGTTTATTTGATTGGCTCCCAAGCCTGATGCAAAGTATTGGCCTTTTCCAACCTAGTGCAGTCGGCCCTTTTGATTTTGATTCCCAAAAGTGGTATAAAACGAGGCCTTCTCACTTCATTTGGGGATCTATATTCAATCTATAATCACACATACAAAAATAAATATCTCATTTTGGTGAACATTTGTCTTGCATGCTTTATACCTTCACATTTGGTAGTTAGATCTCCATTGCATTGCATGTCTAGATCTACTTTTCTACATTGTATACCTACTATAGATACATTCATTACAATATTTAATTTCATGTTTACGTGATTCCAAATAAAATACAAAAATATTTCATTTGTGCACTAAAAAGTTATCATCGCAATTCATTTATTGTTTATGCATTTACATTGATAAAAAATACAAAAACAAAATTTCATTCCATGCATGTTTTTATTTTCTATTAGTCTTGCAATGCATCTATTTTCTCAAGTAGATAGTGGTTTAGCTTCCCTTCTATGTCTTTATCCTTCTCCTAAATATCCCTCTCTCCATGAGGTCGTATCGGTGCAAGAAAATGTTCTTATCGCTTCTTTTAATAGTCTCTCACTTTTGAGAGAAGTGTTGAAGATTGGTATTAACTCTTCTCTTAATATGTCCTTTCCCTATGTATATACTTTTCTATACTTTGATATGTCTAACTTTCCTTCGAGGAATGACCCTTTGAAATTTTACAAAGATCTCACTATTTTGGATGAACCACTAGATGATAATGTTGACTACTAGCTCCCTCATGAAACAACCTTAGCCCAAGAAGATGATATAATGGTTGACACTTCTTCAATTTCCTCTAAATATGACATATTCATGCTTCATGTTTATCCTTCTCCTACAACATACCCCTTTATAAGGATATTGTAGAGCAAGAAGAAGACATTATTTTCCTTGATACCACCTTTTCTTTATTTCACACTCCTAGTAGAGATGAAGCCTTAAAGGAAGTCCATAATCCATATTCTAAGGACATCTTGGAAGAAGAGGATAATATAAAATTCCTTAATGCTCTCCCTTCTAGTGATGAACCAATGAAGAATCTAGAGCCTAATCAAGTTAATTTTTTCAATATTCATGCTCATCCTATGATAGTCAACAAGCCTATGATAAGTGTCAAAGGATATCTTCAATCAAATTTTTCTCAGATTCCTAATAGACCTATCATCACTATTAAGAGTTATCCTCAATCTACTCCTCAAAATTCCATTACACCTATGATTACGGTTAAAAGATATAATCTGAACAAGCCTATTATAATTGTCAAATCAAAACCTATAAGGCCTTTGGAGTTATTTAAGGATTATAATGTGGTTCTCACACCTATTGTACAATAAATAATCCTCAACCTTCTAATCCAGTTATTTATACTTCTCTCCCACCTCAACCCATGCTTCCTCCTCCACCCCATCTTCCTCAAAATCTAGGAAAGGAGTATGATTTGGTAGAACAACTCCATAATACCCCTACCAAGATTTCTCTCTGGAAAATTCTTCAAACTTATCCTACATACCATGAATCCTTACAAAATTCTTTAACCACTCTTCCAAATCCATCTCCCAATCTAGATAACAATAATTCCATTTGCAGTGCATGCATGCTACCCCTATATCTCCTCAAATAGTGTTTACTAAGGATTATTCACCTCCTAAATAAGTTCAAAGTTGATATGATGTTCTTATGGTATTTATCCTCATCAATAATAATCTCATTCATAGGACCTTAATTGATAATGGATATAGGCTAAATATTTATAGTATGGAAATGTTGAAAGAAATCAAAGCTGATATTTAAACCATTAAACTTGATAATATTCCTATTTGTGGCTTTGACAATATTTCTAAAAAAACATTAGGCATCATCACTTTACATATTAAAGTAGGTCCAGTTATTTGAGATACTCCTATTCATGTGATGCATAGACCTCATAATTACAATCTTCTTTTGGGTACACCTTGGTTACATACTATGCATGTCATTCCTTCAACTCTTCATAAAAATTTCAAATTCCTCTATAAAAATGTGGTTTACACTCCTGACATGAATGATAGACTGAATAGTTGTTTAAACACAAAATCTGCTAAAATGTCTCAGTCTATCAAAGAAACTCAAGAGCTTAATTCTAAAACTAATTCTCAATCTTGGTATGATCCTCCTTCATCTAGTTCTCTTTCAGATGATGATTGGGGATCCTTATATTTCATGCCAACTTTTATTGGAGAGTACAAATTTTTAGACCTTCAATTTATGTAATCTAAATGTGACAAAGAATTCAAATAAAATCATATTTCTAGTGAGCTTAGTAACAATTTTTTTGTTTCTTCTACTCCTAATGAATCTCGAGAAATTATCAAACCTAGTTTTGATGACATAGTGACTAATGAGGCTCCATTGACACTTTTTTATATGGCTTCTCATTATGGCCCTAGTTATTATTTATTAGCAAAACATGGATTCAATGGGAATGGTTGTGGTAAACATGAACAAGGAATTCAAGTGCCTTTAGGAAAAAAAAGGGCATGAGCATTCTTATGGACTAGGATTTAATCCTTATAAGCAGCCACAAATAGTTATTCTTAACACAATTATAAATCATAATTCTGATCATGATTTAGGATGTACGCAACAAAGTATTAAGAATAGTGAGAAACCTATTGAAGCATTTGGTTTTGACAAATAGTTATTGTTAACACCTTTATTAATCACAATTATGAGCATGATTCAAGATGTGCACAAAAAACTATTGAGGATGGTGAGAAACCTATTGAAGCATTAGTTTTGAGTCTCTTTCTTTGTCCACATCCTCTCCATCATCTAACATTTTTCATCCATTTACTTTTAATCAGGAAACACTTTTTCCTAAACTTATTCATGCTAAGGTGATTACTAGACCTAAACACAAAAATAAATGTAGTCAACATCTTATGATCTTCCTTTTTGTATTTATCACCACTATCATGATCACTCTACTAATGATTGTCAAGCTTTACATTACAAAATCAAACAACTCATTGATAATTTTATTATTTGTATATGGTCTCACAATGAGTACTTTTTCAATACCAATTTTTATAAATAACATCTAAGTCCCTAATATGTTTCTCCATACTATGTAACATTTTTATCCTACTCCTTGTGAGATCATTCTCACGTACATTGTAGTACATGTTTTGAGTAGAATAATAGGTCTCCTTTACCCTTGTTCCTACGCTTGGGGTGAAAGGGTGTCATATCCATCTCTCTTACTCTCTTTAGGATCCAATTTTCCCTTGGTTAAGTGGTATCTACCTATTTTGTGGCATCCAATCATTCACATAAATGTCAGTTTACATTAAGGATATGTATCCTTGATCATAACCTTTTTCAATGTTCGATATTGGGTTTCCATGTAAGATAAATCCCTTGCCTTGAGACTAAACAATGTGTCATCCTTCACAAGGATTTCTTTTAATATTTATTGCATGGCATTTCTTTGCATTTGTCCCTTCCATGACCTCATAAGAGAAGTGACCTCTTTGGTTTGGATTAGGTGTTTCTTGTGGATACTGTCTTGATTTTGAAAATTATTTGTCCTTGTTCATCACTTCCTTAAGATGACAAAATAGCACTTATTTTTCCATATTAAGGGTGGGAATACATAGCCTCCTTATTCAATATATTTTATTCATTTTAATCATGATAGGTAGAGTACACTATCATTTGGCCCTATTCCAAGCATCAAAATCAAAAGGGTCGACTGCAGTAGGTGGGAAAATGTTAATACTTTGTATCGAGCTAGTGTAGTTGGCCCTTTTGATTTTGCCTAAAATCGGTATAAAAAGAGGCCTTCTCACTTCATTTGGTGATCTAAACTAAATCTACAATAATGCATATGAAAATAAAACTCTCTCAAGCACTCAAGTTCAAGCATTCAAGGAGTTCAAGCAAGCATCAATTCATTCATTAAATCAAGCATACATATCCTCTCTTAGATATAGCTTCTTGGAGACAAAAGGAGTTGGCCATAAAAGGAGGATATCTAAACTCATTCAAGTCTTCTTCTTCCTCTTCAATCCTACATTGAGGAAAGTTAAAATCATCTAATACATGAGGTTTTATCTTACATGATTTATTTTCTATTTTTCTATTGCGTCAAGGCTATTGCATCAACATAACTGATCACATGCTAAGCACAATTGCATCTACATTGGTATGATACACTTCCATTGTTATATTTAATCATTACTACATGCTATCATTTCCTTTACTTAATTAATTTCAAGGTTAATTCCTAAATGGGGGCTTAACCAAGGCAATCCCCCTCCCCTGAATAATTTCCCCTCTTTGATGTGCAGGCACATATTCAAATTCATAGATTTAGTTATAGATCTGAAGACCCTTTTTGAAGAAATTTCTAGATCTATATTTTATTCACAATTTTGACACTTTCACATACAGGTCAAGGTTTAATTTTACCCTACTATTGCAGTGACTATTTCAGTGACTGATCTATGAAGACAAACTCCAAAATTGCAGAACCCAGTTCCAGTTTTTGGGTCCATGTATAGGTTGAGGTCAACATGTACCCAAGTACGATGTATATCCTAAAATTCAACCTATAACTGGGAAGTCAACCTATTCTTGGGACCTTCATATTTTCACAGTCTACAATTTATAGCTTCTTGACTCTATATACATCTATATTCTAATTTTTTACACAGTTTGAAAGTCCGTTTGCAGATCTAAACTTGTATCCTCTTCTAGTTTTCAAGGTGAGTATATTTCCATCTTTTTCATTTCATATTAATTAATTTCATAGATTATATTCCTCTTTTTCATATCATTTATGGCTCCTCTTAGGGAAAGGAAGACCAATCCAAGACCAATCCAAGACCCTACATTGTGAAGATAGTGAATTGGCACCTACCTTCAGCTAATTGGGTTTCCTTTGTTTCAAGGTCTTGGATATTTTTACATGTACCTATAATTTGGTGATTGGTCTATCTTATCATAGCTCACCATTTAATATGTTACAAGTAGATTAACCACCGAGTCTTGCATGTACTTTCACTATCCTCCAAGAAACTCAGATATCTGTAAATTTTCTTACTGATAGGAATATTGATCCTCCATTAAAATTTCTCATTCTTCAATAAAGATTTCATAAAGTAGAATACTAGGAACATCAAAAATGAACCAAATTTAAATGCATATACATCTTCATATGACATTTTCACATTCTTTAGGAGTTTTTCTAGAAACATTTTACACAAATATATTTTCACATTTTCCTATACTATCTTGAATGAAATGTATACTGCTAAAGTAGAAGGTGAACCCTCACGGTTCTGAAATTGAATTTTTTAGGAAACATACCTTATAATTGGATCTTTAATGGTATCTATAAGGAATGGGGTCATGACTAATTTCTATAATATTTTATGCCTCCTGATAACTAATAGACTTCTTCTCGGGAAATTCATCAACACTGCACAATCCAATGACTACCTCAATTATTTCCTTCAATATTACACATGATTTTTCAAGCATTAAGGTTTCCTCATGAAACCAGCTCAGAAAAATACAATAAACTCATTATCATTAAACCACTAAAATTCACCCTAGATGTCAAGACCAAGATTTTTTATTCTCTGCATGTCCTCCATAGGCAATCTTAATTCCATTTTCTTGATACAACTGTGGTCAAACTCCTTTATTTCAACCTTCTTCATCTTCTTCACTATGGATACATGAATAGCAGACTTGGGTTCCATAAACTCTAAAACTTCTTTCACGCACTCTCTACAAGTTTGCATTTTTTTATTTCACGCTTTTGTACCAAATGTTTCAAAAGATTTGTCTTTAAATCCATGAAACATCTCAATTAAATTTATTGTCAGAATTTTAATATCGTTGATGAAACTCAGTTGTTTTGTGTATATCACATCAATCAAACTATAACAATATTTAATAATTTTCCAATCACTATAGCAGATGAAATCAGGTGTCTGACTGGTATCACCTCCAGACAGAGGAGTATATGATTTAGCATGTTGAGTACTCCCCCTGAGCCCAATAATTTGGCTCATTTGTCAGTACAGCTAGTACCAAGATCCGATACCACAAAAATATATGCATCATCTGATTTCTTTCTCCATTCTAGTCACTACTTCCTAGATTCTACGATATGATTATCCATCTGATACTTGTCGGTACACTAACAAATTTGCATGATTTAGCATAGTGACATGTCTAAAAACACTTGAAACAACTCAAATTTCCTTTCCTAGATATTATTGATTTATCTCAACATTGGTTATCCTTGTGACCAAAATTATGACACAAATAGCAATATCCATGTAAAGTATTAAGCATTGCATTCTTTTGTTCTTGATTTGATCCTTGATTGTTACATTGACTTTCTGTATGACCAAATTTGTGATAGTTGAAGCATTGAATCTTTTGCACCTTTCTCATTTTACAATCTACTAACTTATGACCAATTTTTTTTCAAATATAACAGCAACCATTGAAAGATAAATACCTTTCAACATTTGTTTGTCTTATTGGTAGCTTTCTTGCAAGTGCATTATGATTTCTGATCTCACTTGTTGCCTCAACCTTTGTATCACCTTATTGTACTTTATCCATCTGATTTAAGAATCCACCAATAAACCATAATCCTTATTTATCCTTATGACCCTTCTGAGAGGATAATAATTGATCTAGGATAGTACTTCTCTCACATGTTTTTATTCTGATCCCAACTTCTTCAATTTTGATTCTAGTTTTTCATTTTGTTCTGAACACTTTCTGATTAATTACTTAAATTTGTATTTTGTCTCTTTCCATTCCTCCTTTTCAATCTCTATTTTAATTTTTTTTCTAAATAAGCATCCTTTGGCTTTTATTTTAGTCCACCTTCTTCCTCTTGTCTCTTTTCAACCAGCATCCTTTCAGGAGAAACTATCTTCTCTTTTAGTTCTTGGTTTGTATTATTGTCTTTGGTTTCTTTAAACTTCTTCAGTCCTTTTTCATGAGCGGAAAATTTGTCCTTAAATTCCTTCAATTCTTAATTGACCTCCTTGTGCCTTGCTCTAAATTTATTAATCTAATCTCTTAACTTTTCAATCAAATATTTTCTTATTTTAGGTTTTTCTTTAGTTCCTCATTTTCTAAATCAATATCACTTATCATGATTTTCCAATATTCTTCAGTGAAATATTCTCCTTCTATCTATTCAAACTTCCAAGATCTCCCTCAAGTAGTTAATCTCTATCTACAAGGGACCAAACTCTTATACCAATTATTGAACAGGCTGAATAACTAAGAGGGGGTGAATTAGTTATTCCCACACAAGTTATAAAAAATTTCTTTTGTCGGTCAACTCATAAACAACAGTATTATCAACTTTATATTTGTTGGTTAAGCTTATCAAACATCCACATAAAATGTAAGCATTAAGAACTCAAAAACACTGACATAGAGATCACCAGGATTTTTATGTGGAAACCCAAGATGGGAAAAACCATTAAGAAGATAATACTCATGAAATGTAGAACACCTTGGTGACACTTGTATAGTGATTTTTACAATGGCTCATTGTCGGTACTACTCACTACATGTATAATAAAGCTTAGTGCTAGAATATTAAGGCTCAATGTCAATACACAGAGGCTCACTTATGATATAGAGACTCATTATCAATACATAGGCTCACTTTTGATACATAGAGGCTTACTTTAGGAAAATATGAGAATATATACAATCCACCACTAAGATCAAAAAACTTCTTTGCACGAACATGGATCTCCTTTGCATAGATTTGTAGTCACTTTTCAAACAACCCGCATCAGCCACTTACTGCCAGACCAACTATATTACATTCACACACCACTTTTTACTCTCTCGGATATAAAGAAGTTCTTCTTTATTTATATTGGTATCTAATCTTACATATTTCATCTTCACACCAACGGTGTGACAAATCCAATACTAAGAATATTACAATTTCATTTAATACATAGCATCGGTCCTAAATCTAGGACATACATAAGACTAATTACACGCTACATTTTGACCCATGGATAGGTTGGGCCTAAGGTATTACAATTTATTTTACCAAAACCATTTGATTTACACAACTAAGAACAAAAGATAAAGACATAAGATAACAGTTACCATCAGACAAAAGATGTCCATAGTACATTGTGGCCAAAACACCAAAACCATTTGATGAACTTGCATAGGTGTTTAGATACTTATAGAAACTTTGTAGCTCATGTGATTACCATACATTGATAGAATAGTTCATGATAGTGCACCAAAATAGATCATGCGTAGTATAGTGTACACTTACAATGAATATTAGGAACACCAAAAATATTCACGTTGAAGATGTCCTATGTATAACTGAAACTCCTATTACATAACCGATAATCAACATGTGCATAACCAAAACTGCCAACAACCAACTAATATAGCAAGAGTGTTGGTGTGGAGGTTTTGACATCAATGAAAATCAATGCCAGCAAAAACTCAATAGGTCTAAAATTACTTATGGTAACTTGTACTTCAAGGTTTATCATAATATTTGGATTGTTCAAGTCTTTGTGGATGATATCATTTTTTGTGGTAATGACATGTTGAGTAAATAATTTTGTAATGAGATGCAGAAATAATTTGAGATGTTCATTGTAGGTGAGATTAAATTATTTCTTGTTCTACAAATTACACAATTTGATAAAGGAATTTTCATATCTTAGTCCAATTATGTGAAAGAATTATTGAAGAAATTTGGTATGGATGATTCAAAACCTCTTTGTACTACTATGGTTACTGATTTTAAATTGAAAAAGGATGATCATTCACCTAAATAAAATAGAAAAAATATATAAAATCAATGATCAGTGGGTTACTGTACTTAACACAGACCAGACCTGACATTATGAATGCAGTTTACATTGTTGAAAATTTTTAAGAAAAACCAAAGGAATCACATGTTTTTGTTTTTGTTAAAAGGATATTTAGATACTTGAAAGTAATAGTTGACTATGTCTTATAATATGGTAAGGATGATGATTTTATATTGAGTTCTTTTACTGATGCAGATTGGGCAGGTAATATCGATGATAGAAAGAGTAGAAGTGGCAGAGCATTCTTCTTGGGTAAAAGGTTAGTTTCATGGTTAATTAAAAAACAAAACTGTATATCACAACCTACTACTAAAGTTGAGTATGGTGTTGTTGTTGTTGTTGTTAACTGTACACAAGTGATATGGATGAAGAAAATATTGAAAGGTATCATAGTAAGTATTGATGAGCCTATTTCTATCCCTTGTGACAACTCAAGTGCTATCAATATTTCCAATAATCTTGTGTTACATTCAAAAACAAAGAATATCTCTATCAAATATAATTTCTTGAGAGATAAGGTAAGTGAAAAGGAATTCAGATTGGAATATGTGTCTACCAAAGAGAAGATTGAAGGTATCTTTATGAATCCCTTGCCAATGGATACTTTTGAGTATCTCCAAGGTAATCTTGGGGTGATTTCCCCCCCTGATCAGAGCTAGAGATGCATTGATTTGTATCGGTCTAGTGTTCTTAAATAGTTCATCATTGTTCTAGATTGATGTTTTGGTGGCTTCTACTTAGGGGGAGTAGTTAGACTTGTGAGGTATGTTGATCAGTTGGTATACAGTTTTTGGCTTCTATGACTTAGTGCATATATGTTCCTTTGTAATTGATGTCAAAGGGGGAGATATACTTATGGTAAAAATAAGTATGAGACAAAGAGAAATATTTTTCTCTGTTGGAGGATATTTTTTAGAGAAACTCTGAAAGATAATATTGTGGATATTGTTGGTCGTATTGTTGGTTTCTTTGTGCATTGATCATTTTTCACATTATATATTGCCATCAATGTCAAAGGGGGAGAATGTTGGATATTATTGGACTATCATACATATATGTGATGGAATTGATGTTTATCCATTGTTTTGGAAGTACAATAATGGGGAAAGCAAGATACTGAGAGGGGGGGTGAATCAGATCTTAAAACTTAGCCACTTAAAACAAATTGATCCACATTCATACATATATGAATTTAACCTAACATTAGATAGCATCAACAACATGAAATGTATAGCTCATAACACAAAATTTTGGTAACCCAAAAACCCAAATAGGTAAAACTGGGGTGGGGATGACACCCACAAAATCTTCACTACTATAGCAATAGTGTGGCTGTTAGGGCTACAAGAGTTTGAATGCAACATGCAATCTACCTGGTTAAAGGTCTATTCAGTTAAGAACTAAAGATCATTACAATCTACCTTGTTAAAGGATTTCAACTTACAGTAAAGTAAGCAGTCGGCTAAGAGATTTAAAATGGTCTGCTAGAACCACTCTGTTAAGAGATTTCACCTGATACACCTGTTAGAATGTTTCAAGTAGTGATCCTTTGTTATGCACTCAGATGCTGATGATGGATTTGATCTTTCCAATACCTTATGTGATCTCACAATCTGATGTCTTTACTCTTCTTTTCACTACTCTGTCATTCTACTTGATCTAGGTTTCTTCTCAAAATGACTTACTGTTCATCTCTCAAGAACAACCCTTCTCTTCCAAACTGTATATCTCTCACACTTATTTTCTAGGGTTAGAACCAATCTTATATATCTTTTCAGATGTGGCAGCGAGATCTAGAACAACGATCAAGATTTATAATTTATGATTCCAATGCATTATGATTAGCTCCATGTCATGCATAGTATAAAATGATTAAATGTGTAATTAACTCAGTAGACAAATATTAAATGCATACAAATGTCAGCCCAAATCTCATATAAGTTGGCCTAAACATTTTACATCAAATTTTGAATCAATCCTGACATGTATGCAAAAATTGTTCTGCTCGACACTTAACATCTCTGTCGCTCGGCACTTAATATTCTACTCAGCTCGGCATGATGTAACTCGGAAACCTAAAAATTCCTCGGCAATGTTGCTCGACCTTGAATGTTTAGCTCAGCCACAGTGATAACCAACTAAAACTGCCTAAGTAAATGACTAAGTGTAGGTCACTAATCATCAACAAAAATTAGGGATTAACACATTGATGTCAACATATTTCTATTGTTGGTGATAGTGTTCGTATGTTTAGTGAGAAGATTAGTTTGGCATGGATACTATATTCAATATCAGATGTTGTGAAGGTATGGATGGTTTTAAGGATGACTGCAATTCACCCATGTGAATTTAAAGAGGTTCACATGTTGATTTGAGTAAGCTTTGAATGATTTATCAGAGACTGTTATTTTGGTTGTTTAGGAAGAGACAGTGTTGCATTATTTGGATCAGTGTGGATCAGTTATCCAATATTTTTGGTTGATTACTTGGCGGTGAGTTTAGAACATGGATGTGTGTCCTCATATTGAGTGGTTCATGATTTGGATGCTAGAAAGGCATTTTTATTAAGTGACAAAGGTTACTAATTGGTGTTCTTGATGAATAGTGCAGGGATAGTTATGAAATATTGAGACAGAGTTATTTTGTTGTTGTTGTGGGATTTCACGTTGCTTGCTGATGTTTTTAGATTGTTTCATATTTGTGTTGGTGGGTCACATTGGGATATGTGATTGGATTTGGTTATTTTCATATGGAATGTTGGTGTTCTTATTGTTCTTTTTTGACATGAGGGTGTAGCATGTTGTGATGGATCGAGGAATGATTTTTGGATTTGGAGTGTGTTTGAGGATGAAGATTTGGATCCTAGCTATGTCTTTTTTGACATGTTGTAGATCACATTAGAAATTGTATTATATTTGATTAAATATTTGTAATTTATGTGTTAAGGTTGATGTCTACCTTGTTTGTCTTTTCAAGGTTGATGAAATGTATATAAATATGTAGTCAATTATAATTGCAAAGTGATAGAGGATGCATGTGTGTGAGTAAGAAGACATTGTGTGAAGAGGTATTAGTGGAATATGAAATTGAGGCAAAGTTTGATGAACTTCATTGGAATTGTATTGGCCTGAAAGGATTCTATCAATCAGTTCATAATTTGTGGATTTTTTTTCATAGTAGATTATAGTCCATTCAGGGTTGTAGCCCTCATTATATTCCTCAAGTTTGTACCCCTCATTTTTATTTGAGTATTGAGCTCTATCAAGTGTGCCTGAATGCATGTGTATTCCCCTTGTAATACTCCTAACAAAGAATAGTAATTTTAGTAGAGTATATCATCTCATGGGTTTGATCCCCACCGCATTTTTTTCCCTTAACCAAGTTTCCATGCCAAAAATATTGGTGTTATGTGTGTTGTGATCTTGCATTAAGGTTTATGATTCATATCTGATATTAAGGCTAAAAGGTTGGATAAATTTTTGAGTTTTGGGACACAATTGATAAACCCCCTCCTCTCAGTTGTGTATTTTTCCTTATTTCTATCAAATACTCCTTATTGGGGTAACTTATATAGTTGGAATGACCTTATAGAATTTCTCTTAGTCTTAGAGTCTTCCCAATATTTTATTTATCCCTTTGCCTTTCACCAATCAAATTAAAATATGTATTTCTTCCCGATGACTTCCATATCAAGGAAACTTATGAATTCATAGTAATTTTAAAATCAATCTGTGATATGGTTATTTTCTTTGATATGTTACTCCTTCAAGGAGAGATTATCAATGTCATCCTGATCATATATAAGTAACTTTTTGAGGTTGATTTATTTCTTCATTTTCACTGATGCATTTCCAATACACAAGATGCTACCTCCAAAGTGTATTTTATTTTATTGGAAAAACATTTCTGAGGTTTCTCTGATACATAACCCTCTTCCAGACAATGTTTTCTATTGATGGGCATTATTTATGATAAAGACTTATCAGTTCAAAGGTGTACTAAAGAAAAAAGTGGAAAATTAGTGGATATTATTTGGGATATTAATGAAGGGTACCAAAGAAAACTTTAGTAGCTTAAACCTTTGTAAAGGTATCTCCCTAATTGATCAAATACAAAATCTTGGTGATGACCTACAGAAAGTTACTATGGGATAATTCTCTATGTGTTCTCCTATTGTAGGATATACTATATTTGCAAAATTTTATGTTTCCAACACTTTGTATATAATCTCAAACACTAAGCCACATGCACTTGTAAGGATATCATAAAGAGAGAAAAGGCCATCAACAAAGACTAAGGGAGGATCAAGCAACCAATCATCATTGTATAAGGTGAAATGGTGATCAATGGTAGACCACCAAGTCACATATGTAAATTGAAAAGACCCTAAATCATATCCTTAAGCCAAATCTGATGTGTACAACCCTAATGATGTAAGGGAAAAAAATGAAAGATATAGCTAAGGGGAGAATTTAGGGTGTTTTTGTTTTGTGATCTAAATTTATGGAAGAAAATGATAAGAGATCTTATGTTTGTGATCAAAACAAGATGTAACAACAAGGTACAATAACAGTTCTAATCTAATGTGTTAAAGTAGATGCAAGATGTATGGAAATGAATGTGTGTACCTAAAAATGGGAAAGGAAGAAGGTTCTCAAATGATGATATTCTTTCTGATAGAGTCCTAAAATATCCTGGTACCTGAATCTAGCAGTCTGTGATATGCAACTCTATAAACCTACAATTTTTTGTTTTGTCTCAGGAACAGATCGAAAGTGGTTCAACCTATACGTAGGTATAGGTTGAAGGTTCAACCTATACCCAATATTCTCAAAATTAGAAATAGAAAGTGGATCTAGGAAAGTATTCGGACTGTCTTTCTGGCTCTATAACTGAAATCTGGACTCTAAATGTCAAGGTATATATTGAAGCTTCAACCTATACCCAATATTTTTAGAATACAAAATAGAAAATGGATCTGGAAATTTCTTCAAAATGGGTTCCCAGATCTGAAACTAAATCTACATTCTGAACCTGCACCTGCACACAAGAGAGAAGGAGAATTGTTGGGGGAATTGGGCTTTCCTTGGTCAATCCCCCATTTAGGAATTAACCTTGAAATGGAATGAGTAAAATCATGTAAAAAAAGACAAATGTAATTATTTTCCTTGCTTGAAAAACCCTTGTGGATGGATATGGATTCTCTATACCCACAAATATGTATGCTTTCTTGATTGAATGTTGAATTGTACAATATAGGATGTCTTCACTGATGCAATAGATCTACACTTGCCAAATCATAGATCATAGATGTATGTATGTGTTATATGCTTGAATGGAGAAGGAAAGGAATGAATAATGGATATGGATCATCTTTCTCAATTGGGAAATTCCTCCACTACTCCATCATGAGAGAGAGATTCACACAATAGTCTTCAAATATTGGAGCCAAATCCTTGTTTTCTTGGAATCACCTTGATATTGGATGCTTGCGATTGTGGGCATGAAATGGATGCAATAGATGTCTTATATAATGAATTAATAGGTTGCAATAGATAATGGATGGAAAAATGAAGGGGAGAGACCTCCTTTTATAGTGATTTTGGGGTTCAATTTTGCAAAGGCTGACCTCGCTGGGTGGGAAAATGAAAATATTGTGCATTGGACCCAAAACCCACTAATTTAAAACCCCAAAGGAAAATTTTGCATGGCCCAAGAATTAATAAGGGGATTAGGGAAAAATAGTGATAAAAGCAAGAAAATCAAGCATGAACACATCCATAATTGAGATCACTAAAATGGGGCCCAAATAGGTCCTAGAGCTTCCAAATTAATGGATGCTAACTTGTTAGACCTATAAATTTATCCCTCATTTTAGTGGAAGTATGAGACAATCTCATGCTCATGGTAAACTAGATCAAATGCATAATATGATCTCACAAAATTTAAGGAGACAAGGAAACATCAATCCCCCAAGTGACTCAAGTCCTCATCAAATCCAAAACTAAGATAAGAGAGACATTGCTTGGGAGAGAGAGAGAGAGAGAGAGAGAGAGAGAGAGAGAGAGAGAGAGAGAGAGAGAGAGTACCTTATCCCCNGAGAGAGAGAGAGAGAGAGAGAGAGAGAGAGAGAGAGAGAGAGAGAGAGAGAGAGATTACCTTATCCCCAGTAAGATTGTATGTCTTACTATGAACCACACAAATAAAGAAAAGTGTGATCCACATTCCCATTAAGATTGTATGTCTTACTGTGGACCACACAAAAGCACCGCAAGAGATGGAATTGAAATTTCTAGCATGGTTTGTGTGTCGTGCTAGTCAATCCATTTAGGATATGTCCTTAAATATTGTATGTCAATAAGGGATCCTACAAAGAGTGATCTATCCTTAAGGATTTTATGTCCATATTGGATCGAAAGAAAAGGAGGGATCAATCCTTAAGAATTGTATGTCCATTAAGGGATACAAAATACAAGGATTAGTCCTTAAGGATTGTATGTCCATTAAGGGATCCAAAATGTAAATAATCATAAATAGAGTGTGTGTGTGTGTGTGTGTGTGTGTGCGCGCGCGCACGCAAAATGTGAGCAGGGTGTGAGAAGAGTGTATGCCCTCACATTAAATCTATTTCATGTTCCTTAATGGGATAAACAGCTTTAATAGAGAATGCATGCATCCACTAGAAATATTCCCACTATGAAATATGACTTATAGAGAAGAGTTTCATAAGTTAACCATTAGGGTAGGTCATGTTGAGGATGAGGTGGAGAAGGTAGCGAGGTACATAAATGGGTTAAGGTTCAATATACAAGATGAGTTGAGTATGGATCTTCCAAGAATGGTTGAAGAATTATTCCAATTGGCAGTTATGGCTAAAAAAAGGTTAAAGAGAAGACAAGATTTTAAAAAAAAAACTAGGGGCAAAGGCATTACTACTAGAGGAAGAAGTTCATTTTCTACTCCAAGGTAGTCCTATGAGAACCAAGAAGATTCAAGAAAAGCACAAGACCATGTTATAGATTAGAAAAGTGGATTTAGAGGAAATAGATCAAGCTTTAGAGGCAAATTTGGTGGTCAAGGAAAAGGATCAAATACATTCTCAAGAAGGTGCTATCAATGTAATAAACTTGGACACCAAGCATGGAAGTGTAATGAAGGACAAGCATCTACTTCATATGGAGAAGAATTAAGGAATAAATTGGTATAAGAAGAAGATAAAGAAAGTGTAAAGCTTCCATTACAACATGCTTCTCCAAAGGTTGGTGAATCACTTATGGTAAGGATAACTCTCATCAAAGCATATGAAGAAAAGGAGTCATCACAAAGGAGGAAACTCTTCAAAACCACTTGTAAGTGCATGAGAAAGGTATTTAGAGTTGTAATAGATTCAATAATTACATATAACATGGTTTCAATTGAGATGTTTTTATAAATTTAATTTTCCTAGGATACCACATGATACTCCCTACAAATTTTATTGGTTGAATGAGGTCAAAATGTGTTGGTTAATGAGAAAACATGGTTGGAATTCAATACAGGAGAGTATAAGGAAATAATTCTTTGTGACATATTTCCTATGGATGTATGTCATTTTTTGGTAGGGAGGCCTTGAAAATTTGATAGGCGTGCAATGTATGATGGGAGAATAAATACCTATGAGATAGAAAAGTATGGCATATATTTTACTTTGACACCCTTGAAAGAGGATGATAAAGGGAAGACCATTAAATCTAATGTAATGGTGGTTGGAAGGAAAGAGTTCATAAGGGTAGAAGAGAATATGGAGGTTGCAGTCCATTCAATATTTGAAGGTATCCAGACAAAAAAGGTGAAGAATGATTTGATTTTGGAGGGAAATGATATTGAGTTGGGGTCAATATTTTTTTGTTGAAGGTCAAGGACAAATTGATTCTTGGGATGAAATATTAGATTAAAAGGTATTTTGATATGAACATAAAGGAAATTTTCCATGCATTTTTTGAGCACACTGATGTTAGCCATTCTACTTCATAGGTCGGTACACTTGAGAAAGCAACAGTTATGGGGTCACTACAGAAGATGGAAGAGATGAAAGATAAGAGTGAAGTCATTAAGAATAATTTTCAAAGAGATGTGAATAAAAATATGCATACAATGGGATCAGTGAAGAAGGTAGTACATTACAAGGCACAAGGAAGTGTGGTAGCAGATAAAGAAGCAGCTTTGACAACATTCTCATATGTAACAGAGGTGAAAGATCACCCATCAAGTGAAGAACCGGTCAAAGACAAGGGACAAACCATGTTATCAGTATTTGACTCATTGGAAGGGGTTTCCAAATGGAGATGGAACTTATATATCATAATATGACATGAATGAACTTGAGTCCATTATTGCAACACTTTCCTCAATGGGATTGTACTCCATTTTGCCCGAGGAGTATGGTGTAAGAGCACATAGGTTAGTTCATGCCTCCATGAGGTGATTTGGTAAAATTTGATTTGGTTTTTTTTTGGATCATTTAATAAGGTATATTTAAACCATTTTTCATGTTTTGAGTCATGTTGTTAAGTTTTGAGTCAAGTTGTCAAGCAACTTTATTGTCAATTTTGTCATAAAGAGAAAAAGGTGGTTTTTTATTAGTTGTAATTAAAATGGTGGTTGGTAACCATTGGAGAGCTTGGCCACACATATAAACATTTTTTTTCCATTTATCAAGGGTTTTGATTGATGGTGTTTTGTTGAATAAGCAATAACATATACTATATTTTCCTGCATGTTTACTATTCTCTCGTAATTGTAGAAAATTGTATGGCTATGTACAATCTTATAATGGTATGAAACACATATTATTTGATAGAGGAATGAATATACTTTCATTTTCAAGTGGTTTAAATAAATTTCATTAATATTTGAAGAAGTTATAAGTAATTTACTCAAAACTGCCTGAAAACCCTACGTTTGAGGGTTTGAACACAAAAATAATGGTTTGGAGCCCATTCCACCAGTAAAAAAATATGAAAATCGGTGGAATGGATGCATTTAGTATGTATTTTATATTTTTAAAATTTTTAGGAGTAAGGTATGGTGTTAGATCCAAATTGGTAATGCCCTGGCCTA
Source organism: Thuja plicata (assembly GCA_018584345.1). Classification (NCBI taxonomy): domain Eukaryota; kingdom Viridiplantae; phylum Streptophyta; class Pinopsida; order Cupressales; family Cupressaceae; genus Thuja; species Thuja plicata. The sequence goes on from MU226606.1 coordinate 4,316,316, forward strand.
ATATCTCATTGTATTAGGCTTGAATTGATAGGTAAAGGTAGGTTTTTGACAGGTGGTGAGTTTGTGGATGTTCCAATTGGTAAAAAAATTGTTCCAGATCCCTTTTTATATATCCCAAGCCTTGGAGTGAATATTGGTGGTTTGGGGAAGGAAAATCACATTGTGGTTTTGTAAATGAGGCCTAATTAGGCTTAAGGGCAACATTACCAGTCAATTTAGAGGATTTTGTTCAAAATAAACCCTACCTAACAATTGGATATGTTGTGAAGGGTCGAAATGGGTGTTTTAATCATTTTTATTTCTTGGACACCAGTTCTAGTTTGAAATTTATGACCAAAATACATGAGGTGTTCTACTCCAAGGCCTAGAAAAGTAGTACAGTCAATTTTTGGCTATTTTGTTCCAAAAAAACCATACCTAAGTTCATATATGTCAAATAAGGCCAAAATGGGTACTCAAAATATTCTTTTACATTCTGGGTATGAGGTATACACAAGAGGTTTTTATGTAAATAACAATTAGGGAGTACTTCTAGGAGATGGAGGGCTAATGAATGAAAACCCACCATTTGAATGTTTAGAGATTGAAAGTTCACTTGTTTGAGGATCGTTTGGAGCATTCCACCTCTTCTCTACATCAATAAATAAAATAAGTTAGACTCTAGTCAAAATGTGGTGAAGGATGTTGAAGAAGGATATTTAAGGTTGAAATTATGAAGAAAAATGTTTGGCAGTAATAGTTCTTTACCTTTTTATAATGTTTCCTTCTTTGTGGTTCTAATTGTTGAAGTTCTTTAATTAAGGAAAGAAATACTTTATGGAAATAAATTAAGTGTGGATTCTAGAATTATTTCTCTCATTTAGGATGATTGTTTAGGTCTAAAAAGTTAGCACCCATTAATTTGGAAGCTCTAGGACCTATTTGGGCCCCATTTTAGTGATCTCCTCGATTATGGATGTGTTTATGCTTTATTTTCCCACTTTTCACTCAGTTTTTCCATGAGCCCCTTAATACTTATTCAACCCCACAAATTCTACCTCTAAATTTACCCTCTTAGGTATAGGTTGAACCTATTTTGACCTATATTAGGTATAGGTCAAACCACTTTTGACCTATACCTTTGGGGTTTTTAATTAGTGGGTTTCATGCCCATGCACAATATTCTCATTTTCCTGCCAAGTGAGGTCGGACTTCACAAAATTGAACACCAAAATCACTACAAAAGGAGGCCTCTCCCCTTAATTTTTACATCCATTATCTACTGCTACATATTCATTCATGATCTAAGGCATCTATTTCATCCATTTCATCCCCACAATTGAAAGAATTCAAGCTCAAGGTGATTCCAAGAAAGCAAGGATTTGGTTCCAAGATTTGAAGACTATTATGTGAATATCTCTCTCATGATGGAGTAGTGGAGGAATTTCCCAATTGAGAAAGAGGATCCATATCCATTCTTCATTCATTTCCTTCTCCATTCAATCGTATTAAGTATGCATACATCCATGATCTATGATTTGGCAAGTTTATTGCATCGATGAAGACATCCTACATTCTACAATTCAACATTCAATCAAGAAAGCATATATCTGTGTGGGTATAGAGGATTTGTATCCATCCATAATAGTTTTGAAATCAAGGTGAATACTTACATTTTTCTTGTTTTACATTATTTTACTTATTTCATTTCAAGGTTAATTCCTAAATGAAGGATTGACCAAGGCAAGCACCTTTCCCCCAACAATTTCCCCTTCTTTCTTGTGTGCAGGCGCACGTTTAGAATGGGGATTTAGTTGCAGATATGGGAACCCATTTGGGAAAACATTTTAGATCCATTTTATATTTTGGATTTTGATAGTATCTATTATATTTCAAACCTTCAACATATACCCTGACATTAAGACCGTGGATTTTAGTTATAGAGCCAGAAAGACAATCTGGAGACTTGCCCAGATCCACTTTTTGTTTCTTAATTTGAGTAGACTTGGTATAGGTTGAACCTTCAACCTATAATTTGGTATAGGTTTAACCTTGAACCTATACCTGGGTATAGATTAAACCACTTTCAACCTATTCCTGCGACAGACAGAAAGTTGCAGGTTACAGAGTTGTAGATCACAGACTACTAGATTTAAGTATCAAGATGTTTTTGGACTCTGTCAGATTTAATAACAGCATTTGAGAACCTTATTCCTCTCCCATTTTAAGGTACACACATTATTTTCCCTACATCTTGCATCTACTTTAATACATTATATTAGATCTATTATTTACCTTGTTGTTTCATCTTCTCTTGATCATAAACATAAGATCTCTTATCATTTTCCTCCATACATTTACATCACAAAATGGAAACACCCTAAATTATCCCCTTGGCTAGATATTTCATTTGTACCCTTACATCCTTAGGTTTGGACAAATTATATTTGGATTGAGGATAGGATTTAGGGTTTTTTCAATGTATATGTGTGACTTGGTGGTCTACCATTGATCACCATTTTTCCTTATACATTTTGGTGAACTTTCTGCTTTCATGCTTCATACCTTTTAATTTGGTAGTTATATCTTCTTTGCATCTATTTTTTATTGCATTTACATTTCCTCTTTTGATCTTGGTGTTAGATTTCCTTTTCATAGCTAGATTATCTCTTGCATGCTTTGGCTAGATAGATTTTCCATTCCCATATTTAGATCTACTTTATTTTGATTACATGGTATGCATTTAAATATAGGTTCATTTGGTGTTAAAATATTCTTTCATAGCTAGATTTACTTTGTATGCATTGTGATAATCTATATTTATGTTACATTTTTACATTGTATCTTCCCTTTCTTTCATTCCTTGTGTATGAGCTCTATCACTTTGAGTCCAACTTATACTATTCTAGTTAGAATTATTACAATGCTGAGCAAGATTTACATGGATTAACCACCTCATGTGTCTTCTATATGTCTATTTTTTTCATCAGACATTAATAGGTCAATCTTTTGGTGCAACAAAAACCACTAGTTGTAACAAGTAGTATCAAAGCTTGGTCACAGGTTTGAACCCTGTGCTTGCATTGGGGGGATCGCTACAATGGTGAGAAATATTGATTTCACCCTTGGTCTCCTTGGTTTCTCATCATAGTGGTGTTTCATGACATGGGTTAACCACCTCCTATATCTTATGTATTTCTAGTGGTTGTATCAGGCATTAACAGATCGATCTTTTGGTGCAACAACCACTAGTTGTAACAAGAAGAAGTCATAGACTCACGGGTTCCTTTGATCCTTAAGCTCCCTTCTTTCCTAGGAATCTTGATGAAACCGCCATGCATCCTAATGATACAAATTCTATCATGGATAATAACTCTTCACATTCTTCTTATGGTGAAAATGAAGCATTAAGAGTTCCTCCTATCCAAGTGAAAAATCTTAATCATGAATTTGAAAATTTAGAACATTGGTTAGCTCAAGAGAATAATAATCCTGAAGCTCTTTCTTCTATAGAAGGTTTAAAGAGAATCATTCATAATTATTAACATGGTTTTAACCTCTTGCATGGAATTTCACATATTATTAATTCTAATGTTAAACCTCTAATGGAATGTGCTCAATATTTAGGCTATGTTCCCCCTACTACAAGTGTTGAAACTTCTTTTCCTATCCCCACTTCTATTCCTAGTATTTCCACTTATTCTCCATATCTTATCACAATTTCAATCCAAACTCCTAACCCCACACATGTGAGTCTCCCTAATCCTATTATTCTTTCTCTTCCTATGAGTGTTTCATGTGTTTCATTGTCTTCCTCTATGCGTTCTTATCATAGTGTTCCTTTTCCATATCTCAATCCTACTTCCAACAATGCTCCTACCATGCTGCGTGATTATTCCAACATTCCCTCTATCTCAAACAATATTACTAACATTTCCAATGTGTATCCTCCTATCATTTCTTCCACTGGTTCTACCATTAATAGATTATCTCAAATCATGTCCTCTTTGCAACAACAACTCGCTTCTTTGACTCAATCCAAATTCAAAATTCCAATATGTGATATTGCTAGTCCTTTGTCCATAGATATTATCTGAATTTTTATTCCACAAAGTATTGAGATTCCTCATCTTGAGACTTATAATGGTAAGGGAGATCATGTGACTCATGTTAGAACTTTTCAAACCTTGTGTAGTGATTTCTCTCACGACTACAGGTTCATCACAAAAAAATTTACTATAACATTTAGAGAAAAACAATGGTATTGTTCTTTTCCTCCTTAATCTATTGATTCCTTCTACAAGCTTTCTAATGCTTTTATTCAACAATTATAAAACAACATTGGTCCTCAAATTTCTTTGACTTATTTGATGCATTGTAAACAAGGTGTTAAGGAAAAATTTTGTGACTTGATTGGTATATTTAAGCATTTGCATGCTCAAATTTCTTATATTGTACCTAAATTTGATATACAATGCATTATTATTAATAATTTGCAATTGGACATTAGAGATAAGATACTCCTTACTGATTTTTCTTAATTTTCATAATTGTGTGCAATGCTTCATAATTATCAACTTCAAGTGAGTCAATTTGAGATAAACACTCTGACGTCTCCTGTTCCCATTGATAAGAGTGATGTCACATCCAATTTCAACAAATTTAATAAGAATAACAACTAAATCAAAATCAAAAAATCCCCCAACACAGTTGTTGAAAAAGTGGCAGCATTATCCAAAGGTGTGGCTCCTTTGTCCTCTTGTTTAGACCTTCTCGTACTTTTACTCAATTTTCTGAATCTTTGCATAATGTGATGTTGAAGTTAATGAATGAAAACATGATGAAAATTCCTCCTATCAAACCAATTTAATCATCCAAACCACCTTCCAGATTATTTGATCCAAAAGCTTTATGTCAATTCCATCGTCAACCAGGTCATGATATTGAAAAATGTTATTCCTTGAAAAATGTGGCTTGAGACCTTATTGATTCTAATGCTATATTTGTAGATGTTGATATCAACTAAGTAAATAAATCAGTTTCACCTCCTAATCATAATTTTCATCTATCTCCTTTTTTTTAAGGTTTTGAAGCTTCCTAAATGTATGAATTACATAGTCACCCGATTGGAATTGACTCTTAATTTTAGCCACCATTTTGTCCCATTAATTTATCTTTGATTTTCCCTTCTTCATTATCTCCCCTTGCATATAATTCCACATAGTTAAGTTAGGGCCTTTCAACTTTGTTTTATAAAGATTCACCCTTTGTTCTTCTGCTACCTCCTCATACCCAAAGTAATTATCATGTGCATCAATCCAACCTATCATCTCTTCACCATCTAACTGCCCACCATACATGGGTAGTTCCATATTCACCTTATGAGTGTCTCCTCTGATAACCTTTATCATATTAATAATTCTCAAATCATTAGGGTCCAACTCTTCCTCATCATCTTGGACTCTTTCTTAAGGGTTTCATCTGCACCCTCTTCCTCTTCCTCTTGGTAACTTTGATCTTGGATGAACACACCTCTCCTTTGATTTTCTTCAAGTGTTGCAATTTTGGAAAGAAAAACTTCATGAGACTCCTTTAATTGTCTCATCTCCATAGCATGTTTTTCTTTTAATTCACTCACCTCTCTAGCAATCCCTTTAGGAGGCATCTTGTTTCTCCTTCTCTTCAACCTTTCCCACTTTCAAATCAAACCTATTCTTTGATACCAATTGATGCAGAGTAGGGGTGGAAAACTCCAAACGATCATCAAAACAAGAAAAATTTAAATATATAATCATTAAAATGGTGGGTTTTCATTCATTAGGCCTCCATCTCCTAATAGTAATCCCTAACTAGTTTTCCATTATAACTTACTGTGCAAACCTCGTACCCAAAATGTAAAAGCATTTTTGTGTACCCATTTTTGCCTTATTTAACATATATCAAACTTAGGTATGGTTGTTTTGGAATGAAAAATTCAAAAATTGATTGTCCTACTTTTCTAGGCCTTGGAGTAGAATAGCAAATCGTGTGTTTTGGTCATAAATTTTAAAATGGAACTAATCTTCAAGAAATAAAACTTGATTCAAACACCCATTTGGACCCTTCACAACATATCCAATTTGTAGGTGGGTTTGTTTTGGAACAAACCCCTCTAAAAATTACTATTAATATTGCCCTTAAGTCTAATTAGGCCTCCTTTACAAAGACACCGTGTGATTTTCCTTCCCCAAATCACCCTCTTCACTCGAAGGCTTGGGATAGATCATAAGGGTTCTAGAACAACATCTTTTACCAATTGGTTATTAGATAAATTTATGCAAAGGTAAGGTGGATATAAGATTGTTGATACCATATTTAATAGCAATATGTTCTAAAAAAATGCAAACTCCAACTTACAACCAAGGACAATGCTAAGTGACCATGCACAATTAAGCATGCCTGCTAGTAGCCCTCCAACTAGGCTCATCTAGACATAACTTTCAGAAAATTGGACATAAACCAAAATAAAAACTATTTTGAGATACTCTTTTTGTATCTTTACAACATAACCAATTTTTGGATAAGGTTACTTTGGAAAAAAACCCTCTAAAATTGACTGGTAATGTTTCCCTTAAGCCCAATTAGGCCTCCTTTACAAAGCCACCATGTGATTTTCCTTCCCAAAATCACCAACCTTGACTCCAAGGCTTGGGATAGACACAAGGGGCCTGGAACAATATTTTTTACCGATTGGAACATCCACAAACTCACCACCTATCAAAAACCTACTTCTACCTATCAATTCAAGCCTAATACAATGAGATATTAGGCTAGGAAATTACCAATTATGGATCTAACCTCATTGTGAGGCCTCACCCCGACCCATCATAGCTTTACTGCTCAAGCACACTTTGACACTTTATGTTTCGATACATTGATACACTTTTGATTATCCTGACAGAGACTCGATATTATGTTATGATGATGATTATATTATGTGGATTACATTTTGATATGGATTAGACCTAGAACAGGTGGTTGATTTTGATTATATATGTTTAGACAAGTGAATTAATGAGGAGATCAGATCATGATTAGACTTCACTATTTCATGGATGTTATGTCATGGTGATTAAGGAATTTTTATGTTTTAAACATTTTTGTATGAAATTTTCAATTAGGGACTTAATTTTGCTTATTAATTAATGTTGCTAATTATGAATTGAAAATGTATATTACATGTGATTTTATCATCTTGTACTACTGATGCTCGAAGTTTAGTGTGCAGGAAAGGGAACCATGGAATTATTCGCAGAATCATGGCTAAACACATGTGAATTAAGTAAGCCAAGGTTTAATCCAATAAGGGGTTGAAACCTCGATGTAATGTGATCTTTGTTGTAAACATAATTTGAATGTGTGGTAATATTTTAAAATTCATATTGTTGTTTGGACATGTCATTGTGAATGTGATGTGTATTTTATTTGGTGTCACTTGACACTTGTGTTGTCCATGTGGATAGTGACATGTCAAATTAGGGCTTGGGCAAGAATCACAAAACCTTATAGGATATTATATTAATCTCACTTGCATATAGATGTCTTGTAGGGATCACATCAAGTTGGAACTCGGATTTTAACTTTAGGGGTACCTTGGAGGGGTTAAAAGTGACCCTAGAGTGTATTTTTGACAAAAATTAGTAAACATTAAGGGGGTACCTTGGGTTAGGGCTAGTTTTTACCTATGGGAGAAACCTAGGTCACCATTATGACTCTCCAAAATGCCTACTTTTCAAAAGTGGTGAAAATGGAGATGGCCACATGTATCTAACTTGTCCCACACTCCTTACTAAACTCACAATTAAGAGGGGAGACAAAAGGCTAGATGTCATGTCTCATTATTGCTAGGTCTTGAGTACACTTTTGGGGGTCTTTTTAGAGGATTTGGGGAGACTTAGTGGGTGTTCACCCACTCTCTAATTTTAGAGACAATTAGGGTTTGGATAGAGGAAGGCTAAGAAATTGGGCTCTTCTCAAGTCTCATTTCACCATAACACATTTGGAAGTTTGGTCTCCTTTGCCATGAAGTGGTTGGTTGTTGCAAGTAGATTTGGATGTTATTACTTTATTAATATGAAATCTTGTATGGTGTTCATGTATGTAATCTTGTATAGTGTTGTTGTATGTAGATTTTGTTGTCATGTGTTGGGTTGGGAATGCATTTGGATTTTTGTATCAATTCTTATTCTTTTGGATTGGGAGTGTTGTTCATGGGAGTTAAGACATTACTCACCCTTTGGGAAGGGAATAAGTGGCCTTGGGTGAAGGGGTTCATTGGGCTCTCTATTGTAGTGAGATTCTCTTCTCTTAGAGAAGAGGGATAATTTCATGGAGTATGGGCTCCATGAAGCCATGTTGTAAATATTATTTTGGTATAGAAATGACCAAATGTGTATATGGAAGGAATGTCAATGAAGCCTTGGAAAGGCATGAAAAAACTATTATTGAGGAATTTGAAAAAAAAATGCAAATGGCATTCTCGTCCTTGGAAAATCTCACCTTCACCCTACTTCAATGGGTTTTGGAAAACTCATTTGTGAAGCCTTGGTTGGGAGTTTATTGTTGTTTTTTGCTTATAAGATATTTGTGAGAATTTGGATGTGATATCTTGTTTTAGCCTTGGTTCTCCAAGCTCGGGGGTGGCCTCCTTGAGGCCTTGGTTGGGAGGTGAGCTTCCCATAGTTCCCCTCATAAAATTTGCAGGTTTTTGAAGTCATGATGATGATGAAAGAAGCTTGAAATAAATCCCTATTTGGGGGTAGTTGTGTGTAAGAAACTTCAATGTTGCATAGTCACTCATTTGTATTGAAATTCATTCTTTTTTTATTGTTGTAATGTTCATTTTGGAAACTTTTCAAGCTAGATGTGAAGAGATCTCATTCTCTATGCAATGATTCATTAAAGGAAGAAATGTTGCATACCACCCATGTATTGTATAGATTTACCATCTTGAATATATGTAATTGTAGTTTGTAAGATTATCATAATGTAAATGATGGATTCCTTAGTTCATGCATATTGCATTCTATTTCTTAGAAAAAAAAAAGAAGTTAACCATTCATGTTAGAGGGATACCCAATATTGAAAGAGAAAGACAATATAATAGTTTCATATCATAAAAATATTAAGGATTTGAGAAGCTTGAAATCTCCATAATGCATGTAAATGTAAGTTTCCAAGTTATTGGAACTCTCCATTTTCCCTTTGAAAGTCTTCATTTCATTTCCATAGATTCAACTCTCTACATTAAAAATCTCCATTTTAATCTCAACTCTTGAGAAGAAGAAATAACCTTGATAACAATAACAAATCAAACTAGTTAGTATGACAATGTGAAAATCAGCTAATGCTATTAGTCCTCTTAGTATATTTCTCAAATAAATCAATTATAATGCATACTATGATCTATTACAAAAATTGAACCAAGTAAATCAAAATGGAAGAGCTTAAAACAAACAAAGTCCATGACACTTTCTAGATTTAGAGCAAAAATGCTCTCTAGAATTTGTATGGGAAAGGAAATATTCTCCTTACCACAGAGAGTATTCCTTTCCCAAAGTGCTCTCTCTCTAATTAAATTTAGTTCATAATTCTTCTTCCATAAACTTGAAATTTAAATCCTAAAATTCTAATTAAACTTACCTTGCCCTTTTCCCATTTCTCGTGGGCCCCAGTCTCACTACCCACCTTACCTTTTTTACCTCCTTGTTTGGGCGCCACTGTTGCAAAGTTTGAAAATGATTAAAAGGTTTTGGGGCTGCTAAAATGTTCTTGGACTAGCCAAAAACCTGCACCACTTTTCCCATCCTCCCTTTCTGACATTTCATGTGACCTCTTCCCAAGGTCAACTCCCTCCCCTTCCTTCATCATGTGCTTCCCTTCTCAATAAGGGGCCTCCTTTCTTAGAAAACCGCACCACCTTGGCTGTCTTGTCTATGCCATGTGAAATTTCTTGCATGGGGATGGGATAAGGTAGATGGTGGGCCCCCTAAAACAAGTCTTTTCAACATGCACTCTCCCATAGGAACAATATATTAAAATAATAATTAATCATTTTAAATGGATTCATAACATTAGTTGTTTAGGTTATTTTAAAATTGTGAGATTTGTGAATTAATTTAATAGGGTTTTTGGCCTAAATTTTTTATTAGTCTATTAGAGAAATAGATTTACTCAATCTATTCAAATGTATAGTTAATGTTAATTTAAATTTTTTCATCATGAAAATAGGGATTATGTTACTCTTGTGTTCAAGGGGTTAGGGGTTATGTTAGATTTCAATTAAAAGTTAATTTAAATTTTGTATTAGAGGATAATTTAATTGTCTGATTAAAGGTTAATTTAAAGTTGTTTTGTTAAGGGATTAATGAATTACGAATGCGTGTGTTTTTATCAAAGGGAAATAATTTTATTAATGATGTTGGTAGGTTAGGAAATCAGAATTGATTTCAGCTATTAGATTTTAATTAATAGTTGTTTGGTATATTGAAATTGTTATTCAATTTTAAGCATGTCAATTGATGTTGTTTAAAAAAGGAGTAGAATATTAATTTGACCAGGTTTTGAACTAGTAGTTAATGTTGAAAGAAAAACTGAAACTAGATTTGAATGGATTCAGTTGTAATCTAGGTTAAGATTTAAGTAAGCATTAGGTCAGCCTAATTCATCATATGTTCATAACAACCAACTATCATCATGATGTTAAACATAGTTAAACATGGGATCAAAGTTAGACCAGCCTGAGTTAAGTATTCATATAACTCGTGGAACAAGTTGATGTCCCAATTCTGCATCTGTTTGTGGCATGACCCTAATTCAGTCTGCGTATATATCTTGTAACTCAAAGGTTAACTCTACCTTACTATCACCTTTCCAACTCAACCTTGGTTAGTTGTACGTACTTATGTGTTTTAAAAAAAAAAATGTGTGTGTGTGTTTTGCCCTAGTTTTGGGCATGACATTTTGGTATTAGAGCTAGTGTTTCGACACTACGAACCTAACCCATTACATTTCAGCTCATTCAAAAATTAAATCATTGTGTAGGATGCATGCGGTCACCAGAGCTAACCGATGAGGTAGAGGTCGTAGAGCTCCCCGTACGGGGGAAGGATAGGTGGATCCACCACCTCCACCACCTCAGAACCCTAACCAGGATATTACGAATGTTCTCCAAAATCTGATTGGGGTGATTTAGTAGAGACTACGACCCATAGTTTAGCAGCAGATTCCTGAAAGGAAAGCACATATTTCAGAGAATGATAGAGCAATTATTAAAGAGAGGAGTAGGAATCCTCCACCCAGATCTATTGAGGGTCATGATGATTAGGAGGGTGAGTCAGTTTATTGGGTTGTAATACCATGCAAGCATGAGATACATGCTAGGGAGAGACCCCCTAGAGATGTTGGAGATGAGATCCAAGAGTTATTACGACTCCAGCCACCCTTATTTTTGGGATCCACTGATGGGTCAGTAGCAGAGGCCTGGTTACAGAATTTACAGTGATGTTTTGGATTGCGCCCTTATGGGAGTAATCTAAAGGCATGACTTACAGTCCATCTCCTACGGGAGAAGGCTTCCACTTGGTGGGAGCAGGAGGTGTCCATAGGTGGAGTGAGTATTGACACACTCACTTGGGAGACTTTTGTGGCCCATTTTTGAGAGATATATCTCTCCAATAATTTCAGACAGAGACAGATAGAGGAGTTCCATGATCTCCAGCAAAGAGGCCTCATAGTGAACCAGTATGAGAGTCGGTTTCTTGAGCTCCTTCCATATGTTGATTACACAAAGGATGAGAAACTGTGTATTCACTATTTCATTAAGGGACTTAATATGTCTCTTCAGAGCATAGTACGCCTAACATTCCCTACCACATTCAGAGGGGCAGTTGAGACGGCACTTGTAGCTGAGGATATCCATACTAGACAGGAGTCTTGGGATCGGTCCCAGCACCAAAACCCCTCTTCCTAGCAGTCAGGGCAGCAGAGACCCCCTTGGAAAGGGAAATGTAATCACTCAACAAGATCCTTTAAGGGTCAACAGTCTCAGTAGCAGAGATCCTAGCAGGATTCTAGACAAAGGCATTCACAGGGTTATCAAGGCTCTAAGCCCAAGCAGTGGCAGTCTCAGGGCCCTAAACAGGATCATAGGACACAAACCCCTTAGACACAGTTAACTAGGACTTAGCAGTCCTCTAGGGGTGGATATAGTGTTTCTAGTAGGACCGGAGGGTCACAGCAACCTAGGACACAGAGAGTGCAGATTCAAACCCGAGGGCCATGTTACACTTGCGGTGGTATGGGGCATTTAGTGAGAGAGTGCCCACAAGGACAGTCAGCCAGTGGTCAGAGAGGGGCTACCTCAGAGCCTACAGTTGGAGATATGGGTAGATCCCATAGATTTTTTGCAGCGGTTGATAACCGCCAGGCCGAGTACCAGGCCACGATCATAGAGGCCACAGTTATGATTCAGGGTATCAGTGTTTCTATCTTGTTTGATTCAGGAGCCACAGACTCCTTTATATCTCCCTATGTAGTAGATCGTTGTGGGTTGGTGGCAGTTAGATAGGATGTCAGTTGGGAGGTTGATTTAGCTTCAGGAGCTAGAGTGTCTATTAGTTCCCTAGTTCGCAGTTGTCAGATTAAGATTGGAAACTTAATCACGATGACTAATCTTTGCAATTTGCATTACCCCTTTAGGCTCTTATGATGTAGTCCTTGGCATGGATTAGCTATGTGCCCACAGTGCCAAGGTGGATTGTTGTTAGAAGAGGGTTGAGTGTGTTGATGATCACAACACTTCACAAAGACCCGTATCCCTTCACATTATTTTCGCTATGTAGCTTAGGTGGTGTGTGTGGAAGGGATGTTAGTTATTTGCCATCACCATTAGTGATAGAGAGGAGGATTCAGGAGGGGAGCCTTTGCTCGAGGATTATCCTATTCTTCAAGAGTTTATGGATGTATTTCCTACTGAGATACCTAGTATGCCTCCACCTAGGCAGTTGATTTTCACATAGATCTTGTACTAGGAGCTGAGATAGTATCTAGAGCACCTTATAGGATGACCACACATGAGCTCAATGAGCTCAAGATTTAGTTAGAATATCTCTTGGAGAAAGGGCATGTTCGACCTAGTGTATCACCTTGGGGTGCACTTGTGATTTTTGTGAAGAAGAAGGTTAGATCACTTAGATTGTGCATTGATTATCGGCAGTTGAATAAAGTAACAATTAAGAACCAATACCCACTTCCTAGGATCGATGATTTGTTTGATCAGTTACAAGGTGCCTGAGTGTTCTTGAAGATAGATCTGAAGTCAGGGTACCATCAGTTACAGATTGTGGAAAGTGATATCCACAAGACTACCTTTCACATGAGGTATGGTCACTATGAGTTCATAGTAGTGCCATTTGGCCTCAAGAATGCTCCAGCTATGTTCATGAGCCTCATGAACGGAGTATTTTGTACATTTTTAGATAAATTTGTGGTAGTGTTCCTTGATGATATTCTGATATATTCTCGCAATGAGGAGGAGCATGAGGAGCATCTGAGACAGGTTCTGCAACAATTGAGAGAGAATCAGTTATATGGTATCTCGTCAAAGTGTGCCTTCTTTAGACCTGAGGTGCATTATCTTGGTCACATTATATCCAGTGATGGGATCTCTATAGACCCATCAAAGATTAGAGCTATTATGGATTGGCCAGCACCCACCAGCATCACTAAGGTCAAAAGTTTTATGGGCTTAGTAGGATATTACAGACACTTCATGTTAGGATTTTCTAGAGTAGCTCACCCCATCACCTCCCTTCAGAGAGAGGGGAAGAAGTATGAATGCACAGAGAAGTGTGAGAGAGCTTTCTAGGAGCTCAAGAGAGCCCTCACTAGTGCACCAATTTTAGTAGTGCCAGATCCTTTGACAGATTTTTTGTATGTACTGATGCTTCATTAGATGGTTTAGGAGCAGTCCTTATGTAGGAGGGTCATCCTATAGCTTTCAAGTCTAGGAAGCTAAAGACTCACGAGCTTAATTATCCTACTCATGACCTAGAACTCGTAGCTGTGGTTCATGCCTTAGTGAGATGGTGACATTTCCTTCTAGGTCACTGATTTGAGCTTCATTCAGACCACCAGAGCCTACAGTATATCTTTACACAGCCCAATCTTAATGCTAGGTAGAGGAGATGGATGGAGTTTTTTTGTGAGTATGATTTTTATGTTCATTACATCAAGGGGAAGGAGAATGTAGTTGCAGATGCCTTGAGTAGGAGGAAAAATGAGCTCTCATCTATGACTTCTAGTATAGATTTGAGGGACCACATTTTGCATCATTTTCCATAGGATAGATTGTATGTGGAGTTTTGTCAATTTATCTGTTCTCAAAGACCCCTTAAGGGGAAATTTGCAAAGTATTCTTTGGAGTCTGATGGACTTCTACCTCATAGGGGACACATCTATGTACCCTCTATAGGTGACTTGTGAGAGTTTATTGTGCTTGAGGCTTACAGAGCACCTTATGTAGCTCATTCGGGAGTTAAGAAGTTGCATTCCAATCTGAGATAGTTGTATCATTGGTCGGGCATGAGATTGCAGATTGCCAACATAGTTGCTAGATGTCTAGAGTGCCAGAGAATGAAGGCAAAGCGTAGTCATCCAGGTGGGCTCCTGTAGCCACATGAGATTGTCGAGTGGAAGTGGGATACTATATCTATGGACTTCATTGTTGGTCTCCCTATGTCTTCTCGCCACCATGATGCTATCTTGGTGATAGTCGACACGTTGACCAAGGTTTCCCACTTCTCACCCATGCGTACTACATTCATAGCATGAGACATAGCTCAAGTCTTTTTGTGGAATATTGTCAAACTCTATGGAATTCCCCGTAAGATCATCTCTGATAGAGACTCCTTGTTCACATAAGCCTTTTGGAGAGAGTTACAGGCAGTGTTGGGAACTAGGCTCAACTTTAGTACAGCATATCACCCTCAGACAAATGGCCAGACCAAGAGGGTTAACCAGGTATAGAGGACATGTTGTGCATGTATGTGATGGACCATTAGGTCAAGTGGGAGGAATACCTACATCTAGTTGAGTTTTCCTATAATAATGGGCATCATTCTTCTATAGGTATGCCACCATATCAGGCCTTGTACGGTAGACCATGCAGGACACCACTGAGTTGGGATAGGATCAAGGATAGAGTATCTATTGGGCCTTAGTTGGTCAAGGATATGGAGCACCAAGTAGTCTTGATTAGATAGTGCCTTAGAGAGACTCAGGATTGACAGAAGATGTATGCAGATGTGAAGCGGGTTGATCATGAGTATATGGCTGGAGATAGGGTCTTCTTGAGAGTGCACCCGCATAAGAGTCCAATCCATTTTAGAAAGGGCTCTAAGTTAGCACCTTTCTTTGTTGGATCTTTCAAGATATTGGAGATGATAGGACCAGTTTCCTACTGTCTAGCCTTGCCACCCATCCTGTCACGCATCCACAATGTGTTTCATGTATCCGAGCTACATAAATATATATATGATGAGTCTCATGTTATAGATTGGGATGCCTTGTAGGTGGATTCAGATGGACAGCTAGCACTAGAGCCAATTCATATTATAGCCTGATGGACCCTTGCACTCCAAGGCTGAGAGCTAGACCAGGTTAGGGTCCAGCTGAATTGTTATGATGAGGTCACGGCTTCATGCAAGGACGTAGCGCAGATGAGATCTCAGTACCCATATATTTTTTATGAACTCTAGGAGGAAGTTCATACCTAGTGGGGGAGGATGTGAGGCCTCACCCCGACCCATCATAGCTTTACTTCTCGATCACACTTTGACACTTTATGTTTTGATACATTGATACACTTTTGATTATCCTGACAGAGACTCATGATATTATGTTATGATGATGATTATATTGTGTGGATTACATTTTGATATGGATTAGACCTAGAACAGGTGGTTGATTTTGATTATATATTTTTAGACAAGTGAATTAATGAGGAGATCAGATCATGATTAGACTTGAATATTTTATGGATGTTATGTCATGGTGATTAAGGAATTTTTATGTTTTAAACATTTTTGTATGAAAATTTCAATTAGGGACTTAATTCTGCTTATTAATTAATGTTGCTAATTATAAATTGAAAATGTATATTACATGTGATTTTATCATCTTGGACTACTGATGCTTGAAGTTTAGTGTGCAGGAAAGGGAACCATGGAATTATTCTGAGAATCAAGGCTAAACGTATGTGAATTGAGTAAGCCAAGGTTTAATCCAATAAGGGATTGAAACCTCATTGTAATGAGATCTTTGTTGTAAATATAATCTAAATGTGTGGTAATATTTTTAAATTCATGTTGTTGTTTGGACATGTTATTGTGAATATGATGTGTATTTTGTTTGGTGTCACTTGACACTTGTGTTGTCCATGTGGATGGTAACATGTCAAATTAGGGCTTGAGAAAGAATCACCAAACCTTATAGGATATTATATTAATCTCACTTGCATATAGATGTCTTGTAGGGATCACATCAAGTTGGAACTCAGATTTTATCTTTAGGAGTACCTTCGAGGGGTTAAAAGTGACCCTAGAGTGCATTTTTGACCAAAATTAGTTAACTCTAAGGGGGTACCTTAGGTTACGGCTAGTTTTTACCTATGGGAGAAACCTAGGTCACCATTATGACTCTCCAAAATGCCTACTTTTCAAAAGTGGCAAAAATAGAGATGGCCACATGCATCTAACTTGTCCCACACTCCTTACTAAACTCATAATTAAGAGGGGAGACAAAAGGCTAGATGTCATGTCTCATTATTGCTAGGTCTTGAGTACACTTTTGGGGGTCTTTTTAGAGGATTTTGGGAGACTTATTTGGTGTTCACCCACTCTCTAATTTTAGAGACAATTAGGGTTTGGATAGAGGAAGGATAAGGAATTGGGCTCTTCTCAACTCTCATTTTTCCATAACACATTTGAAAGGTTGGTATCCTTTGCCATGAAGTGGTTGGTTGTTGCAAGTGTATTTGGATTTTATTACTTTATTAATATGAAATATTGTATGGTGTTCATGTATGTAATCTTGGATAGTGTTGTTGTATGTAGATTTTGTTGTCATGTGTTGGGTTGGGAATGCATTTGGATTTTTATATCAATTCTTATTCTTTTGGATTGGGAGTGTTGTTCATGGGAGTTAAGGCATTACTCACCCTTTGGGAAGGGAAGAAGTGGCCTTGGGTGAAGGGGTTAGTTGGGCTCTCCATTGTAGTGAGAGTCTCTTCTCTTGGAGAAGATGGATAATTTCATGGAGTATGGGCTCCATGAAGCCATGTTGTAAATATTGTTTTGGTATATAAATGACCAAATGTGTATATGGAATGAATGTTAATGAAGCCTTGGAAAGGCATGGAAAAAATATTATTGAGGAATTTGAAAAAAAATGCAAATGGCATTATCCTCCATGGAAAAGCCCACCTTCACCCTGCTTCAATGGGTTTTGGAAAACTCATTTGTGAAGCCTTGATTGGGAGTTTATTGTTATTTGTTTTGTGCATATAAGATGTTTGTGAGAATTTGGATGTGATATCTTATTTTAGCCTTGGTTCTCCAAGCTCGGGGGTGGCCTCCTTGAGGCCTTGGTTGGGAGGTGAGATTCCCATGGTTCCCCTCATGAAATTTGTAAGTTTTTGAAGTCATGATTATGGTGAAAGAAGCTTGAAAGAAATCCCTATTTTGGGGTAGTTGTGTGTAAGCAAATTCAATGTTGCATAGTCACTCATTTGTATTGAAATTCATTCTTTGTTGATTGTTGTAATGTTCATTTTGGAAGCTTTTCAAGCTAGATGTGAAGAGATCTCATTCTCTATGTAATGATTCATTAAAGGAAGAAATGTTGCATACCACCCATGTATTGTATAGATTTACCATCTTGAAGATATGTAATTGTAGTTTGTAAGATTAACATAATGTAAATGATGGATTCCTTAGTTCATGCATATTGCATTCTATTTCTTAGAAGGAAAAAAAAATTTAACCATTCATGTTAGAGGGATGCCCAATATTGAAAGAGAAAGACAATATAATAGTTTCATATCATAAAAATCTTGAGGATTTGAGAATCTTGAAATCTCCATAATGCATGTAAATGTAAGTTTCCAAGTTATTGGAACTCTCTATTTTCCCTTTGAAAGTCTTCATTTCATTTCCATAGATTCAACTCTCTACATTAAAAATCTCCATTTCAATCTCAACTCTTGGGAAGAAGAAATAACCTTGATAAAAATAACAAATCAAACTAGTTAGTATGACAATGTGGAAATCAACTAATGCTATTAGTCCTCTTAGTATATTGCTCAAATAAATCAATCCTAATGCATACTATGATCTATTAAAAAATTGAACCAATTAAATCAAAATGGAAGAGCTTAAAACAAACAAAGCCCATGACACTTTCTAGATTTAGAGCAAAAATGCTCTCTAGAATTTGTATGGGAAAGGAAATATTCTCCTTACTACAGAGAATATTTCTTTCCCAATGTGCTCTCTCTCTAATTAAATTTAGTTCCTAATTCCTCTTGCATAAACTTGAAATTTAAATCCTAAAATTCTAATTAAACTTACCTTGCCCTTTTCCCATTTCCCGTGGGCCCCACTCTCACCACCCACCTTACCTTTTTTACCTCCTTGTTTGGGCGCCACTGTTGCAAAGTTTGAAAATGATTAAAAGGTTTTGGGGCTGCTAAAATGTTCTTGGACTAGCCAAAAACCTGCGCCACTTTTCCCATCCTCCCTTTCTGACATGTCCTATGACCTCTTCCCAAGGTCAACTCCCTCCCCTTCCTTCATCATGCACTTCCCTTCTCAAAAAGGGGCCTCCTTTCTTAGCAAACCGTACCACCTTGGCTGTCTTATCTCTGCCATACAAAATTTCTTGCATGGGGATGGGCTAAGGTAGATGGTGGGCCCCCTAAAACAAGTCTTTTCAATTTGCACTCTCCCATAGGAATTCGACCCCCCCTATGATATTTTGGGACTTTATGGTGGGAAAATGTTAGATTAATAAGTTAGTAGATTAGTTAGTTTAGGAGATTATTTGTTAGATAGATTAGATTTATAGGTAGTTAGTAGATAGTTTAAGTTATTTGATTAGGTCTATTTCTTTATTGTGTTTAATTCTTAATTGGGTAGCTTTTTATACATATACATTGATTCAATGATGTAGCATTAATCATTAGGTTAATAACTTTTGGGTTATGATAGATGAATGGGTTTATTAACATGATCTAATTTTATTGGTATAGGAATAATATATTAAAATAATAATTAATCATTTTAAATGGATCCTTAACATTAGTTGTTTAGGTTATTTTAAAATTGTGAGATTTGTGAATTAATTTAATAGGAATTTTGGCCTAAAGTTTTGATTAGTCTATTAGAGAAATGGATTTACTCAATCTATTCAAATGTATAGTTAATGTTAATTTAAATTTTATCATCATGAAAAAGGGATTATGTTACTTTTGTGTTCAAGGGGTTAGGGGTTATGTTAGATTTCAATTAGAAGTTAATTTAAATTTTGTATTAGAGGATAATTTAATTGTCTTATTAAAGGTTAATTTAAAGTTATTTTGTTAAGGGATTGATGATTTAGGAATGCATGTGTTTTCATCAAAGGGGAATAATTTTATTAATGATGTTGGTAGGTTAGGAAATCAGAATTGATTTCAGCTATTAGATTTTAATTAATAGTTGTTTGGTATAGTGAAATTTGTATTCAATTTTAAGCATGTCAATTGATGTTGTTTAAAAAAGGAGTAGAATATTAATTTGACTAGGTTTTGAACTAGTAGTTAATGTTGAAAGAAAACTGAAACTAGATTTGAATGGATTCAGTTGTAATCTAGGTTAAGAGTTAAGTAAGCATTAGGTCAGCCTAATTCATCATATGTTCATAACAACCAACTATCATCATGATGCTGAACGTAGTTAAACATGGGATCAAAGTTAGACCAGCCTAAGTTAAGCATTCATATAACCTGTGGAACAAGTTGATGCCCCAATTCTGCATTTGTTTGTGGCATGACCCTAATTCAGTCTGTGTATATATCTTGTAACTCAAAGGTTAACTCTACCTTGCTATCACCTTTCCAACTCAACCATGGTTAGTTGTACGTACTTATGTGTTTAAAAAAAAAAAAGTGTGTCTGTGTTTTGCCCTAGTTTTGGGCATGACACTCATCCCTTGCTCCTGCAAATTTTAAGAACATAAAATACATCCTAAATGCCTCCATTACACATATTTTTCTACCGATATAATGTGCTCCAAACCATTATTTTTGTGTTCAAACCATAAAACCTAGGGTCTTTAGGGAATTTTCAATAAATTGCTTATAACTTCTTCAAATAATAATGAAATAAAATAAAACCACTTGAAAATGAAATTAGATTCAGTCCTATATCAAACCATATTAGTTTCATACCATCATAATACCATATGTTGTCACATAATTCATTGTAACTACAATAGAATAGAAAAAATGCAAGAAAATAGAGTATATATTATTGCTTATTCACTAAAACACCATCAATCAACACCCATGATAGATGGAAATAAATTTGTTAAAATGTGTGATCAACCTCTCCAATGGTTACCAACTACTATTTGTATTAAAACTAACAAAACACCACCTTTTGTTCATTATGACAAAATTGACAATAAAAGTTGATTGACAACTTCAGCAACTATTTTTTGCAAAACTTGACAACTTGACTCATAACTTAACAACATGACTCAAAAAATGAAAATGGTCTAAATATACCTTATTACATGGTCCAAACACAAAACCAAATCAAATTTGACCAAATAGTCTCATGGAGGCATGAACTCAACTAGGTGCTCCTGCACCATTTATACCCAAATTAAACACTCCTTGTAGTCTTGTCCCGTTTTGTTTTAGTGGGCCTTATTGGTTCATATTTTGTTACCCTCTTTTAAAGGTTTTTGGGTCCCTTCACTACCTTTTTTTACCTTAATCAAAAACTACATTCCTTAAACATTATGGATGCCTCTTCTTGAGAAATATCCTTGAAATTCTACTGGATGCGATGTCATAAATCCGGGATGAGATGCTATTTCTTGAATGCGGTGATCTTTCCTACATGCAAGCTTTGGAAACTAAAGGCATCTCTGAACCTAAAAATAGAGAACACAAATCAGCCAAAAAGAAGTTAAAAATGAGGAGAAATCTGAGGATCTGGCCCACGGTGGGTGCCAGAAATGTGTGTGTATTTTGTGGATCTGCAAGCTGCAACACAACACTTCAATATGTCATTGCATTAGTGAGATAAACATGAAGTAACAAAGGAAAAGCACATATACATCACTAAAATTGACATTTTTCTCCCTATCTAATAAGATTATGAAATATGCTATAATTTTCCCTCAGATTATGCATAAATCGGTAACACATTCATGCTTAGAATGGAATATTTAAAGAATGAAAGATAAATGGTCAAACAAAGTTCATTTTAAGTGCTCCAAATGAAATATTGTATAATTACTATGAGAAATAAACTAAGAATGCACTTAGAATGTTAGAAATCAGAGCAGCACAAGATTACTTTAAAATTCTAAATATTATGGGCAGCATAAGGATGCAAATGAATTCTAAAAATTGGGGGCCCATTGAGCTGAAAATTCATTCCTTTTATAGAATAATTTGAGGAATGAGAGGTCAGGATTGAGTTGTGAAGAGAGGTGGAGATTGAATCCTTGGTGATCCGTGTGAGGTGATCCAAGTGATTTAACTCTCATTGGCTAATGGATTGCCTTTCCATTTTGCAAGCGAGGAGTTGAGATTAGGGAATTTATTTAATTCCTTTTAATTAATTACCTTAGCCATGTATTTAATTTTTTTGATTTAATTGATTTGATTTGATTCAATTGGCTAAGGAAATTAATGTAAATTACTGATAAGATTAGTAGGAAATTAAATTTGATTTAAATAAATTATGCCAATTAATTGAAGAATTGTCTTGACATAATTAGGGGTATGATCATGCTTAGGAAAAATATGGTCTCTGGTAAAAGAAGACCAAATTAGGGTGGTTACATTTGCCCCTCTTTGAATTGATGTGCGAGCAGCGCATTGATTCAAAGAATGTTTGACGTTGACTTCATAAAGTTTGATAAATTTGCACTTGATTGAATGAAATGTCTAATGAGATCAGTCTCACACTTGATTGAAATAAGAAAAATAGTATTTACTTTAAACTTGATCGAACAAAGGTCAATAAAACAAATATCTTAAAGATACCAATTCTGAACTTGATCAAACGAGAATTGATAATAGTAACTCCAAACTTGATCGAATGAAGGTTAGTACGAAGCTTCTAGGAGCTTAATAAGAATCTAATAATATATGGAGATAGTTATCCATCTTGTGAGAACCGAATCCTTCTATCCAACAGTCCTAACTTGATTGAGGGAAACTCCCATGCCCCTAGTCTTTTGATGACAAAGTCATTTTAATTCTTTGTGAGTAAGAATTTGATTTATTTTAAGCATGATCATGCCCCCTTGGGAACAAAATTGAAGAAAAAATAATAAAATCCCTCTGTAGCATGATAGATCGATTGGATCGAGAAATGATCAATTAGAAGAAATGAAGAAGCGAAGGTGTGTTAAGAGAAAACACAATTTTACCGAATTAACTATGTGAAAATATAAGTTTTGAGTCTGATAAAATGATGTAGGACCAAGATTTTGATGAATAATGTGAAATTTGATGATAGATAACCCAGAAAACTAATTGCGTAAAGCCTACGAATCATTTCCTAAACATAGAGAGAAATTATGCAGTTTTTGGAGACTATCACAAAATTTGTATTGTGTTGGTAAAGACATTGTCTACACATTAGATTTCGTTCATTATTGATCAGAAAATAAAAAAATTGAATTTGGATCGTTCGGGAGTTTAGGAGCTCCTAAAAAGCTCAAAAAGGTCAATATATATCTCAAATTTCACTTTTCACTCATTCATTTTCACTTTTATCCCTAGTAAATTTAGAGCTCTGTAGAGAAGATGGTGGTCCCCATGGAGAAGAATCAATTCAATATTGCACATTGACATCAACATCTGGTCTATTACGCACCATCAGTGAGTACATCAATACCTACCTTTTCATGTTTTCATTTTTTATTTTTGTCAAATTTTGTAGTAGATATTAATCTTTTTGTTCTGCGTCACACCTCCTGTCCTAGGTCACGTCTGGTAAATCCCATTTTGCATCTTGTTTTTACCCAAAATCCCAGATTGCATCCTATAAATTTAGGCTCGCGTCCCATTTTTCAATCTTGCATCGCATAGGGTACTAAAATTTTGGTAGTCTTTGAATTTGGGCGCGTCTTGTGAAAACATGATCACACCCCGCGTCTTGCATTACATTCTGTCATAACACGATCACTTCCTAGATTCCCCATCACATATGGGAAATCATGCATTGTATCCAGTGTTTAGGATCGCACCCCTTAAAAACACAGTCATTTTCAGTGTAGGAGTTAGATTTTTTCCAATTTTGATTGTTTTTCTCTTTCTGAAGGCCAAAAAGACTGAACTAAGAGCTTTTATGCATAGTTGCCTTAGCTAGAATACTTATTTGAACCTGTATTTGTGTTCTATTGATAGATTTATTTTGAGGTAGTGTCTTTTCAAGGACCTCGTTCAGGACGATTCTATTAGGGACTTTTCTTGCAGGTTCTTGAAACAGTGTGAATGCTCACTCTTTATATTTCCAAATTAACTCTATGCAAGAGAAAGCCTAATTACTGAGGACTAATTCCTCCTTAGACTTTGAAATCCATAGGCTCAGGCGGGTGTACCTTCAAATGATTACTAAATTTTAGTATTTATTATAATGGATTAGGTCTCTTACTAGATTGTTAATTGCCTTTTACTGTATCAACAGATAGAAAAATATGCCAATAACTCTAATTAATTTGATACATATCTTAATAGGCCAAACCATTATCTTAACAATAGCAAATAGTAATGTGATAAGGATTCTCATCCTTCTTTATTTTGTAGTTCTCTTAACTTAGGAGGGTTAACCTATTGATTCTCTCTTGAAGGAATCAACAAATTGAATTGTATTCTCTGATACAATTGCTTAAACTTATATGTATTTATGACAGAAATGTAAAAGATTGAATATTTTTTGAACATTGTATGATGATCAACTATTTTTCCAAACCCTAACCAGTGCCTAATCCTTGGGAAAGAGTCAATATCAAATGTAAATCCACAATAACTGATTAATGTAAATACATGCAATTTAGGTAGAATTCCTTACAGACTACCTTTCACTCCAATACCCCTGTTATCAGATCTTAATACTAATACTTAGCTCTCTGGGATCACCTGTAAGACTTATTCCTTCCTTGAAAGAACTCACAAGCAACTACACAATCACCTTGTAATTGGTATAACTAAACTGCCTTACAATTTAAACATACAAGAGCTAGAATAGAAATATAAAGAGACAATCACAATATATAGGACATAAACTACAATGTATTTCATTAATATTATTACTGCTTCAAATACATTCAAAAGACAATATGCACAAAACTCAGACAAAATTAAGTAGTCTGGATTGTAATTATATTTCACTTCTCATCTCATCACCTCTACAAAATGGTACAAATTCTCTATATATAGTCTAAACAATCTTGGAATCCTTCAAAATTAAGGATGCAACAAGCTTCGGATGGTTTAAGACCTAACCCTAAAAACTTAGAAGAAGACAAAAGACAAGAAGACACTAAGCGGTGGAAGGAAAAAATAGGAATACGACCAAATCAAATCTTTTAAATATTCTACTAGCTAACACCTTTGTTTGAATATGTTCTAGATAGCCTCCAATAGTTGTTGCAAGAGTTAGTCACCTCCATTATAGGCTAACATACACTAATCTTTCAGATGACTAACCTCCTTGTGCTCAAAGGTCAAGTGCCAGGTGTCCTTCTACTCTTTATCTATGATGTCAAGGTCAATTGTGGTAGGCTTCTTTTTCTTGGGCTTTGTAAGAACATCTCATGTTGCTACATCTTCCTATGCAGGCCAATTAAAGCTTTGAATGCTTTCGAGTTGTGCCTTCTGTCTCTCCCATCTAGCATCTGTTATGCTCTTGACATCTATTATAAATTTATTAAAATCTATCTCAGCCTTAAATGCCTCATTCAAGGTTTTATTAAACCTCTCCAAATCTAATTCCTTTGTGTCAGAAATAAATGCCTCTTTACTAGGAAGTAATGAATCAAACTTATTTCTCCAAATCTCTACTACTTTTATTTGATTGTCCTTTGACCTGATTGAAGGAACAAATTTATTATAGTCAGACCCAAACATATTCAACCCGGTCTCTATCTGATTTCCCTTTCCTTAGAAAAAGGATAAGGTCACCCCAATCTAATCTATTTCATCTCCAACTTGAGTGAAAATCTATGGTAAATCTTCCCTTAGTGGTTGTAAGGATGCTAACCTTTCAAATAAATTGGTCCTGACTGACCAAGTCCTAAAGTAGGGGTTCAAAGTAAATACAAAACTAGTTACCTCAACTTGTAGGCCAGGAAACTTAATATAGGCCCCATGCACTAAGTAAGCCTTATCTTTTAGGATGTTAATCCTATGCTACAAAATATTTAGAAAGTACTCTAGGGCCACACCGATCTGCTCTGCATCCTTTTGCTCTATTTCCCTTTGAGTATCCCCTGTATCATCTATCTACACAAGAGAATCTTCTTCTTGTTTAGGTTCAACATGAACCACCTCTGGGATCTCATGCAGATTTTGGGTTAGATCTGAAATTATCTTCTCCATAGCACAGATATTTATTAGACCTATCTCTCTATATTTTTCAATGAGGCTTGTTTCATCAAAAAATTTCTGGTACATGTTGGACATTTGAACTTCCTTTGCTTGATTCAGATGAGAAAAGTGGGTTAGGGCCTGAGAAATATCTAGATCCCCTGTACTATGCACAGACCAAATTATTTTATCTCCTTCCATCTTCTCTTGCACATTTATTAATGATTGCTTTTTGATTCTTGGGGGCTAGAGCCCACATAGAAAGGGTTTGAGATTGTGCATTGTAGCCACATCCTTTTTTCATCTCCCCTACTTGTGTCTCTATTGAGAACTTGATGTCCATCTACCTCTTTATTTGATCTATAATGAAGGCTAAAGCCAGGTCTCATCCCTCTACTAAGAGCATGCCACTTGATTTCACTAGCTTCCTAGCCTCATCAGGGGTCATGTTTCATACTCTGGGTCATATTCTTGGATATCTTGTAATTCTTCACTTGTTATGGCTTCTCCTCTATCCAATTTAAATTGTGCCCCTACCTGTTGTTGTTTGGCCCATATTAGGAAGTCTTTGAATTATTTTATCTTTATGAATTCATCATCCTTTAAGAATTCCTCTTGTTTCAACTCCCTTTCATCGTGGCATAATATGAGAGGCATCTCAACATTGTCATTAGTATCTTCTCTTTTTTTTTACCTTCTCTTATGACCTTTATTAATTGGTAGTCATAGGCACTTGTCCCTGTGTATAGGGCACTTACTTTGTCCTTTTTCTTCTTTTGTTTCTTGACAATAGAAGGCTCCCCTGCTTCCACCCTTTTCTTTTTATGAGGAGGTTCAGCAACTACCTCAGCCTCATGTCCCTATGTCAACTCAATTATGTTTTCCTCATTATGAGGTGGTTGATCTGTAGGTGGTGGGTTGTATACAGAGTAACTGCTACTATATTCTGATGATGACTGCTTATTTGGACCTCTTTCCTTGTCCTTAATTTGTTCCTCCAATTGATTTTGCAGAGTCTCATAAGACTCAATTATCTTCTCTAATCTTTGTATATAGGGCATACCTGGGAAATAACCCCCAAATGGGATCCCTTTCTTCTTGAGTTGTTTCTCCAAATCCATCAAGTCTTGATACTTTGTTGATCTTGCTGAAATTTCATCCTCTTGAAGGATGTTCCTGATCAAATCATCTTCCTCACATGGCGGATGTTATTTTTTAATTGGAATGGTGGGTGTCAACAATTTCTTACCACTTTTTATGAACCCTTTTGTATCAATATATCTATACAGGGAAACAATCATCCTATAATGTCTCAACCGTCCATTTATAGCATCATAGGCCCTCTTCCCTATTGTAAAATTAGAGGCAATAAACTGCCTTGGACTGAAATTTCCTTTCCTATGTGGAGCCAAATGCTCCCTATCTGTCAGCATGAGTTTCCATAGGAACTCCACGGTAGCAATTCTGGGTGGCACTCTGTAAGGCAAAATGTGTGGTGGTTGAGAGCAACCATATATTCTAATCAAGGTAAAATTTTGATAGCAATAGAAATCCCCCCAGTTGTGATCTCCATTCCATTTATCCACAAACTTGCAGGGTCTCAATAGTTGTAACGCCTTAACTGGAAGCCTAGTCATGTTGACTCCTAAATTGCTCAATAAGGGGTATACTACCCAGTTCTCAAATGCATGGAACTCATTCTCTCTGGAAGTGTAGTTCCATACCCTTAACCAAATTTGTACAGGGTTGGACTGACCATGATAAAATCTTCTGAGCTACAGATTGGGTTGTTCCATGATATTAAAATTGTATAACATCATCAAATGCATGAGTAATGAATATTGTAGGAATTTAGGGCTTCCTACCTTGCTCTGGATATCCACAAATCCATGGTGCATTTTATCAATTACATACTGAATGTAATCATAGTGAGTACTAATATAGGGACTTTGCAAGTCCAAAATTATCATTAACATGTCTGATGATACTCTCTCTCTTCCACTATCCACACCTAAGACTCTGCATAGGGCATATGAAATGTATTTCATGTATAATGCCAATTCTTTGTAAAAATATGGTGCATTATCACTAGGAATAGGGAAAATATAATTCATGGTTCTCTTTGGCACATGGGCCTGAATCAATTTAGCTACAATACCGACTTCCTTAGTATATCTAGAAGCTAGGGCTTTCAAATTGATTTCTGTTGAGTAGGAGTTATACATATTAAATGCTTTCATGAATGACACCCTATCAAGGGTTACTAGAATAGTTCCATCATCCTTCTTGATGGTCTTTGAAATGGTGTCATACCTACTGGCTAGTTCCAATAACAAATCAACATCTAAAAACACATCAGGAACTACTAATTTCTCCAATCAACACGTCCAAGGGTTTAATATAGGAATAGGACCCTCACTATTCTTATGGAAATAGTTTAAAAAATCATAACTTGAATAATCTGGTGTCTTAGAATCCCTAATATAAGCATAATTGTCACCAAGGTACTCACCTTTAACCTTTTTTCCCTAATTGGAGCCTGGAAGCAGTTGTATGAACTCCTCTGAGTAATTCCTTTTTCCCTTGAGATCATCATCATCCCCACTCTTCCCATTAGTAGAGGAAAAACTCACTACTCTGCTCATGTTGTTCTAAATGGAAACTGATCAAATATTCTTTCTTTACTCTGCAAATCTAGATAGCTTTGTTTTCTTGGAAACTCTTATCACTTATGCAAATTTCACTCTGAAAACTGAAGCTCTTGGTGAAAATTAAATGATCAATAGTAATGCCTACTTATTCAAAGAAATAAATGCACAAACCTTGCTTCAAAATCATGGATTTAGAATTCAGTCACTTCTATCATTACTTCTACGTGATGTGATATCAATTTTCCATTCTAGTTGTGGCATTTGAAATTGATAGGTGACAAATTTTGAATGATTGCTTTTCAATTAAAACCTTATTATATTCAAAATTAGATCAAGCTATGATACAATTGGCTCATTTATCACATCTCAGCAACTCTTTAAACATGTTGTCATAATCTCTTCATTCTGATTGGCTGACAATTGTACAACATGGCATGGGAGAAAACCTTATATCTTACCTCACTTTTACTCTGGTTCCCTTCTGCGACTACACGATTGTATGATCTCTATTTCGCAAAGAGTTATCCTTAACTCTGGTTCTTTTCTAAGACTTAATTATTACCACATGATTGATATCTTGATCAACATTCACCTCTTAATTGTTGAAAGAAATCTCTTAACTCATGTTTCTTTTGAGACTTCGCGACTCAAGCTATCAATAACTCTTGTTTAAACCTCAAGTTCCATTTAGACACTATGCGACTATGAAAAATCAAAGTCGCTTTAGGATTTCATTAACTCTGAGTTTATTTCAATATTACACGACCATCGCTAGATCTTCCTTCAATCAGATGGTCCGTGTGTAATCTCATTTTCTTTTTTTACTTTCTCTTTTTTATCTGAGACTTCGCGACTACCCTTTGATCAGCTTTTAATCTAACGGTCCACGTGTAATCTCATTAGCTTTTATCTTAACTACAATTTACTCTAAGACTTTGTGACTCAAGCTATCTCCAAGTTGTGAAAAGAATTTCTTAACCTTTGGTTTTCTTTGAGACTTCACGACTAACTCAGATCTTTGAAAAATTGACACGTGTTCAAATTTGAATCATCATCACTGAATCGCTGAACCTTTTTTGACTTGTTGACTTTTATCAGCAGCTTCACACTATCCATTATATCTTTTTTGTTTCACAGCTCAAATATTCTCACTGCAAACTCTACTTATGCTTTACTCAACTCTTATTCAACCATAGTTCTTATCGAGACTTCACGACTCACTGAATCTTGTTGTCGCTTTAAGAAATCAATGACTCAGGTTTTATTTTGAGATTGAACGCCAGCCATTAGATCTTGATTTAATCTGATGGTAGTCGAGATATCTCTTACTCTTTTATCAATCTAAAAATTCATCTCACAACTTCACATTGGCCACAAGATCAATCTTACATTTGACGGTAGTCGATTTATCTCACAGCATTTAACTTAACCCTTTCTTTTAAAAGAGATCACACGACTGAAGGCTTTTAACTCAACTCTTGACCTTGGTTTATTTGTGAGACACTACGACTGTGTGAATTTGAAGTTGCCTTAATATTTCTTAACTGAATATTTTACTTCAAGACTTCATGACCACCGTAAGATTATCTCTCAGATCAACGGTTATCACTTAATCTTAGATATTTTGACTTAAATCTTATTTCTCTTCACGATTACACAACTGCATGAAACTGCAAACCATCTTTAACTCAAATTCTAACTCTGATCAACTTTCAAGACTGTGCGACTAAAAGAACTCAAAGTTGCTAAAGGATATTTCTAACTCTCAGTTTTCAAAGAGACTCTCCACCAACCACATGATCATGATTTTCATCAATGGCCCACGTGAAATCTCATTAGCATTGGAAGTATATTCTTTCTTTATAGAGATGTATCATCTTAAAATGGAAGCACTTCCATGTTAAGAACATTTAGCCCTCCTTAGGGGATGTTTTTGACCACCATCATACTGTCCCCTCATTTCTGCATCATCTCCTACTTCTGTGTCTATTTAGGACCCTGATTGGGCCTCTCCGGATACCTTCTATCCCACCTGGCACATTTTCCAGGGGTTCTGACCCCTTGGCTCAAGGTTGACCTTGACCTTGACCTAGGTCAGGTTCGACCTTGACCTTGACCTAGGTTAGGGTTGACCTCAACCTTGACCTGGGTCCCCCTTTCAAATCTGGAAGTCTGTCAGTTTTTGGGGGTCATCCAAAACTCATTTTTCTCACTTTCGGGTCGGTTGTTCCAAGTTTCGAAGTGATGATCCCTAAATTATATTTAATATAGGTCCTCTCCTAGGGGTAAAGGCTTTAATTGGAATTTAATTATCCTATGTCAGCCTCCTTAGAAGAATGTGCCCTAATTTCATATAAAAGGAAGTTTTCATCCTCTCATTTTCTCTAAGTAAGTCCTCTATCCAAGCCTAAGCATCATTGAGAAATTGAGAAGCATTAATTCTCTCCAAGTGAAATCAAGCAAGAAGTCATCAAGAAAAAATTTAAAGCATCCATTTTTTCTACATGTTTTCAAGCTCTCAAGGTGTTCAAGTCTTCCTCTAAAGCATTCAAGTCCTCCATTGAAGATCAAGGATTCAAGCTTTCAAGCCTTTGAAGGTATTTGGTTCAAGAATTCAAGATTTATCATTAAAGCCATAGATCTAGCCATCATGGTGGTGTGATCTTCCTTAAAGATCCTTTGTGCATCCTCAAGACTCATTCAGTATCCCTTCAAGGTAGATTTCAAACATACAAATCATGGAGGTTTATGGTTTTTTAAGTCTATGTTTTCATATCTACATATTTGTCTACATTTGAATTACAATTACATATCTATTGAATATCATAGCTTCATTGTTAGATTCAATTCTACTACTTTCTAGCATTCTTATTTCAATTATTGATTTCAAGGTTAATTCCTAAATCAAGGTTTGACTAAGGCAAACCCCTCCCCCCCCTCCCAACAAACAAATCTCTTTTTCTTGCAGATACAGGTTCAGGACTGTGGATTTGAATTCAGATCTGGATACCCTTTTCAGTGAACTATCAAGATCTGAAAATAGATTTTTTGTCAAGGTAGCACAGGTCAGGGTCGAGATTATTAGGTCAGCAGTGACATTTGTGGGTCAAGTTCAACCTTTTTCACAGGACTGTGTTGGATCAGAAAAATATTTTTGGGTTTTGTTCGTCTCTGCGTTTCTGTTCCGGGTCATACTTTAGATTTTCTAGAAACAGAGTACAGACCTCAGAAAATAGCATTCTTCAGATCTTCAATTCTTTAAGGTTGGTACTTCCTCTCATCCTTTTCAATTACTGCAATATATCATATCTCCTCAATCATAAAATAGAATTTAAGATCTTCTTCCTTGCTCTCACTTCTAAATGGTTGATTCATTTGTGCATTGATCCTTATTTTGGGTTAATCAACATGGATCTTTCATTTGTGCATTTGGGGATAAAAGAGGAACATCTTATCTTCCTTCCCCCTTTATGCTTAATCACACAAAAATACATAAATTACAATTAAATTTAAAGGTTAAGGAAATACAACACATCTCAAACATAATCAATAAACAAATAATAATCAACCAAATTTTCTTCCTCTACAATCTCATATGTCCTATATGTCTTAGAAGATCCTACATTTTATATCATATAAGAGATAACATGACTAAATAAGTTTGCTATGTCTCAAAGAGAAATAGAATATTCTCAAGTTCTAAAGAGACATCACGACCAACATGTAAAAAAAATAAGCACATGACTTAAGTGACTTGGTTTTTTCTGAAAAAGTAACTACGAAATAGAAGGGATTTTGAAGAACTAGGGTTTTTTCTTGGATATGCATGAAATTTTGACCTAGGACTTAGGGTTTTACATACTTCTCTGATTTTAAGGCTTGAAGACAAACATTTTGTAGAAGGATTTTAACATTTTTGAATAGGAATTAGACAATTATGCATGAAACTGACTGAGAACTCAAAAATTTTACTAGCAAGCTTCAAAACTGGAAATACAACCAACAGAGTCCTTGCTTTATCTTGGGCCTTTACACCTACAGAGTTATAGATTATAGCATGTCTGGGATTGACTTCACTTATATATTTACCTGACATCAGGGTAAATTGAGGTTTGTTGACTGCTCTTGCCAAGAGATGGAATTTAGAGCACAACACCTTCCATCTTCTGACTGGTGAGATGACCGTCACACCTGAAGATGTGTGGCACATTTTGTGTATTCAAGTGATGGATCAGGAGGTTTAGTTTGAGTAGTGCTCTGTGATAGCTATTGCTTCTACTCAGAGGTATTTTAGAGATTAGACCATAGTCCATTGATATCTGACATGGGATTATATGTGCGATCGTTACAATCGGTTACCTGTTTATCTTGCTAGATTGATTGGGAGATCCTCATGCCTAACCAAGGACAACATGGATTTATGTGAGGCTAGGTAGAGACCTTGGAGAAGATGATTGTTTCATCACATAGATTTGGCTGGGGCAGTTGCATCTTATCCCACATGTATCGAGAGTTACATGAGACAGTATATGAGTATTCTCGCAGCATGACATTTGGTATCCTAATATTGCATATCTAGGCCTGGGAGCACATCCCAGTCACACAGCCCATTGTAGACAGACAGAGGGAACCAGAATATCCTTTTGTATATATGTATGTAGGTTTTATTCAACAGCCCCATCTGGGCAAGGTGGAGTACTGGCATCATGTTTTCGATGATATAACAGTTTCTATATGGAGGTTGTACTTAGATTGTGAGGAGTAGACCTCAGATAGGCATTAGATGCCTTAATTTTTCCAAAGCAAGTACTTGATTGGGTAGACCCGATATATTATTGAGTGGTTTCTTGTTACTCAAGTGTTGCAATAGTATGTTCATGTACAGGGAAGGTCACAATATTTGACAGCATACGCCCAGATTCATGATGAGGAGCCTCTTTGGGGGGGAAGATTAGTATATGAGACCGCACAGCTAGAGATCAATCATATGGTCACAGTTGGGTGGGATTATCTTATGGATTTTATAGATGCAGGGTGCATTGATGGTTATCTTGCACATATGTTACAGTATCCTTTTCCTCATTTCACAGCTCCTGAGGAGGTAGCTCCCCGCATAGACGATGCTTTAGATTATGATCTGGCTGATGATAGACCTATTAGAGGTAGAGGAAAAGCCCAGAGAGACAAAGGATGTGGTGGTGGGAGAGATTTTAGATACCCTCCTCCAAACATAGGTCATAGATGTGTCCAGGATGATCATAGAGATGATGGAGATGATGGAGATGACTGGGGTGGTGGTGGAGTGGGTGGCAGTGGAGAGGGTGCTAGTGGCAGATAGACTTGCTTCAGGTTTGTCCCTCCATGGGTAGTTCCAGGTCCATTACTGACTAGAGACAAGCAGCGTCAGCAGTAGAGGCCATCGAGACATGTATAACCTAGTGGAGGAGGTGGACCTCCTAGACACAATCCTCCCAGGGATACAAGTAGAGATTCTGGAAGGTACAAAGATGCTTTTTCATAGTGTCAGAGGGAGCATGAGAAAATCAGAGCTTGCATCACTACATTACATACTTTATTGGCAGGCAAGGACAGACAATTAGAGATGATGAGAGCTGAGAGAGATACCTAGGCCCACACAGCTACTCATCAGGGCCAGAGAGTTGCTTACTATTTTTATTTATATTGTACGGTCATTCCAGAGGGATAAAGAGCTCCTTTATATTCTCGAGTGGCTTAGCAGTCAGAGGGAGCGATGCCTCCACCAGCTCATCCTGCACCACCTCCTCCTCCAGATTAGGGAGAGGGTAGCAGTCAGACCTGATATTGTTATGTTGATATTTGAGGCATTTTGTATATATTGATCCTTCTGAGATCATCCATTGTACTGCAAACTTTTATAAATGTATATCTCTTTCATTTTGATCATACTGATACTCTTTGGTAGAAATTTCCATATTTTTGATATGTTTCATCATTGATATATATTTTGAGATAGTTGTTTCTAATCTTGATATGTTCATGGGTTCTATATTTTTGACAAATGTTTAGATTGATGCACATGTGATTGTGTACTTGGTTTCTTGATGAGTTAGAAATAGATTCATGTGATGACATCATTTATGCTCTTTGATTTATTACTAATATATAAATGTGTTTTGAATGATTTTAGATGAATATGCAAATGTATGTTTTTGATATTTTCTTTATGCAGATATATGTATGGATGCACTTTAGGATGTAAAAGAAATGAAATGCTTGAATGCTTTGTTTTTGTATTTTCTCTTTCTCATTTATGAATGTAGAATGTATGTCATGGATATGAAACCACATTGATATTAGTAATATAGATTAAGTGGTTAACTTGGATTTCAAATGGACTAGGAAATCATTTTGAGCTCAAGTCCTTGTGATGTTCTTAAAATGAATCATGCAATCTATAAATGCATCTATATGCATACTCTTAGGACTGTCACTGATTTGTATACATTGTATCATTTTTATCATCATTGGGCATTTTTGTAATGGACATCATCACATAGTACAACTGTCACTAATACCCACAAGGTATTATGAAAGTATGAATACTATGTGTATTGGATGCAATGTCAAAAATAAACCTAAGCATCAAGGCATAGAGGCTAGGATGACTAGTCAGTTATCTCCTTTTGATTTTAAGAATCATCTTTTTTTAATGTGTAATGTAAGAAATGTGACCCGCAATGACCTTCAATATTCATATCCTTGGATACATAATGTGTCATATACCTTACTTAGAATCTGATGTAGAAATAGACAAGGAAATTGGTTCAAACTCACCGTAGTTTACACAAAATTAGGATCGAGATATATGGGGATATCCACTCATGTTGGAATCTCTTACCATAAACATCCAAGTTAGGTGAAATTTATAGGATCATTGAAACAGTCACCATACACACAAAATCAAGAAAATATTATGTCCCCTATCCTTGCTACTCTTTGTCTTTGAATAGACATCATGGAGTAACTCAGAAGACATAACAATCACCAATTGATAATTAAACAAAGAAAAATCATAACTTCTTACATGCCCCTAGTTTGAAACATCATGGGAACATAAAAGAGTCATAATCAAACCAAGATCAGTCTATATGCATTTTAAGTAGTATTGAGAAATACCATTGATTTAGTTTTTTAAGCAAAGTAGAGAATCATCAATCATAACTTGGAATCAAGCAGTATGTTTTTCATGTCTGAGTATATGAGATTAACTTTGTCAGTAATTGCAATCCAATTTAGTGTTTAGGAACACTGTTTGATTAAAGTGTTGAGAAACACTAGTATGATGTATGTTACAGGTAGGTGGTGTTTAAGAAACTCCTTTATTTGTGATAGTGATGTTTTGACGCAATTATTGAAAAATACTATTTTGAGAGGCAAACCATCCTAGACAGGAACCTAGGACAACCTAGCAGACGCAGACTAAACATGCTAGCAAAGATGCCCCAAGTGTAGTATGACTATTCCTAAGATGAAAATGCAGAAAAATCCCAGGCAAGGATATAACATTTGTAAGGAATCAGAGTCAACCAATAGCACAAGTGCGATTGTGAAGGATTAGTATCAGCAGTGCATTGATATATGGAGCATAGAGTACAAGTGACGCCTGTTTGCCAGGTTTTCACCACTCAGCAAAGCTATTGGTGTTCTTCCAGTTATAACATGGATGCTAGCGTAGCCATAGCATCTGCAGCTTTGTTTTCCATTCTTAGAATTTGTTGGAATGTGATGAAGATAAAGTTTTTTTTCAACTCTTCAACCAATTTTTTGTAAGGCATTAATTGCTCATCTTTTTTCTGATTGTAACTTGGTTAATAATAAGATGAGAGTCACCATACACGTGTAACTCTACAATTTTCCATTCCATAGAAAGCTTGGGTCCATTTACCAATGCTTCATATTTTGAGATGTTATTCATGCATGGAAACATTAGTTTATATGCCTTGGGTATTTTGTAGCCATGAGGAGTGATAAATAGAACCCCTGCTCCAGATCCTTGTTGTGTGAAAGAACGACCAAAATACATCTTCCACAGATGTTTAGTTAAGTGCATGATTGTTTCATCTGGAAATTCAATTATCAAAGGTGTGTCATCTTGCAATGGTGAATCAACTAGTTGATCTGCTAGGACTTGTCCCTTGATATCCCTTCTGTCCATATACTCAATATCAAATTCACTTAGAATTAAGACCCATTTTGCTAGTCTTCCTGTCAATGTTGTTTTACTCAAGAGATATTTGAGAGGATCTATTTTTTCAATAATTTTCATTGTATGTGAGAGCATGTAGTGTATCAATTTCTGGGATGCAAAGACAACCACTAAGAAATCTTTTTCAATGATATTGTAATTGAGTTCATAAGACACTAAGGTCTTGCTGATATAATAGATTGCTCTTTCATTTTTGTTTTCATCCTCCTTTGCTAGAAATACTCCAAGCGATGTAGTCATAGCTGACATATAGAGTAGTAGTGGTTTTCCATGAATAGGTTCCATGAGAATAGGAGGAGTAGCCAAGTAATCTTTTAATTCTTTGAATTTTTTTTCACAATTCTCATCCCATTTTAAAGTAACACCTTTTATGTAGCAGTTTCATGAAATTTTGCACTCTATCTGCTAGTTGGGACATAAATCTCCTGATGGACTAAAGTCTTCCTTGAAGTATCCTCATTCTACTAATATTGCGAGGAGGTGACATTTCCAGTATATCTTTTACCTTTCTAGGGTCTACCTCAATTCCTTTAGCTAATTCAATAAACCCTAAGAGTTTCCCTGATTGGACTCCAAATGCGCATTTCTTTGGATTAAGCCTTAGTTGAAAATGCTCCATGTGATCTAGTATCTTTGTCAAGTATTCAATGTGAGTTGTTCTTATTTTTTACTTGGCTAAGGTATCATCCACATAGTCTTCCATGTTTGTGGGTATCATATCGTGGAAGATTGTTGTCATAGCTCTTTGGTATGTAGTGCCAGCATTCTTTAGTCCAAATGGCATGATGTTCCAGCAAAATATTCCCCATGCACATGTAAATGCTATATTTTCTTGGTCCTCAGCAGAAATATTAATTTATTTATAGCTCAAGAATCCATCCATGATATAATACATCTGATATCCCGCTATGAGATCTATAATAATATCAATATTGGGCAGCGGGAAATCATCTTTAGGACAAGCTTTGTTTAGGTCTCTAAATTTTGTGTAGATCCTGATAGATTTATCTATTTTAGAAACTAGCACCACATTAGAAATTCATCTTGCATAAGTGATGACTCTTATGAATCCATCTTTTAATAGTTTTTCCAGCTCTACTTTCACTAATAATGCCACATTTGGATGCATCTTCCTTAATTTTTGTTTCACGGGTTTGATTCCAGGAGCTATAAATAAGTGATGCATTATTAACTCAGGATCAAGTCTAGGCATATCAGTGTAAGACCATGCAAATTTGATCTTCTTCTCTTTGAGGAATTCAGTGAATTGTATCTTTTATTCTTCTGATAAGGATTGTGCCAGGTGAACAAATTGAGGAGCTTCTATTGTTCCCAAGTTAACTGGTTGTGTAGGTTCTATCAAAACTAAAGATCTTTCATGAAAGTGCTCAGCAAGGATATCAATAATCTCATCTTTTGGCACCTCTGAGAGGTTTTAACCATCATATACATCTTTTATTTTTACTATTTTATAATTTGATACTGCCACAACATGGTTTTCACCATCTGTTATTTTCTTCTTTTTATTTTTCAATTGGTGACTAAGAAACTTGATATCCTCCTCTGAAATGTTCACTCTCCTTGCATTGGTGGAAGAAGGATAAGGTTCACAAAATTTAGATAATAGGCCAAAGTATATAGTCATTGGGAAAGTTCATGATATGAGTAGCATCTAAATTGGTCCAATCAATCAAGTCAGGGTTTACCAAGGATAATTATTCAGGGTTTGGTAAGGACAGCATCGTGTCAGTTTCAAGACTATTAACTGAAAAGACATGTTTTGTTAAGTCGACTTCTACAGCGTTTAGATCATTAAGAGTCAAATCATCATTAATAGGGTCATTGTTAGTAATATATAGACCTAACTCTAGTGACTCATCATTTGAGCTTTCTTCTTCTCTCATCTAATTGAAACTCATAGCTTGTATTTTTTGAATGTCCTCTAGACCTAGTAAAGCACTAGTATCTCCATCAACAATACTAGGTAGGTGTATCTCATATGATTCTAAGACAAGAACAGTGTTATGGGAAGTGTTATAACTTTCTCCTCTCTCCAATAGAGATGCAAATTTTTGAATCACATCTACCTCAATGTCCATGGCAGCATCAAACAGGTTATCACATTCATAATCATGTGAGTCTTTTATTTCGTCATCAAATATGTTTAAGAACTCAACAGTAGTTACCTAATTTACCCTATTAGCCACTTGTAGATCAAATTATGGTAAGTCTAAGATGTGTAATTGTTACTAATTGCCCCCAGTTAGGATGTATATCTCATTGTTAAGGTATTTCTTCATGATTTTATTCTATCTGTTGGACATCTGGAGAGTCTCTTATTGTTTCCTCTTCTTCTAGGACATCAG
Source organism: Thuja plicata (assembly GCA_018584345.1). Taxonomy (NCBI): domain Eukaryota; kingdom Viridiplantae; phylum Streptophyta; class Pinopsida; order Cupressales; family Cupressaceae; genus Thuja; species Thuja plicata. The sequence goes on from MU226606.1 coordinate 4,355,475, forward strand.
TTTGTGGAAACAAAGGAACATGATTCTCTTGTTGTGCTAAAAAAGTAGGTACATATCTTTCTTCTTGATATTCAGGATACTCAGTACCAATGTGTAATAATATTTCATATGTCCATGGTTGCAATGGTTTTTCTTCTTCTTCTTCATCACTTCCTTCATTGAAGATTGGACCATCTCTTGAAGTAGGGTTTTTTGATTTGTTATTGAAACCTAATCTTGTTTTGTCTTTGGTATTTTTGAATTCCATGTGTATAGGTTCATCAAGTCCTTTTCCTTTATCTCCTAAAGGTCCCTTCCCTTTGTATCCCATTTTTTTGAGAAGTTCATATCCTTTACCGTAATTTTCTAGGGATATCTCCACATGTTTTACCTCATTTTCTCTATGTTCTCCTTTATAGATCCAATCCAAGACTACTTTATCTTCTTTTTCATCCTCTTGAGAAGTAGAGGCTCTAACCATACTAGTTGGTTTGTGAATGTCTTTTTCTTTTTATGCAGTAGGTGTGAAAGATGAGGAAAGTTTCCCATAAGATCTTGGAGACACAGGAATGTTAGTCAATGACGGTGTCATGTCTATTTTGTATTCCCCCATATTGGTTTCTTCAAGATTTAGTGTCTTTCCAAAGCTTCTCATCACCATGTCTTTAGAGGTTTCAGTTATGGATTCTTTTGGGACTTCCTTATTGTGGGGAACCATACTATTTTCTTTAACATTGTTGCAAGTGTAGCTTGAATCTGTAGGAATCGTCACTTCCACCCCATTATGTGGGAATTTGATGCAATGGTGGTAAGTAGATAGCACTGCTTTCATTTCATGTATTCAAGGTCTCCCTAGTAAAATGTTATAGGCCAATGGTAGATCGAGAACTTGACAAATCACATTGCGTTCAATTGGTCCTATTCTAATTGGTAGAACAACGAGCCCTTTGGATGACCTTTCTTCTTCATCATAAGCCTTGATAGTTATATTACTTCTTGAATCAATGGTTTGTTCTAAAAGACCCAATTTCTTGATTAGATTGAGAGTACATATGTTCAACCCTGCACCTCCATCTGTCAATACACATTTGACACTGGATTTTTGAATCAAGACTTCAATGTGGAGGGGTTGGTTATGCAGATGAGTCAAGGATTTTTTATCTTCTTCTGAAAAAGAGAGGTAATGTGGAACTGAGATGTGATTGACCATTGCCTAGAACTTGTCTACATCAATGTCTTTTGGAACATTTGCAGAATGTAGGGCTTGTTCAAGAACTTCCCTATGCACTAAAGATATATTTAGTAACTCAAATATAGAAATTTGAGTTGAGGTCCTTTGCAATTGGTCTACCAAGTTATAGTTTGCAGATGGTATAGTAACTATTTATCTCATTGCTGGTGGTTTGGAAATTGTGACAACAGGTATTTTAGAGGATGTCACTTTCTTAGATGAGGAGTTAGCTCCTTTGATCATGACTTGTGCTTGGCTTCGATTCAACGTGTTTGATTGTGTTGATGTGTCTTTGGCACCTTTAATAGTGATCACATTGATCGATTTGTATTTAATGTCCAACATGTTGATCACATTATCTTTATGGGAGTAGGTGTAATTCACTTCATTTCCTTTTCCTTTAGTAGCTTCCCCTTTTTCATAGTTAGATAATGGTTTGTTAAATGTTGTATGATCTTTGTTAGTGGTATGTCCTTCCACTTTGATTTTGCCTCCTTCAATAAGGTCTTGTATAACATGTTTGAGCTTAACACAGTCATTAGTCTTATGTCCTTTTTTCTTATGAAAGACACAATAGGAATTGTCATTCCACCATCTTAGTTTAACTTCTGGTTCCCATGGTTTTGAATCGGGTATTGTGAGGAATTTTTTATCCAAGAGTGTCTTCAAAACTATCTCAAGAGTTTCTCCCAATGGATTAAATGTTCATTGAGGTCTAGAATTCCATGGTTTACTCTTGTTGTTCTCATTGTTTTCTCTTGGTATTGTGATTGCTACCTTAGCTCCTTTTCTTAATTTTAAGTTTTTGGTTAGATTGAACACTGTTGGTTTGGGATTTGCACTAGATGCTTCTACCACTCCGTCACTAGAAACATTCTTGTTCTTGTTCCACCATTTAGGTTTTTTTTTGTAGTTGTTAGATTTGTTATCACTTTGGAGTGTGATTTCTCCTTTCTTGACCATAATGTCTTCAGAATCGATAGCATTTTTTATCATTCTATCAAAGCTAGGTGAATCTTGCATTTGTGAAGCATAGTTCAATTCGGGTACCAAGTTGTTAATAAAGATTTCCATCTTTTCCAATTCAGGTGTTCCTCTTGAGTACCTTGCAAAAAATTATCCTCCACCTTTGTAAAAAGTGTGTAAAGGATTCACCCGTTATTTGTTTCGTGTTACAAATATTCATCATGGTTACGTTATGTTGTATATTGTAGGAGTAATGTTGGACAAATATTTGTATTAACTCCTCAAAATACTACACACTAGGTGTGAGTTTGGAGAACCACTCCATAGCATTTCTGCCTAGACTTCCCGAAAATAGCCTCATTAAATAGGTAGGTTCATGCATGTACTCTATGCTTAGAGAAAAAAATTCTCTAACATGGTCATGTGGATCAGTTTCTCCCATGTACTTGTCTTATTTGGGTCTTTCCATGTTAGGAGGAAACGGAACCGTGTTGATACTCTTGTCAAAAATAAATGGACATATGTGTTCCAAAAAGTATTTTTTTGTTGGTTTGACCTTTTCTTGCTTGAGTGTTGTAAGTTCGGATTGCATTAAGGTCATTTTTTTTGTGAGAATAGAAAAAGGTGTTGTTACCTCTTTTTCCTTTAGTCTCTCAACATCATAGTCTTTGTGAAGTCTTACCCCAAGAGAGGCTAGGTGTAGGAAATATTTATCCTTGTCTTCACCAATAATTTTCTCCAAGGTCCTTTGGAATTTTCTACTTTATTTGAGCTTGTTATACTCTTATTCAGATATGTATTCATCACTATTCGAGTCAAACAAAGGATGGCCGATATTATTTTTGCCATGGCTACTTTCTTATTTTTTTTGGTTTTGCTCATTGTTGTATTCATCAAAATCTGCACTCCAACCTTGATGAGGAGCTTCCATTGTGGGTGAGTCTTGAGAAAATAAGGGATTGCAAGATGTCTCTCCATGGTGAAACTGAAGTAATCTAGGAGGTATCTCTGATTCATCAACAAAGTATGGATTTCATCTTGTGTTAACCATGAAATCTGGGTCTCAACTTCGTCAAAGGTTTTCCAATAGTGTCAAATAGGATTTCAAATTGTCTGAGTAAGTGTGCCCAAGTAGTGAAAGAGTGTTTGTGTTTGTTTTGAGTGAATGAATCCAATTTCAGAGGGTTAGAATTCCCTGATAGTGAGCTGGGAATCAAGAGTTTTTGATAAGTGAAAAGACCACACATTTCGGGACTAATTATGAGAATCCAAAAGGACATGCAAGGTAGACTTCTAAGAAAATTGTAAAACAATGACAGGCGGACCAGAAAGAGCAATAGGACAAGATTGAAGAGCCAAAAGGGTATCAATAAATACTAAGTTTGTCTAAGTGACACATGTGCAAGTACCCACTATCCTAGATGTGACTCCCTAAATGTGAGTTGTGATTTACCAGATGCGAGCTGATGTAAGCCAGATGCGAGCTTTGATATTCTACATACGAGCAACTTTCCTGCATGTGAGCCAAGAATGACAAAAAGAGAGAAAGTTCCCTAGATGTAAGCTAATACAACCAGATGCAACCTAGGACAGAAGAAAAGTGAGCCTCTAATGGTTTTTCAAGTTTTTTCAGTTTTGTCTCGAAGTATGTGAAATTTGTTCTGATAGCAGAGTTTGTCTGAGACTTTCCAGAGAGTTTTAAACAGCATGTATGTTAGGGATTGAAATTTATTGCTTGTTTCAAGGAGATTATCTTTTTAGTGAGATTTTAGGACACATCGAGCAATGTTTCTTTGTTAAGGTGACTCAAACACATCCCTATTCCCTAGATTCTAGTCATAGAGTGAAAATCTCTGCTCATAGACTCGGGTACACACTCACATGCTAATCAAAATACAACCATCACAAAGCACGCAATAGATCCAGTCATGATGTCGTATTAGCCAAATCAAAATGCTAGTGAGGGCACAAAATGATGAGTATCTTAGGGCAATTACTATTTGCCTTGCACAAAGATTATCACCCTTTCAGAGATAAACCAGGCAGTTTGACTACAAATGTTGTTTAATTTTGGGCATCCATTCGCAATCATCCCTTATAGAATTGTACAAGGAAAAGTTGAGGTGTATAGCCCTATGAAAACTTAAATGTGTATAGTCTCGCAAGTAAGATTCAAGGGGATCCTCTCTACACACACTCAAGCATGTTCAAGGAATGGTGTCAAAATTCCAGGAACAAAACTAACTACATCTTCTGAGGCTTTGGCCTACAAGGAAGCATATTTATTATAGTGAGTTGGAAGGGTTGGCATAAACCTGTCCTCACTTGGGTCATCCTGAGAGTTTTTTTTCTCAAACGGAAGGCCCTCTAATATTTTGAAAGCAAATGCAAAGGATTGGCGACTTAGGAGTCTATATTTTTTATTCTTCAAAAGAAGAAGAGCATACTCTCTTATTCCATGTCATTTTCTCCCACAAGCACACCAAACATGTTCATTTTCCTCAAACTTTATAACTCAAAACTCAATCCCCCATGATGAGTCTTTGATTCTTCCAACTTGGGAAAAAGAACAAATCCTCTAGTTGGACTAAGTAATGTGTTTAAGTTTGACTTGTAAATTCCTATTGTAAGAAAGAACAAAGTATATGAAAGAAAATTTTGTCTTGTTCAATTTCCCCAATTTAAGATGATTTTATTGTTCAATTACTTTCCCAAAATTAGACAATTTGAGCTTTGTTCATTTTCCCACAAGTTTATTGTTTTTCTTGTTCAATTACTATCCAAAAATTAGACAATTTGTTGGTTCAATTTCTCTTCAATCTTAATGAATAGCTTGTTTGCTCAAACTTTAGATAATTTGTTTCCTTTGTTCATTTCCTCAAATTCTCATCAAGTTTTAAATTGAATTTTGAGTTTCTTATTTTCCTTAAAGGAAAAGAGTATAATCCTCTGGTCAATTTACCAAATGATGGAAAATGATCTTAAGTTTGAAAGATTAATAAAATAGAAGTCAAGTTGAGCGATTTGGCAACCTGCAACCCACAAGTTAGTAGTTGCTTTCCAATTTTTTCACAAAAAAGTCTCTGACAGCAACCTGCAAACAAATGTTAGGTTGTTCAAAACACAAGAATAGGCATGGTTAGAAGGTTAGTGGTTAGACTTTAAAATTTTCAATTCAACCAACCAAATGTGACCGTCTTTACGAAATGTGATCTAATAATTCATGGATATGATTGCCTTTCCTGAATGCAAGCTCTTGCACTAAAGGTGATACAGGATTTACCTGATGCGAGTTTTCCCTGGATGTGATTTAGGATCTACTAGATGTGATGTCATAAATCTGGGATGCGATGCTATTTCTTGAATGCGATGATCTTTCCTGCATGCAAGCTTTGGCAACTAAAGGCAACTCTAAACTTGAAAACAAAGAACACAAATCAGCCAAAAAGAATTTTAAAATGAGGAGAAATCCGAGGATCTGCCCCACGGTGGGTGCCAGAAATGTGTGTATTTTTTGGATCTGCAAGCTGCAACACAACACTTCAATATGGCATTGCATTAGTGAGATAAATATGAAGTAACAAAGGAAAAGCACATATACATCACTAAAACTGACATATTGCTCCCTATCTAAGAAGAGTATGAAATATGCTATAATTTGCCCTCATATTATGCATAAATCAATGACACATTCATGCTTCGAATGGAAGATTTAAAGAATGCAAGCTAAATGCTCAAACAACGTTCATTTTAAGTGCTCCAAATGAAAGATTATGTAATTACTATGAGAAATGAACTAAGAATGCACTTAGAATGTTAGAAATCAGAGCAGCATAAGATTACTTTAAAATTCTAAAGATTATGGTCAGCATAAGGATACAAATGAATTCTAAAAATTAGGGGCCCATTGAGCACAAAATTCATTCCTTTTATAGAAGAATTTGAGGAATGAGAGGTCAGGATTGAGTTGTGAAGAGAGGTGGAGATTGAATCCTTGGTGATCCATGTGAGGTGATCCAAGTGATTTAACTCTCATTGGCTAATGGATTGACTTTCCA
>MU226606.1:4368863-4398142 GCA_018584345.1 Thuja plicata
GAGAGTTAGGACCAGAGGAGGTGGGCCTAGGGGGAGGGATGGAGGGAGAGGGACTGCTCAAGTTGGTCTAGGAGCAATCTTAGAGGATGAGGGGATGGAGGAGGATGTCCCTAAGATTGTGAGGAGCATGCAAAGATGGACAGGTGTTTCCCGTATAGAGACAGAAGATGAGATAGGAGAGGAGAGAGATGAGGAGAGAGATGTGGAGATGGTGGAGGTGGAGGAGGTAGGATCCAACTCCTCTGCATCTAGTAGTAGTAGTGGTAGTGAGAGTAGTGAGGAGTACTCATGGGTTGTGAGGGGTGAGGGGTTGATAGGAACTGGGGATGAGGGGGAGATGGATGTAGCTATGGGTAGGTAGGAGGATGATCCCTTGGAGGTCCAGCATCTATCTCAGGAGGTTACAGACCTTACCTGCAAACTAGCGGTAGTAGAGCTACAAGTTACAGTAGCAGAGGGTAGGGTTACAATAGCTGAGAGAATGGCTATAGCAGCTAAGATCAAGGAGAGACATGCTTGTACATATTTTAGATCCTTCATAGATGGTGTATAGGGGCTATCCCATGGGTAGGTTCTTGACCAATTTTGGAGATCATGGTGTGAGGCCCACAGAGAGAATGATTACTGGAAGCGCCACTATGAGGGCATTGTTCCTTCTGCTCAATGATTTCCTAGCTATACTACCTCACAGAGATCTAATAGAACCCAATGGTCAAAGATTAGTGGTGTGGTAGCTCCTTCATAGTAGTAGAGGGCAGGACATAAGATTCCACCCTCTTTCCATCTTGGTGGAAAGGGTGGGGGTAGTAGTTGTTGATTTTTTGTATCATTGTATCACTGTGTACCTTTTTGTAGCATTTTTGTATTGATTCTATACTAATGTTGTACTGATTGTGTATCGATGATGTACTTATATTTATAGATATTTATGTTGATCACCTTTATGGTAAACTTATGACCTTCCATTTTACTCAGACATATGATATATGAGATGCTCTTATTTGTGACATGATTCTATATGATGTGCAGCTTATTTCTATATGTTTTGTATATGTTGATGCACTTTACGAAATGCAAACCTAAAATGTACCATGTGTCTGAGTAAACGCATGTGTTAGTTAAAAGAAATTTAGTGAGATGTTTTTTTGATAGGAGGGACCAAATGAAAGACACGAGTGATGAAACCAAGTCATTTCCATATATTCTAATTTTATTCATCATTGCACCTTATTATGAAAAGGAAGAGAGTCAAATGCACCCAGATATTGACCATCTAGATGTCGCTATGATCTTTGATAACTAGAAGTAGATAACTGAAAATAAAGAGAACCAAATGCATCTAGATATTGACCATCTGGGTAGCGCTATGATCTCTGATGAAAAGAAAGAGAACCAAATGCACCCAGATATTGACCATCTGGATACCACTATGATCTCTAAAACAAAAAGTAAATAATAGACAAGAAAGAAAATCAAATGCACCCAGATATTGACCCTCTAGATACCATTATGATTTTATATAACAAGCAGATGACAAATAAGGATTGTTCAATTCTTTTCCATGAGTTAGCTCATATCGTGGAAATGCGTCACTGCCAGATGTGTGAAAACTCCTATCACATTTATACTGAATCATCATTGCCCCAAAATTGAATTAAAATAGTCCACAAACAACAATAAAAGAAAACAAGATCATGTTCCATCATAGCTACTCTCATCACTCAGTGGTATCCTTGAGTAGCGTAAGAAAATAATCGTGAAAGATAAATTGACAACTGACTCACAATGACTGACCTAGTAAACAGTTTATTGTTCCTTGATTGGTTTGGTTTTGATGATTGATTGTATCTGGTTTCAAGAATGGATGATTCACATAAGATTGATTTGTCTGGTTTTGATTATATTCGTCACTATCTAAGACAATTTATAGTTTGATTGATGATTGATTGAATCATTCGATTAATGACAAATTGGATTGTTGATAAATTTGAGTCATATGAGTCCATTACGATTTGTGAAGCTCATAGTTTTGACATTTGATTGATTGTTTGATCATCATTCACTTGTTGATAATAGAGATGATTTATTGCTGAGATTTTGCAATATTTGATTTTTTTATGATGATCGATTTTTTTAGGACATTTTGCTCTTTTTAGGATTTTTTGATGACTTTTTAGATTTTAAGATTTTTTTAGGACTTTTAGAATTGCCCCCTATTCTAGTGAACCAGTACAAGCCATGGATAAGCGTGATGTCTCAGTGGGGATCATACTTCTAAAATAAGCTTAGGTACTCAATCTCGCATGTGGGGAGTACAAACTTGATTCTTTTGGAGTTCATTGATGGAGAATCAGGACCTTAACACTTGGGCATGTTTACCAGGTTTTCACCAAGGTACCTGCCCAATAGTGCCTATTTTCCAAGTTTTCACTGAGAGAATGATTTTGTTTCTCTTTACTTTTTATCTTTTTTGAATTTTTTTATTGTCACCAAGGCGCCTGTTTTCCAGGTTTTTCGCCAAGGCGCCTGTTTTCCATGCTTTCACCAAGGTAACTTTTTATTTTTTTATTTTCTAGATTTCATATATGTTCCCTTGACCTTGAGACCTCAGGCGTAGAACCTTTTGAGGTGTATGTTTATATGACCAGGGATTTGATCTCCTTCTTGAGTTTCTATTTGATATGCCCCACTGTTGCATGATGTGATGATGACATAGGGTCTTATCCAATTAGGCTCAAACTTTCCTAGTTTAACTCTTTCTGCTTGACTATTCTAATTCTCCATGAGAATGAGATCTCCTACCTTAAAGGTTTGTGGCCTGACTTTCTTGTGATAGTTTCTTCTAAGGTGATTATGATAGCCTTGTAAGTGATTTAGTGCATTTTTTCATCTCTCATCTAACAGTTCCAGTTCATTGAGTCTAGCTACTATGTAGTCCTCATCTGATATGATGTTCCGCAGAGATATTCTAAGGGATGGGATTTCAACTCCGAGGGGTAGGACCACCTTTGATCCTTACATAAAGGAGAATGGAGTTGATCTTATAGGTTTTATCACACTTGTTTTTTATGCCCACAATGCGGGACTAAGCTGCAAATGACAGTCTCATCCAGGTTCATTGACTATTTTCTTTACGATCTTCAAGACGGTTTTGTTAGTGGCTTTAGCTTGACCATTCCCTTGGGGATATTATAACAAAGAGAAACCTTGATTTCTGTGGAACTTCTCACATAGATATTTGACATCCTAGTTTTTAAAAGGTGTACCATGATCTCTCAGTATGGTTTGAGGGATCCCATACCAATAGATGATATGATTCAGTATAAACATGGATATTTTCTTACCAATGATGTATGTGAGAGGAATTGCTTCCACCCATTTGGTAAAGTACTATGTTTCTACAATTATGTACTTGTGACCATTCAAGGATGTTGGTGTAATCTTTCCCATGAAGTCAAATCCCCATTTTAAAAAAGGCCATGGTGAAGTGATGGGGTGGAGGTCTTGAGCTGGTGCATGAATAAGATCTCCATGAATCTGACATTGTCGGCACCTTTGCACATATTTGTTAGCATCTGTCTCTATTATGGGCTAGTAGTATCCCATTCTGATGATCTTCTTTGCTAAACTATTTCCACTTACATGGGCCCCACAAATTCCCTCATGTACCTCGTATAAGGCTCTCTGAGATTCCATGGAAGTGAGACATCATAAAATCATTCCATCTAGACTTCTTATATACAAAGTATTAGCAAGAAGGGTGTACCTAGAGGCTTGTCAGATTAGGGACTTCTTTTGGTTTCTATATAGGTCAGGTAGTAGGTTATTATTTTGTAGGTAATTATATATTTCATGGTACCAAGGGGACTTGGGACCAACAAGGACACACATTGACTCTATTATTGGAGCCTTATATGTCAGTATCATCAATTGTTCTACCAAAAATTGGAATCTGGTTTCATTACCTGGCATGTCTATCAAGGATACTATAGTATCTATCGCATCTGCTACTTTATTTTGAACTCTTGGAACCTGTTCAAATGCAATGTAATGAAAAGAAGCTCGTATTTTGTCCATCAGCTCTTTATATGGGATTAGTTTTTCATCTTTTTTCATATAATCATTGTTAACCTGACTGATAACCAACTGGGAATCACCATATACTCTCAGGTTCTTTATCCTCCATTGTATAGTTGTTTTCAATCCAATGACCAAAGCTTCATACTCAACTATATTGTTCATACATGGAAATTTGAGTCAGAAAGACTTAGGAATTGCATCATTATGTGGAGTAATGAGTACTATTATTTCTCTTGCACCATGGTTTGTATATGACCCATCAAAGAATAGCTGCCATAATTCTATTTTTGATTGTACTGTGAGGATCGATTCATCTGGAAAGTTAGACATTATAGGTTGATGATCTTGTATTGGTTCCTTTTCTAGTTAATCCACAATTATTTTCCCTTTGATATCCTTTTAATCCACGTAATCTATGTCAAACTCACTTAATATCATGACCCAATTGGCGAGTCATCCTGTTAGTGTTTCTTTACTCGACAAGTACTTCAATGGATCTATGTGTGTTATGAGATTTTTTGGTGACTCAGTATGTAATGTCTTAACTTTTGAGAAGAAAAGATAACTGCAAGACATGAATTTTCAATTGTTGAATAATTTAGCTCGTAGCCCACCAATGTTTTGTTGAGGTAGTAAATGGCTCATTCCTTTCCCTGGTCATCATGTTGTGCCAAAAGAACACCTAGTGTTGACTCCATTTTTGAGATATATATAAGAGGAATGGCCTGATTGGAATTGGTGGCAATAATATAGGGGACTTCAATAGATAATCTTTGAAAGTCTAAAACGCTCACTCACATTGTTCTTTCCATACAAAGATCACATCTTTATGTAGTAGGTGCTGGAATGGGTGACAATTGTCTACCAGTTGAGCGATGAATTACCTGATAGATTGTAGTCTACCTTGTAGACCCCATAGTTGTTTTAGATATGTTGGTGGTGGCATTTTGAGGATGGCCTTAACCTTTTATGGGTCTACTTTGATTCCTCTGTGTGATACAATGAATCCAAGGATCTTTCCTATAATAACTCTGAATGTACACTTCTTTGGATTGAGTTATACCTTGTATTCTTGCATTCGATCAAATATTGGACCCAAAACTTGTAGGTGATTTTCCCTGAGTGTTAATTTGGATAGTATGTCATCGACATAATCTTCCATTGTTTTATGAATTAGATCATTAAAGATCATTGTCATTACTCATTGATAGGTTGTACTTGCATTCTTGAGGCCAAATGGAATCACATTCCATCAATAAGTTCTCTAGGCACATGTGAACGTTGTCTTATGTTGATCCTCTGGTGCAATCTTGATTTGGTTATATCTAGAGAAACCATCCATGAGTGACAACATTTGGTGTCCTGTTATCAGGTCAACTATCATGTCAATATTTGGTAGAGGAAAATCATCCTTGGGACAAGCCTTATTCAAGTCTCTAAAATCTATGCATATACAGATCTGACCATTGTCTTTTGTAACTGACACTAGATTCAATATCCAATCCACATATGGAAATGGTCTTATGAAGCCTGCATCTAAGAGTTTCTTTAATTCTGCTTTGACAAGTAAAGCAATGTGTGGATGCATCTTTAATAATCTTTGTTTAACTACTTTTGTATTTGGAAACAGTGGCAAATGATGTAGTACTAGCTCTGGATCCAAACCTGGCATGTCTGCATAAGACCATGTTAAGTTTATTTGTCTTTCTTTGAAGAAACTAATGAAACATTCTCTTTCCTCGGGTGTAATTCATTTATCCAAATAGATATTTGTAGGGTTCTTCTCATCCCCTAGAATGACTTCCTTTTTTTCTTTTTCTAGTAACATTGACTTTTCTTTTGTTAAGGGGAGGAGTTCCAGTTTTCCATCCTCTAGTACCTCGGAGAGGTTTTCACCAGAAGATACGTCCTTTATTTTTTCTCTTTTATGATCAGAAAGTTACTTTCAGTTTTCACTTACTGACTGCTCTTTTTTTATTTTAATTTTGCTTTTGTGACTCGAAAGAGGAGCCTCCTCCCCAAAGTATGTTGATTTGTCTAGGTTAAAGGAGAAGCCTTCTTTTTGGTCTCATGATGGTATGTCTTCTCGAAGCCCCATGAAGTTTACAATGGCTTCATCATTCTCAAAAATTTCTATGTCAGGTTGTCCTTATTGGTCTCATTCTATCAGCTCAGGGTAGACTAGAAAAAGGTCAGCATGGGAGGATGACTCTATTTGGGTGAATGGAACCACGGTGATAGTTTCAACAAACTTGGAATGGGATGTGGATGTACCACCTAAGGAATTAGCATCGACATGTTTATCGATATAGGGTTGGTCTTCTATGCTCATTTGTTCAAACATTTCATCAAGGTGTATGGTACTAACAGATCAAGGGGAATAGTCAAGGATGGGTGAATCAGAGTTATGGAGGGATAACCACTCATACTCAGTTTATATGACTAATTTTGTGTTGTCATTATGGCAACAAATTCATATGAAGTTTTGTCAAGTAAACTTGGAAGATAAAATTGGCTAAGTACAGAAGACAGAACATAACAGAGATATGCAGCTGATCAGTGCACCAGCACACGTGCATATGATTGAATCAAACTATGTGCCTTCATACTTAAGCTTTATGATATTTGATTAATCTTATTATATACACACATGGTACGGTATGACAGTATGGAGAAGTTACAGTAAGATTAAGTGCCACTAGCAGTGCAGAAAATAGACTATGAAGCCGACCTCAGATTTTGGATTAGCGTATAATATTTTATTTTGTAATGACCATGTGCCTATTATAATATGTTTTTAATTGTGTCATTAACACTCATGTAAACACGCTTAAGCCAAAAAAAATTGAAGCGTTGTGTATGTTGTTTTTGGGCCAACTAAGGTCTTGTTTTTGGTCGCGTCTATTCAGACATGTATATATACTTAGACATATAATTTTGTATGAAGTGTAAGAGTTGAAAATAAGCAGAGAAGATATCTAGAAGATCAATATGAGAAAATCAGTATGAAGTAGAAGTCTTCAAGAGATTAAATCATCAATTCATAAACGGAACTGATCAGACAAAAGTGTCATTACAATAATTCATCTTTGATATAGTATATATCTATTACCTGAAGATTGTAGCTTTCCTCCTATTGAGCAGTGAGCTCTGGAAGTGAACCATTCACCTTTAATAGGGTTTTGTAAAGACTCCTAACAGGGAAAAGGAACTCTAACAAGTTCATTAGACTAGTACAATCATTTGTGGGTACTAATTCCCACTGGGGTTTTCCTCTGATCAAGGTTTCCCCATAATCATATCTTGTGTTATGTGTTATTGTGTTATGCTTCATTTTTTATCTATTTGATTTAATTTTCAAGTTTTTGAAATAAAGATAAGTAGAAAACACTGATTCACCCNCCCCCCCCCCCCCCCCCCCTCAGTGTTTCTAACAATTGGTATCAGAGCTCTGGTCCTCTGAAACAAAGTTTAACCACTTGAGGAGATCATGGATTCAGTAGCAGAGAAACATCTAAAAAATAATCTTGAAGCAGCCCTTGATGATCTTGACAGATCTGAAAAATAAAATGAAGAACTTAAACTAAAAGTTGATGGCTCCCAAATGCTTATCAAAAAATTAAGAAAAGATCTAAAAGACTGCTCTACAAATGATTTGGGAAAAATGGTGAAAAAGCTTAATGAAGAGAACATGTCTTTGAAGGACAAGATTGAAGATCTGAATGAACAGCTTACAGATAGCCTAACAACTATTGAAGAAAATACAAAAGAAATTAAACAATTAGATGAAGAACTTATGCAACAAAATATGAAGATCTTGGAGTTGGAAAACATCAAGAAAAAGATATAATCTGAACTAACAGAAGAAAAAGATAAAATTGAGAAATTACACACAAGTTCTGATCTAATTTAATCACAACTTTATACACAAAATATAAAATGTGATACTACTAGTGTTGGATATAGTGTAGCTCAAATTGAAATCAATGCAATGCAAAAAGGAAAGAAAGCACAAGAAGAATCCACAGAAGCAAAGAAAATTGAGAATCTTGCAGAGGGTAAAGTTGAACCTCCTAAAGATGAACACAAGCTAGTTAACCAAACTTGTTCTGCCTGTAACAAACATGGACACCTGGAAAGAGATTGTAAAGAGGTGAGACCTTTCAATGGTTATTTTTATTCTTGTAATAAACTTGTTCACAGGGCTATACACTGTAGAACAAGTCAAAGAAATCAGTCACAGAAGAACCAAAGAAATATGACTCAATACAATCAGAGAAATCAACCTCAGAGAAACTATCAGAATATTACATGTCAAATATGTAATTATGATGGAAACATAGCCAAGAAGTATAGCATGATGAACAATATCAATAGACCTCCAATAATTTTTCACTCATGTAACAAAGTAGGACATATCTCAAGGTTTTGCAGGTCCAGAACTCAAAAACAAGAAAAGCCTAAAGGATCATTGTTTGAAGAATCTGGAGAAGTCAAGTTCATAAAAGCTATAGAAGATTAAGGTAAAATATGGGTTGAAGTAAAGAAATATGATGATGTTAACAAGGTAGTAGATGCATCCACAATGGATGCAGCTTCTACTTCTGGTTAGATGACCCTCATGGTCTTAGGGGGAGCTATTCTAGCTCTAAACCCCTACATGGCTGGTATACTCACCTCTGAGTATGCACCTATGGATTCATGTAATTGATGACAAATTAAGGAAGTATGCATGGATGCATAGCCTGTACTTTGACAAGAACAAAGATTGAAATTCTTAGTATAAATTGCATTATGGCATCAAGAATTAAATGCAGAAACTCTTTATAAGTCACTCAAAGACCTTTTATCTTCACTTTTACATTTGAGATCAAAGCATTCAAATAGCACAGGAGAATTTAGCATCAAAGCATCAAAAGATAATTTTTGGTTGGTTAGCAAGGTGAATTGAAGTTGAAATGGAACCCTAGCGGACGCGTCATTTCAAAATCTCTGTGAAACCCTACTTAATAAAGTTACAAGTAAGTAATGGTTACTCCTACAGTGTTTGACATCTCTGAGAAAAAGAGATATGTGTTTAAGAAGCATATTTTCAAGTTTGTGCTAGATGATGTAGAAGGGGCATTCTCCAAGACTCCTCTAGGATTCGTGCATGTAGAGGACATGTGTGCTTACATTTACTGTAAGAAGGAGTCTTTTGGTGACAATATCATAACCACGCTCATGGCATCAATGATGAAACTAGATTACTCATTCAAGGATGAATACGCGCATCTCACTAATAACCCTATTTTTTAGTATACAAATGTGCATGAGTTCTATGAACCAAAATGGGTTAAAATTATACTAAGTAGGATTCATGATGATCTGTATTGGATTGGTGAAGTTCCTATCCACATTACTGCTGACCTCATTCATGAGATGGCTGGACTCTCCAAGGTTGGACCTGTTCTTCCTACTGGAAAGGATGTAAAGAAACAGGTTGAGTAGGCTTTCTTGTCTAGGAGTGATAGGCGTGGGATGACTTTTGATCCCATTGTAGAAGAAGACATAAAACTCCTCACCATGATACTTGGTTACAAGTTTCATCATGCAAGCAGACTGAATAGTGTATCCGTAGTGATAGTTCTAGCAGCAATAAGGATGGCAAGAGATAACACATAGTATAATCTCTGTGATATATTGCATGCACAACTAACTGAGAATATTAGAGCTATCAAGCATGACAAGAGAAAAATATTCAGATTTCGCTCTTTGATTATCTACCTATACTTCCACATTGTTGATAAAGTCTCTAATCTTTACCTAGACAGAAGTAAACCTACTATGTCACAAATTTCATTAAAAGCTACATTAGAAAGCAGTGTAAAGGACTCTATGGATATGGAAATCAAGACATTTAGGATCAAGATGTAGAAGAGGTTTAGAATGCCAGAAAAGATAGTTGAAAAGTACAAGGACACCATATGCTTCATGGTTGAAACTGACTGTACTTGCATGGAAGCAGTTGATCCAAGAACCAAATGAATCCACCCACTTGGTTATGAAGTTGAATAACATGTGTTGGAAGGATATGCACAAGTTCTTTTTTCTACGCCTAAAGATCCAAAAGAGCCTAGATGGGGTACATACAGAGAGAAGACAAATCAAGTTGATTCTATCTTATACAGTGCAGATAATAAGAGGAAGGCATCAAGGATTACATCTAACATCCTAAAAGTTCATGGGGTCACACAAGAAGACCTAGACAAAGCTAGGGAAGCTAAGATTGCAAGAGAGCTTAAACAAACACCTGCAGAAGTCAAGTTAGAGAAATCAGATTATATCGAAAAGAATAAAAAGAAGTCTGATAAAGGTACATCTGCACCCTCAACTACTATTGACTTGGAATCCTCTCCACCTTCAGTACCAAGCAAACTGACTAAAAGAAGGAAGGAAGTTCCCACAGGTCACCCATCTTCAAGGACTACATGGAGCAAAGTAAAGAATACTCAAGCCCCTCTTGAGGTAGGATTCAGATCTAGTCTTGAATTCTTAAGGAATAGAATCATTAATGAAGGAAGACTAGACTCAATTTCAAATGTTTATGACAAGTACCAAGAGATAGATAAATCAGAAATGCATTCTATGATTATCTCTCATATGATCAAGTTTAAAAGGTCGGTATTGGAACTCAAGACAGTCATTCCAGACAAAGTGTGGAACATACTTGACCTATTAAAAAGACAAGCAATAGAGGAAGATGTGAGGATTAGAGAAGAAACATTAGACAGTCTTCTCCCTATTTTCTCACATGATAAAAAGGAAATATTGTTAGATTTGGTAAAACCTCATCTAAGAACCAAAACAAGAACTCTTCACATTATGAAAAAGGAGTATGATTTAGTTGGAAAAGAGACTGAAAAATCATTTGAGAAAGTTTTTTTGGATAGACACATGTATCCATCAACGGCGCCTACAGTTAACGTGACTCCAATTCCCCCCAAATAGGATAAAGAACCAGAGATTCTAAATGTGCCTATGACAGGTCCACAGGATTCAGTGCCCAAAGTTACATCACCCTCTGATACAGTCAAGGATTCAAATGAAACCATTGTGATCAATGATGTTGAGATCACCATGTCAGCCTCAGAAAATTACTTAAATAAGTTTGAGGAAGCATTTGTGAGTACTGAAGAAGATGAGAATGTATACATTGATAATACTTATTTGCAGTAAGAAAAAGTTCATGCAGATGAAACAATAGGACAAGATGAAGAAAGAAAGGATGAACCTAATATGGAGATCCCAGTGAAAAGTGAATATATGGATAGTCAAAATGCTATATTCACTCCATCTATCAAACCATTAGTATCATTGTTGTCAAGATTGACCCCTGACTCAGCAAACCTAGATGCATGGGGAGAAGAAGACCTTATTAAAATTAGTGTATTATCCATGGAGAAAGCCAAAGAGAAACAAGTTATGAGAAACCCTCTCTTTCTGGAGTCAATAAACATTCTGAATAATCTAGTTCCAATAGAGAACAAATTGGCAATTATTCAGTCAGTGGATGATTTTGACAGCATCCTAACTTGCTTCAACGCAAACTTCACAAGTTTAGTAGACTCAGCTACTAAAATTGCAAAGGAGAAGTAAAAAAAGGAATGATTAGATGAACTGATAAAGAACTTCAAATTAGATCTAAACTCATTGAAGATTGGTCAAACAATTTTGAAGGAGTTAGCAGCAAAAGGCGGGAAGGTGATAGCAAATTGTATGGACAGAGGGAAATTCACTTCTGAGTACATTAAGAAGATTGAAGAAGCAGACATCTTAGTTGAAAACATCATGAAATCAGTTGAAACATCCTCCCAAGACATCAACATCTACAACAACATCTATTAAGGGCAGATAGAAAAGATTGAAAAAGCCAAGATAGAAATCAACAAGATAAGGACCAGGCAGACCCAACTAAGAAATGTACTTGCGCCCTCCTTAGATGTATTGAATGAGAACATCAAAAAGATAGATACAACCATGGTCACATATGATCAATTCCCCTACATGAATCTAACAAAAATGGAGAAGCTCACATATGCATTATGCGCCCATCTTCAGACCGTTGATGCACTGAAGGCATTATGGCAGCAAGAGATCAAGAATCTATAGATTGCTTACCCGGATGTGTACTCAGAGTAAGTACATAGGTCTTTCATTTTTGGCACCTTTGTCATTAATTTCAAAGGGGGAGTAGTGATTATAAAGAAGTATGATATATATAGCCAAAGTTATGATGTATAGTTTTTTGTTGTTAAGTCAAAGTTTAAGCAACTTGGCCACATTCCTTTGTTGCCATTAATGAAAAAGGGGGAGATTGTTGGAAAGTTGACACTCAGGGTGTATATGACTAATTTTGTGTTTTCATTATGGCAACAAAGTCATATGAAGTTTTTTCAAGTAAACTTGGAAGATAAAATTGGCTAAGTATAGAAGACAAAACAGAACAGAGATATTCAGCTGATCAGTGCACCAACGCACGTGCGTATGATTGAGTCAGACTATGCACCTCCATACTTAAGATTTATGATATTTCATTAAGATTATTCTATATACGCATGGTATGGTATGATAGTACGGAGAAGTTACAGCAAGATTAAGTGCCACTAGCAGTTTAGAAAATAGAGTATGAAGCTAACCTCAGATTTTGGATTAGCGTATAATATTTTATTTTGTAATGGCAATTAGCCTATTGTAATATGTTTTTAATTGTTTCATTAAAACTCATGTAAACACGCTTAAGCCAAATTATTTAGAAGCGGTGTATGTTGTTTTTGGGCCGACTAAGGTCTTGTTTTTAGTCGCGTCTATTCAGGCATGTATATATACTTAGACATGCAATTTTGTTTAAAGTGTAAGAGTTGAAAATAAGCAAAGAAGATATCCAGAAGATCAATATGAGAAAATCAGTATGAAGTAGAAGTCTTCAAGACATTAAAGCATCAGCGCATAAACAGAACTGATTAGACAACAGTGTCATTACAGCAGTTCATCTTTGATATAGTATATATCTATTACCTGAAGGTTGTAGCCTTCATCCTATTGGGCAGTGAACTTTGGAAGTGAGCCATTCACCTTTAATAGGGTTTTGTAAAGACTCCTAACAAGGTCATTGTACTTGCATTGTAAAGACTGCTCCTAACAGGGCAAAGGAACTCTAACAAGTTCATTAGACTAGTATAATTATTTGTGGGTACTAATTCCCACCGGGGTTTTCCTCTGATCAAGGTTTCCCCATAATCATAACTTGTGTTATGTGTTATTGTTTTATGCTTCATTTGTTATCTATTTGATTTAAGTTTCAAGTTTCTGAAATAAAGATAAGTAGACAAACACGGATTCACCCCCCCCCCCCTCTCANCGGATTCCCCCCCCCCCCCCTCTCAGTATTTCTAACAGGTGTATGGTACTAACAGATCAAGGGGAATAGTCAACGATGGGTGACTCAGAGTTATGGAGGGATAACCACTCATACTCGTGGGAATCGATCACGCTGGAACGCTTGTTAGATGTCTCACTTTATGCATCATCCTAGATATTTTGATTAAGGTTCAATTGGGAATTAGAGTGTTCCGCTTCTGATGGCAATAATCGCTGGAGTATACTACTGATTAGGGCATGTTCTGGATTATGCCCCCGGTTTAATTCTGTAATTTTTTGTTGATCTACTAGTACATCTTGAATGGTTGTACTGCTCCTTTTTTTACCATAGCCTAGCCCTCTTTTTTTCTTTGTGTTGAAGGTAAAGACAGTTCCATTAATCCTTGTTGTCTTTCCCCCCAGACCAGTCTTACCATCATATCCATATTTCTGCACTATAGTATAGCCAGCTCCATATTCTGACAAAGGATGTTTGAGGTGCCTCTAGATAATATTTATACAACCAAGTGTTGAATTCTAGATCGAAGGGGTTTTCTTCAACTATGTCTCCCCATTTGAAAAATGTGGTTGGTGGACACTTGAATAATACTGGTTCCAAAGTTTCATTTGTTTCCACCGGTCGAGGCATTCCATATGAGCTGGGATTTTGAGGCATGTTGGTGATGGTAAAAGCTTCCTCATAGATGTATTCACCACACCCTTTTTCTTTGATCTATATCTTACCCACCTTTCTTTGTATGTCTTTAAGAACAGAATCAGAGGCAAAAGGAATGTTTTCTTCCTGGTTTGAAGGCACTTGATTATTTGTACTGCTTCTTATGGTGTTTCAATAGTGGAAGGGGTTGGGATCTCCCTCAATGATTATCTATGCTCCTTGTATAGAAATTTGATGCACTAATGATACGTTGAAGGGACCTCTTGCATTTCATGTATACATGGCCTTTCGAGCAACATGTTATATATCCCAATTCAAGGTCTAGGATTTTAAATGGAGTGTTATTTATGACTGGTCCTATCCTGACTGGTAGAATGAGGGTACATTTTGATGATCTTTCTTCCTTGTCATATGCCTTGATATTTAACCTCCTAGTGACATCAATGCTAGATTCTAAATAGCCCAAGGTTTTTATCACTTTAAGAGTACATATGTTTAACCTAGCCCCACCATCAATGAGGACTCTTTGGATCGTATGTTTATGCACTTGGATAAGTAGATGCGGAGGATCATTATACAGAGGCTTGTGCGGAGGCACGTCATGGTCTGTAAATTTAGCGTGCTTGTTCGAAGCAATGTAATTGAAAATGGTTTAGAAATTATCTAGAGTTATGTATCATGGGACTATAACATTTTAAAGTGATTGATCCAAAAATTGCTTATGTTGTGGGGATATGCGCAATAGGTCGAACGTGAAGATCTAGGCAGGTGTGTGCTTTAGTTGATCCACCAGACTAGTTTGTGGATTGGAAGTTTTTGTGCGATTAGGTGGGGTAGCTGAGGTGGAATTTATTCCTTGCAAAACAACCTTAGAACATTGTATTTTGACAGCGCATTTTGCATTGGTATCTCTGATAGTAATCATAGCAACTTGGTTGTCTAAAGGATTTATACAAGTTATGGTGCTATCAGAGTTAGTATAGGTATAGTTTTCTTTCTTACACTATCCAACAGACGTGGAGGCTTTCCCTTTATTATGATCGTGAAATGTATCATTGAAGATAGTGTGATCAGTTGTACCCTTGGACTGGGTATTTGTGACATCAATTATCCCTTGGTCGATTAGGTCTTGTATGGTTTTTTTTAAAATTGGTAGCACTTGGATGTATTTTGTCCTTTTACTCGATGATACTCATAAAATTTGTTATCGTTCCACCACTTGGGTTTCACAGCACCATGTTCATACTCTCTGATTTCTAGTAGAGTGATATCATTGGTTTGAATCAACTTTTCCAGTGTTGATTCTATTAATTCTCCTAATGGTGTGTAGTATCGTTTAGGAAAAGGAAACCTTTGTGGACATTGCACATTGGGTTGGTTGTTGGACACAACTGTTGCTTGATTAGTGGGTGTTTGAATCTAAGTATTCATCTGTTGAGTGTGCGCCATGTGTTTTTGATTTGTCATGGGTGCTCCTTGTAATGATACCTTGGGTTGAGAATAATTGACTATTTTGATGTCAATGAAACCATCGTTGGTAACATTCTTGTTCTTATTCCATCATTTGGCCTTATCTGTTGCATTCTTATTTGTGTTCATTTGGGTAGGATTTGCAAGGATTCCTCTCTTTACCAAGTTTTTCTCACATCGAACTCCTTGTTTTATGAGTTATTTGAAATTTGGAGCGAGTTGTAGCTCTATTGTGAATGACATATCTGGGATCATATTGTCAATGAACATGACTATTAGGTCTTGTTCAGGCACATCATATGTTATTATGTTTGCAATATTTTTCCATCTTTGTAAGAATTTAACAAAGGATTTACCATCTTTTGACTTAATGTCCCAGAGGTCCTTGATGTTAACCTTGCGTTCGATGTTATGATGGAAGTGAGCAATAAACTTTTAGGCCAATTCTCCCCAAGACTGAATGCCATGGGCTAAGTGTGAGAACCATTCCATTGTTGGTCTGGCTAGACTCTGTGGAAACAGTCACATTAGGTAAGTTTCATCGTGTGCGACTTCAATGCAGCTAGAAAATCATTCCCTGATATGCTCTACAGGATTGGCACTGCCTCTTTATTTGTCAAATTTAGGCACTGAGAAGTGTGTGGGAAATGGCGACATGTGCAATGAGTGATCAAATAGTTATGGGTACAATTCCTCAGCTATGTAAGACCTTGTTTGTCCCTAAATTTTCATATCCATCATTTGCATTTGTAGATTCTACACTTGTTGTATTATCATGTGTGTTGGAGATTGAGGAACCTTCCCGACATTGAATCTTTGTGTCATTGTTTCTATAAGGCTTTGCCTTTGAGTTCCTTGTATTGGGACATATGATCTCCTCAGGATTCGGTATTGACTTCCCAGCATGTGAATTTGATATTGGGGAATCTGATTGGTCCAAGGTGGTTGTTGTTGTTGTTGTTGTTTTTGTTGTTGTTGTTGTTGGGATCCTTGTTGCAATGAAGGTGTATCTTTCAACGGGCGTTGATTGAATGTCAGACCTACATAGATTGATATGTGTGGTTGGGAAGTATTAGGTTCAAATCTAGTAGGGATAGACTACTATGTCTGAGTAGTTGCAAATGGGTTATTGCTCATTTGGGTAATTGATGATATAGCTTGAGCACTTGATGTGAAAGGCCATGAGGCAGATGCTTGAGATAAACTGGTAACCAGGGGTGCGCTCTATTAGGAGCCCATCATATTTTGGGTGGATGATGTACTAGATTGATTGGCTAAGCTAGTTTGGGTAGATATAGTATGCACTAATGTCGCGGTTGTTGAAGATGGTAGAGATAAGACATGAGATACCACAGGATCCATTTAAGAGTTTTGATTTGTGCTTTGTCCTGCTAGTGGGTTTTCAGGCCATATCGTTGATACATTGAATTCAGCGGGGAGCTTGACTCCCTTTTTTATCAACATAGCTAGAAATGTTTTGAGGTTTCTTTCCACAATAGCGTCAACCACTTGCATGGAATAAGCATCTTTCTCTATGTCTTCGAGCTCTTCCTTTGTGACATCTTGAAATATAGTTGGTCTATGGGAACCATGAGGAATTGTATGTGCATTCTCAATGTAGAGAGCGGGATCAGTGTTTTTGAAAGGGTAGTACTCTTTCTCCTTTTTGTTGGATGATGTCAGATTTGGGTACTACTGATGCTGTTGATATTCATTTTTTTTCACTGATGTCAACATATATTTATGTGGAGTGAACAGACTGGTTATTTGACTAACATAAGTGTACGGACACTGTACGGATGAATCAGAATGATCAAAGATAATGATATGAAGAAGGATGTGTGATGACCTTATTCCTAAGGTTGCTTGGCCTAATATTTCATATTGGTGATGTTACAGATGTTTAAGTGAAGACTGGTTCTGGATTGTGACAGTGATGCTTGACAGAGCAGGTCTCTGTATTTTGGGTATATCTTACAAGTGAAGATGTTTCAAGTGATGCGAGCTTAAGGGATGATAGAAGACACAATGAGGAATGTCTATTGTTGATTGATAGTCATGGGAATGTTGATGACATCATCTGTGGCGTGTATTCTAGAGCAAACCTATTTGGTGGCCGACTTCAGTGATGTAGCATATATTATGGATTGTGAGCGTGGATTGCAAATCTTGGAGTATATATGATGTATTGTAATTGATGTTTACTTGTTTTAGGTACCTTGTGTATCTTAGAAAGGAGTTAAATAATTATTTGTATATTGGGAAAACTTAATTGGCCGACCTAATCAATTATTGTAATAGGGTATATATATGAGATCTTTTCTTTTGAAAAGATGTATGTATAATGAGAAGGTAATTGTAAAGGCAGAGAAGTGTGGAAGATATGAGGCTTGTTTGGCTGCTGGATGTAGAGAAGATTTTTGTGATTGTAATAATTCATTGGAACTGACCTAGAAAAGATAGTTTCTATCAGACAGCTCACTAGATTGTATATTCTCTATATACACTTGTTCAGATTGTTAATCTTTGAGGGTGGATTTAACCTTCTTTGGGAAATGTGCTTGGGTAATGAGCCCACTGTTACTCTTGACTCCTAATAGGGTTTGTCCTTTAACAGGGACTATGCACTATAATGTTGTAATAAGCTCCTAACATGGCTAAATCTTTTAACAGGGATACTATACTCTCATTACATCATTTGTGGGTGCTAATTTCCACCAGGGTTTTACCTTTAGCAAAGTTTCCTCGACGACTAGTATTGTGTTATTGTGTTGGAAATTACTGTGTTATTATTTGAATTGCAGTTTTGGTTTTTAAAGTCTAAATTTTAATATTTTGTATCACAAATGATTCAACCCCCCCCCCCCCCCNTTTCCCCCCCCCCCCCCCCTCTCAATTGCGCTTGTGCATTGTTATTCCTAACAATTGGTATCATAGCCACTGGTCCTTAGAGATAAATCTTAACATCTTGAGGTGATCCTAAAGATGACTTACTACAGGAAGGATAGTTTGAAATTTGATTATGAAAGCTTTGACAGTTCGAAGAAAAAGATGAGAACACATGTGCTATGTTTGGGAATTGACTACTGGATGATCACAAAAAATAAGGAAAAGATAGCGACTGAGGATGAATTGGAGAAAGCTACTGAAGATTATTAGAAGTTATTTCCATGTAATATTATCGCAATGGAATCATTGATCAGCGCACTTTCTGAATGTGAATTCATAGAAGTAAAAGACTTGGATTCTACACATGAGAATTGGACAAGATTGGAAGCAATTTATATAGGAGATAAGTTTACTAAATAGGAAAAGCTAAAAAACTGGAAGACAAAGACGGAATAATTGAATATGAGAGCTGATGAGAATATTAGGGCGTATGCATAGAGAATTACTAAAGTGGTTACTGGCATCAGAAACTCTGGAGGTACTTATAGTGAGGAAGAAGTGATTGTGAAGTTACTCATATCTTTGACACCTGTATACAAAACTAAAGTACAAGCTATAGAGGATATTATACCTTTGATGTCAAACTTCACTAGAGAGATGTTGATTGGAAAGCTAACTACTTTTGAGGCCGCAGAACTGGGAGATTATTTACCTAAATTAGAGTCAGCATTCAAGGTGAGTGTCCATAGAAACAAAAAGACCTTATCTGGAATTGTGAACACCAGCAATGGTGACTTGAGAGAAGAACTTGGAGACTATGTTGAAGAATGGGAACAAATACAGGAGGAAGAAAGAAAGCTAGATGAAGTGGTAGCCCTGATTGCTAGAAGAGAAAAGAGAGGCAAGGGTAAATTTGAAGGCAAGTTACCATTGAAATTTTTTTCATGTAACAAGATTGGTCATTTTGCATCTTGATGTCCTACAAGGGTTCCAAAACACAAACCTAAGTTTTACGAATAAAATTACTCAAAAGAAAAGGAGTGTTATTATGCTAGTGAAGGCATATTTGATGATGATGTTGATTATGATGAAATTGGATTTATTGCTATTAAGGATGATGAACCTATACATGAAGAAAAAGTCTTAGTATCTCGTGTTGAAAATAAATCTGAATGGGTTATAGATAGTGGTTGTTCACATCATATGACTGGAGATAAAAATAAGTTTGTGAGTCTGAAAAGATATGATGATGGTATTGTTAGATTTGGTGACAATACTCCTAAGCTTATCATTGGAGTTGGATCTATTTCTCTGGATGGAAAGACTAATACTGACAATATAATGCTTGTTGATGGACTTAAGCATAATTTTTTGAGTGTTGGGCAGCTAGTGGACAGAGGTTATCAATTGAAATTCATTGATGGGAAATGTTCTATCGGAAATAATTAGGAGACTTGATCGCATATGGTACTAAATCTAGAGGTGATGTGTTTGAATTGAATACATCTAAAGCTTCTTGCTTTATTGCGGAGGTTGATGACAGTTGGTTATGACATAGAAGATTTTGTCATGTTAACTTTGATAATATTGTGAAGACAAGTATGAAAAATATTGTAAGGGATCTACCTAAGATTGTGAAACCATCTAACACTATGTGTAGAGAGTGTGTTATGGATAAGCAAGCTAAAAATAGTTTTAAAACCAAATCTTATTCAGCAAAAGGGAAGTTGCATCTAGTACATACAGATATGTGTGGTCCTACAAGAGAAAGATCTTATTATGGTGAAAGGTACTTTATAATTTTTGTTGGTGACTTTTCTAAAATGATGTGGGTTACATATTTGAGAGAGAAATCTGGAGCATTTAACAAATTCAAGTTATTCAAAGCAAAAGTTGAGAATGAATTTGGTTTGAAGATTAAATGTTTGAGATCAGACAGAGATGGTGAGTTTACATCAGATTTATTTAATATGTACTGTGAAGAGAATGGAATATTCAGACAAAAATATGCACCTAGGACACCACAACAGAATGGGATAAAAGAGCGAAGAAACATAACAATATTAGATGCTGCAATAACTATGCTACTGGAAGGAAACGTATCACATGTTCATTGGAGAGAAGTTGTTGGTACTATTGTGTACACCTTGAACAGAATTCAGATTAGAGAATGTACAAGTAAGACTCCTTATGAATTATGGTTTGATCATACACCTACTGTAAAATATTTCAGAATATTTGGAAGTAAATGTTATATCAAAAGAGATGATGAGATAGGGAAGTCTTATGCTAGAAGTGATGAAGGTATTTTTCTTAGTTATTCTACTAAGAGAAAAGCATATAAATGTTTCAATCTGAGATTGAGGAAGTTGACCAAAAGCACTAATGTGAGGATAAATGAAAAGTTTCAGATTCAGGAAAGAATGTATGACTATGGTCAGATTGCAGAGATAAAATAAGTCCCTACTGAACCTGCAGAACCTTTGACGGTTGATGATGAGATTGAAGATGAATTAATTGAGCTTACTGAGACTCCTAAGACTTTGAGGTATGTTAAGAAGAACCATCTTGAAGATCAATCATTGGTAGTGCAAATAAAGGACTGATGACTAGATCTAAAGTAAGAGATGAAATTTGTTTGATTTCTCAAGTTGAACCAAAAACTACTGATGAAGCATGTAGAGATGAATCTTGGACTAAATCTATGCAAGAAGAACTTGAATAGATAAAGAAAAAAAATAACTTGGGAATTGGTTCCAAGACCTAAGAACAAAAATGTGATAGGAACTAAATGGGTTTTCAAAAACAAAATGGATGAGGAAGGAACAGTGGTAAGAAATAAGGCTAGACTGGTTTGTAAAGGCTACTCGCAACAAGAAGACATAGACTTTGAAGAAACATTCTCTCATGTTGCTAGGCTAGAAGCTGTGAGATTATTTCTTGCTTATGTTGCACATAAAGACTTTAAATTATGTTAGATGGATGTGAAATCAGCATTCTTGAATGGAGATTCGGAAGAAGAAGTATACATAGAGAAACTTGATGGATTTCCTTTGATAGAAAATGAAGACATGGTTTGTAAGTTGATGAAAGCATTGTATGGACTGAAACAAGCACTGAGAGCATGGTATGCAAGACTGGACAAGTATCTACTTCATCTTGGTTTCAAAAAAGGTAATGCAGATAGTAATTTATATTTAAGAACTGGTGAAGATGAAATATTAATCATAGAAGTTTTTGTTGATGATATCATTTTTTGAGGCCATGATAAGATGAGTAAGAAGTTCTCTAAAGAAATGGAAAATGAATTTGAAAAGTCAATGATTGGTGAGATGAAAGTTTTTCTTGGTTTGCAAATTAATTAGAGTAAGAATGGAATTTTTATATCTCAGAACAAGTATCTTAAGAAAATGTTGAAGAAGTTTGGAATGGAAGATTGTAAACCTGTTGGGACCAGGGACACCCATGGTGACTGGATACAAACTGACTAGTAATGATGAGACTCAAAGTGTTTTTCAGACAAAGTATAGATCGATGATTGGTGGTCTACAATATCTAACTCACACTAGACTAGATATTTCCAATGCAGTTGGAATTGTGGCAAGATATCAAGCATATCCTAAAGAGACGCACCTTACTGCTATGAAAATAATTTTCAAATACTTGAAAGGAACAATAGAATATGGATTGTGGTATGTAAAATCAGATGACTTTATTTTACAGGCTTACACTGATTCTGATTGGGTAGGTAATGTGGATGATAGAAAGAGTACAAGTGGTGGAGCATTTTTCCTTGGGAAAAGACTGGTTTCTTGGTTAAGTAAGAAACAAGAGTGTATTGCTCAGTCTACTGCTGAATCAGAGTATGTTGTTGCTGCAATAAATTGTACACGAGTTGTTTGGATGAAATAAATGTTGAAGGACATTGGAATAATTTTTAAAGAGTTAGTGGGTATCCATTGTGATAACACTAACACGGTGAATATTTTGAAGAATCCTATAATGCATTCAAATACTAAACATGTTTCTATTAAGTATCATTTCTTGAGGGAGAAGGTAGCAGAGAAAGATATTAGACTGGAGTATATGAGCACAAAGGAACAGATAGCAGATATATTTACAAAACCTTTGCCCAAATATGCTTTTGAATATCTCAGAAGCATGCTTGGGGTGAGAGCCCCTCTCGATGGTAATTAATTGATGCAAACATGCATCAGTCTAGTGGCTTTCAGAGCTATATCATTTTCTGGACTTGATGTATGGATCTACTCCTCAAGGGGAATGATCCTAGGAACACTATGGAGCACATTTGGGTGATTTTACCCCTGGATGTTAGACATGAAGATTTGAAAAAGCTACACCTTACAGAAGATTACAGAAGAGTTATGGCACCCTTTTCCATTTCTACCAAAGGGGAAAGAGTCTATGTGAAAATCCCTACTATTTTGGAGAGATTTGTGTTGAGGATATTGAGAAGATTGTATTGAGAGAGAGTACTTTTTGGATTGATGGATTTTCCCATATGTTGTCATTAATGCCAAAGGGGGAGATTGTTGGATGATATCAGATTTGGGTACTACTGATGTTATTGATACTCATGTTTTGTCACTGATGTCAACATATGTTTCTGTGGAGTGAACAGACAGGTTATTTGACTGACAGAAGTGTACGGATGAATCAGAATGATCGAAGATAAGGATATGAAGAAGGATGTGTGATGACCTTATTCCTAAGGTCGCTTGGCCTAATATTTCATATTGGTGATGTTAAAGATGTTTTAGTGAAGACTAGTTTCTGGACTGTGACAGTGATGCTTGACAGAGAAGGTCTCTGTATTTTGGGTATATCTTACAAGAGAAGATGTTTCAGGTGATGCGAGCTTAAGGGATGACATAAAACACATTGATGAATGTTCATTTTTTATTGATAGTCGTGGACATGTTGGTGACGTCAGTTGTGGCGTGTATTCTGGAGGAGACCTATTTGGTGACTAACTTCAGTGATGTAGCATGTATTATGGATTGTGAGTGTGGATTGCGGATCTTGGAGTATATCTGATGTATTTTAATTGATGTTTACTTTTTTTAGGTACCTTGTGTATCTTAGCAAGGAGTTAAATAAGTATTTGTATATTGGGAAAGCTTAATTGGCCAACCTAATCAATTATTGTAATAGGGTATATATGTGAGATCTTTTCTTTTGAAAAGATGTATGTATGATGAGAAGGTAATTGTGAAGACAGAGAAGTGTGGAAGTTGTGAGGCTTGTTTGGCTGTTGGATATAGAGCAGAGTTTGTGATTGTAATACTTCATTGGAACTGACTAAGAAAAGACAATCGCTATCAGATAGTTCACTGGAATGTATATTCTCTATATACACTTGTTTGGATTGTAAATCCTTGAGGGTGGCTTTAACCTTCTTTGGGTAGTGTGCCTGGCCGGTGAGCCCACTGTTACTCTTGACTCCTAACAGGGTTTGTCCTTTAACAGGGACTATGTATTGTAATGTTGTAATAAGCTCCTAACAGGGCTAAATCTTTTAAAAGGGATACTATACTCTCAGTACATCATTTGTGGGTGCTAATTCCCACCGGGGTTTTACCTTTAATTGGGTTTCCTCGACAACAAGTATTGTGTTATTGTGTTGGCAATTACTATGTTATCATTTGCATTGCAGTTTTGGTTTTTAAAGTCTAAAGTTTAACATTCAATATCACAACTTATTCACCCCCCCCCCCCCCTCGGTTGTGCTTGNTTTTTCCCCCCCCCCCCCCCCTCGGTTGTGCTTGTGGACTGTTATTCCTAACATTTTTCCCAAAAGGTAAACTGGTTAATGTAGGATTCATTTGGTTGGGTTTTAGCCTTTGACCTATTATAAGGTCCTCCATAGGGTGTGAAACACATGGTGTTATCCAGGATTTGAACTAAAATTAGTGATATAAAGAAAACAAAAGGGATAACCTCTCTAGGAGAGTCTGAGTACTTGTTTTGACAAGGGTAATTCTAGGAACAAATTTTGATTTATCTTGACCTCATAGATTGGTGATGTAAGGTATTGATTTTGACTCTTACCTTAGATGAGACAAAGTCTCTAATAGAGATTGATAGAGCTGAGATAATGGGATCAAGATAGTCTAATATGAACTTTTGAACTATCAATGGTAAACAATAGTCGAAATGTCAAAGAGGGATGATCCTAGATGTTTTGAGATTCACATTGATTCTTTGTTATTTCCTTAGATGTGTACACTGACCTTTCACACTAAATGGGGAATATTTTCCAAGGTTTCAGGCTGACAAAAATGCAGAGTTCTGACAGAAAAATCCAATTTGTGCTGATAGAATAAATGCACAGGTCTATAGGTCGATTGTGGCAATATTCTAGCGATTGCAACAGAATGCAGGGTCGATTGCGGTAAACCTCCAATGATTGCCGCAATAAAGGACTCAATTGCGGTCAACTTTCATCAATTGCGGCAAACATCCGTCAATTGTGGCAAAGTGCAACAGTCTTGAAAAATGATTGCAGTTTGGGAATCTGTCTGATAAAAATGGTCTTTTTGGAATAGTGATTTGATTCTGGAACAAACTTTGGTTGACACCCTACACTTGAACATGTTTGACTTATTTTGACAGTGTGAGATGTAGGTTTTGCATTTTAAGAACTGGTCACACAAGAAAGCACAATAGACATAGTGTTTTGAAGATCCAAGAATAAAAAGTGTATAATCTACAACTTTTCCAAGTTGCAATGTTTTCAGATGGTCGAAACAGAGACAGTTAGATTAATCTAGGTCAATTGGATTCAAGATGCAATATTATAGGCCCAATGTTTTTGATGTTCGTCAACTCACACAACAATTGTCGCACTACTAGGACACGAAGATCCACGACGTAGGTGTCTGTGTTTTTGCATTTCCCAGATATTGTTGTCGTGCTAATAAAGATCTCTTTCATTAACATAATATCCTGGAACACATATGTTGGGAATCTTTGGGGGAAATTATGCAACCCCTTGCACTATAATAAGACATTGTTTGGAGGTGAAATGGGTAGGTCTCTAATTAACCGGGTTGTAGTAAGGTTTGTGGAATCTATCCAATCGGTTTGTACATGTGTGACTCACTTAAGAGCCTAGTTGACCATGTTGGATACTTATGGATACTTCACCCGATCCAGACTATCATCAACACACCTCGCCCGAGCTTGGCTAGATATAAGACAAAGCTTTGACCCGCATCTTGTTTATATACCGATCGGAAGGATTACCGATTTAAGGTCGTCCTCTAAGGAAGAAGCGCTTTCCCCATACCTCCCTAAAAAGGTATAAAGGTTGTTATTCTAACAGATTATGTAAGTGCACCAAAGACTCAAAACACAAGGTTAATCGTTTAAGCACCAAAATATCAAATGTGAACTGAGCTATCATCCATACATGCACACGAGTTCAATTTTAAGCCCAAACTAAATGATGATTGCTTGTTCAATTTTAGATGCACCAAATTCAAAGATTCTTTGTCTTGTTCAATTATTAACCCCCACGTCAATTTTATGCACCAAATCAAAAGATGAGATTTGTTTTGCTCAATTTTATATGCACCAAATTCAAAGATTCTTTGTCTTGTTCAATTGTTAACCACCGCGTCAACTTTAATCACTAAATCAAAAAAGTGAGATTGTGATGTTTTGCATACACTTTTCTTTTAAGCAACAAAAAGACAAAAGAGTTGATTTTAGGTTGCTTTGTTAAAATTGTTTCCACGCCAAAAGTTGTCAAGAAGCTATTACTACCCAAAAAATCCTAACAATCAAAATCAATAATATTCAGACACCTAGATTATTAAAACCGTTAAGGCTCATGGTAACTTTGTATTTTGTTGCAAAACACTTGAGAGAATCGATATACCTGTTATAGGATTCGCTTTGATCTTCAATTGTGATTGCCAAAATTGTCTTTCATTGTGTGTGGTAATAAGCGGCTCTTCTTATAGATGTTTTGCATGATCTAAAACCTGAGGTACATCTGATTATCCTTTTTGCCATGTCATTTGTTCATTCTTGCACAAAAATTGAGAAAAAAATTAGATGTGATTAATAAAATGATGAAACAGAGCAATTGTGAAATTCTCCCTTCATCTACAAAATTATTTTGTCAGATGCAAAATTCTCCTGGCAATTGTGGCACAATTCTGTCAATTGCAAAACTATTCTATTGATTGCGGTAATGTGTTGGCGAATGCGAAATTCTTTGTGCGATAGCGAAATTCCTCTGACGATTGTGAAATATATTTGTCAATTGCAAAAAAGTACCTAAACCAGAGACTGAAAAACTACAGAAATCAATTGTGAAATACAATTGGCAATTGTGAAGTTACAAAGATCGATTGCGGTAATAAACCAATCGATTGGGCAAACTTTCGTCAATTGCGGAAAACTTGCGTCAATTGCGGCAAACTTCCGTCAATTACGAAATTATAATATTTAACGAAAAATAAATAAACTACGGTCGACGGTCGAGGCCGGGAAATTCTATTTGTCATCTGTAAGCGATTATCGGGTTGTTTGATTCACATCGGGTTCACCAAAATGTGTAGATCCAATCCTGCGCACTCGATTAAGGAGGGTTAGTAGCACCGATTTGCAATGGGGTAAAGCAATCAAAACTACTAAGAATGATTCTATGGACAATAAAATAACAAGCAAGATAGAGGAAAACAAACGAATGCAAACCACAATGCTTGAAGCTTCTATTGCTTCTCTCTACTCCTGAAATGTTGGATAAATGGTGCTCAGTATTGGCATTGGCAGCGTCTGTGACTTGGGAGTGTTGAGAAAACGATATTGATAAGATCACAAGAATGTTTGATGCTTTGCAAGAATCCTGCAGAGTAAGAGTGCACAAAGCTTGAAATCCTCAATTCTTCAAATATAGAATATGAAAATGATATGGACAGATGAGATCAAAATGATATGGACGGATATAGAATATGAAAATGATACGGACGGATGAGATCAATCCCAGAAATAGGAGGATGAATGGTTGAGATCAAAAGGAATTGCGGAAGCAATCAGTAAACTCCACCTCTTCAATTTGGAGAGAAGAGGGGATGTTTAGTTAATTGAAAAGTAACCAGTAAACTCCACCTCTTCAACTCGGAGAGAAGAGGGGATGTTCAGTTAATTGAAAAGTTGATTAAGAGTTACCTTTTGGAACTAGAGAAATGATTTATTTGAATATTAAATTGATTTTTGAAATTAAAGTATTCAAACATGAGATAATTAAATTGTCTTTTGATTTCAATAGAATTTTTGAGTGAAATTAAATTAATTTAATTAGAAGAATTAATTAAACAAGTTTAAATATTTAAATTTAAATGTTAAGAAATTGAATTTAATTAATTAATAAAGATTAATTAATTAAATAAAATTTTGAAAATATGATTAAATGATTTGGAGAATGGATTTTAGAAAAAATAGATGATTAATTAATGATTAAAAATTTATTAATTAATAAATTAAAATTAGTATTTTAATATAAAGTCGCAAGTCTGTCCATTTTAGGATGTCTACAATAGGTAACTATGTGAATTAGTGAACTTTACATAAGGGTGATTGTACACTTACTATCATTATATTTGTATCTAATTACTCAAATGATCAATGTAGTAATGGATGCTTATGGTAGAAATTCTAAGATTATTATGTTATTGATAGTTCTACATCAACTTGTTTAAGTGATTAGTGTTGTGAATTATGTTGTAAATGTACATTGTGCTAGGAAATATTAGGAGATTTTTTCTCCAAAACTAAAAGGAAAGTTATTTTCATATGTAAACACCTCTTTAAAATTAAAAGAGAAAAATGAAAGTTGTGTAATTGGTCTATAAAAAAATGTTAGCAATGAATGAATGAATGAAGGAGTTTTAATGACGTCCATGAGACCAGCGGCCTAAGGGACCAAGAAAGAACCAATTAGACTATTTGTTGAAGTTTCTCCAAGTAGACTCTTCTCTTGTGGATCCTCATTAGGAAAGTGGCCGTTTTGTGTAAATTTGCCTCTTCAAAAAACTCATTCAAGTTGTTCACCTGTAAGTTGTCTTCATAATGACTGTGAATGTCCTCATAGGCAGCACACTCCTTGATGAAATGCCACTCCATTTCCACCACCCCTGCTGCAGAAATTACAAGTTCTTTCTTCCCACATTTCTTTGGGAACTTTCCATCTACCGGTCTCACACCGTAAATGGTGAGAGCTGGTCCTCAGCTGAGCAATCAGAATTTTTGCCTTGCCTTTAATTGTGGATCCAAGGTACTCCTTATCGCCATGGTCCCACTTGGGGTTAAATTCTTTGACGTAGTGGATTTTTTTTTTGCCTTCCTGTTTTGTCCACATAGCAGTTTTGAATTTCTCTAACACCCACTTTTTTATCTCAATGTTAGTGTATGGGCAATCGTGGGGGTCTATGTTCCATTTGTTTAACCACTTGTTATTTTGTTTCTTCCAAGTCTTTTGCCTCCGTTCTAAATCCTCCGCCACTACCATCCTAGGCCAGCGGTGCGCACCCATATTACCCACTTTTTTAAGTAGCATAGCATGCGAATAATTGATGAGGCTTCAATCGGAAACATACCAGCCTACGCCAAGAGAATCTCATAGGGAACCGTAGACTTGACCTTGAGGTTACTAGTGATAAGATGCTTTTGGATTCTTTCTATCTGCCGCCATTTGTGATTTGACATGTTACTCCCCCAAACCTCACACCCA
>MU226606.1:4399478-4411070 GCA_018584345.1 Thuja plicata
CATACCAGGGGTTAGCTGGGAAGGTGTTTGATATGTTCCTCCTTGGTCTGGATCTCTTACACTCCCTTAGTGCACTATGAATTATTGGGACCAGCATATTGCTGCTCAAGTATTCACTCCCACCGTGATTTTCTTTAGGATCCGTATTGTTGCTAATCATCTCGAGCTACCGTTTAAGGGCAGCATAGAATAACTCCTTATTTTCCTGATTTATAAGTATCTTACCTTGTATATTACCTTTTACACTAGTGCTTTGGGTCTGCCCATTTTGTTGCCTACTTGAATTAACACCATATTTGATAAAAAGAGGCATATGATCAGAGTTTAATTCCGTAGGGCAGCGATCAATCCTAAAATCCATCACCTTGGGAATGGATGTTTGAGAGCATATCACATAATCCACGACGCTTTGCCCATTGTGTGTTTTACATGTGATGCCACTTGATCCTGGCCAATACTTCATGCCATTGCATATAACCAAACCATGTAGACAACAGAGACCCAACAATTCTGCCCCAAAATGTGAAACACTACCATTCTCATCTTGAAAAAAACAAATAATGAAAAATATTGAGAGAGACAAAGATCACTCAAGGTAGGCGGGAGTTTGTAAGCCTATATGCATTGAAAGCCAACCGAAGTTCATACAGAGTACACCCAAGGTTGCCCTAATCATGACTTTCTATTTTGGCCTGCACTATTGGTGAGGCATCCACAACTATCTACTTTGTATGCTTTCATTTTTGGTCAGTCAAATTATTTATGAAAACATATTCCTTGCATATATATAATCATTAATAATTACCGAACGCTTCTAAGCAGCCCCAAAATTCTGCTATCAAATGGGTAAATACCTTTTACAATGTGCCAATATTAAGTTCTTTTCCAAAATAAAAGTAAAATTTGATGAACATTTCTTGCGAGTGACCTAAACTGTAGTCTTATGACAAAATTGGATTGACGACAATGCATTTTCATTCGATTTGTTGTGATGGTGTCTTTTGCACTTTTTAAGGTCTCCTTTAGGTGCTTAATAGAAGAATAAGAATGTTTCTTTCATTGATTGTGTACTGTACAAATATTTTTTGTTACTATTTTAGGTTTTATCATTTACAGGCATCAAAAGTGACACTGTTGGGATTGTAGTACGTATTTAATATCACATCAAAACAGTTGTCCCTTTAAAAGCATGTGCCAAGCAATCATGGCTTTGAGTGGTGCATCAGTATGGGTTAGGTAGATATGCTCCTTTACAATTCCTATAGGCACACCGCTGGCTTGTGTTACTGCTTAATGTTTCAATATAATACATTTAACCCGCCTTTTGAATTGATTAGAATTCTCCTCAGGCACTTCTGCTTGTTAGCATTGCAGCATAATGCACCAGGAAAGGCACCCAAAAATGAATACAGGTGTCATTTGAGGAGAACTAATATTCAAAATGCTACTCAAGAACACTAGCATGCGGCCTACAGTTGGAACAAAGAATGTGGTGAGATGTACAAAGAAAATGAACTTTTGGAGTGCTCCGCCAAAAATTTCAGGAACCCAGAATTAGCCTTCTTTATTCACAAGTTTTGAAGTTCTTCTACTAGAGCCGTAAAAGCTGCCTTCCAATTGGAGTTCCATGATTGGCTGCTTAAAACTTTATGCAGTGTCCACAGCTCATCCGGACTTGCTTTTTTGAACAAACCCTTGAGCACTGTATGTACCTTCTCAGTTGACACAAGATTTTGAGTTTCTAATTGCCCTTGGTGCTGATTATCTGTACTCGACTCATGGTGATTATTGATTGTCCCAAGCAAATTCTTCAGCACTACAGTCCTACAATCTTTTCCAATTTCTGAGTTAAAACTCTTGTTTTGTTCCTCACTAATATCAGTCTTCTCAGAAGGATATGTCTTGATTCCTCTCGTTGACCGTGTAGCCCAATACTCTAAACATTTGTGATCACGATCAAGATTCTCAATGGCCTGTAAGTTTGTAATAAAACAATTGCACCAGTCAGGACACTAATTGAACAATGAGACAGTCTGAATTTACTGTCACTGAGCAAACTAGCAATATATAATTCATTCCCATTATGAAATACTGAAATTAAAAGCAAATTACACATCTTAGCACACTCCCATACAGCTTGATACTTAGGCATACCTGAATTATTGAAGGTGATACAAAACCAAACATTTCAAGACCATTTAGGCTCCCTGGGGGTTGCAAAGAAGGAAGATTCTGTTTGCCAAGACTGCGCTGTCTTCTGATTTCTTGATTTAATCTCTCTTGCACAAGTTCCCAGCACTTATCAACTGTAACGTGTATGAAAACCTCTGTTGGGCATCCTTCTACTATAACCTGTCAGATCAACATAAACATGTTGCTGTCAACTAATAGAAGTCCACAACATGACAAACTAAATTGTGAATGCAATCCCAAAAATTTTGAAATTTAAAAGCTAACAAATGGTTTTGTATAAGTTTTAACTGTTCAAAATTTCGAAGAAGCAAAATAAGTAATAACAAATGACAATTTAATTAATCTGGAATGCCCTTAATAGAAAACAAAAACCTGTTAAAATCGAGAATCATTCAGGACCTTAAGGTTATGATACTCCATGGGTTTGACAAGGAAGCAGCATTCTTAACTTGAAAAAACTTCATTCTTAATAAATTACAACTTCTAGATATTGAACAGAAAGTAAAGGTGATAAAACACTTTTGATGTTAAAGCTTGATAGAAGCCCACAGAAAAATACTCTCAACCTCATTATGGGTCCATTACAGCGTTGGAATAAGTTGTGTAAGTAAATATTGAAGTAACGGGACCAGTGGGAGAATGGGAATATCATTTTCAGAATAATGATACACTGTATCTCTGTTGAGAATCTGACACACATTCATACAACTTCCAAAATTTATAAAGCATAGTATTGAGTCTTGACACTCAGATTTGCTAACTATAATTTAGACTGTGGCTTGGAGTCGGTCAAAAAAGACTTCTGGGGCTCAAAGTCCCCACACAAAAATGAAGGTAGAACTCTGGCACAACTTGGCAAGTTAAAAGACCATAAATTTCAAATAGGTATTAAGATTGATTTTTGACTAAATGCCTACCTTCTATTTTAAATTTTAAATCACTCTTTGCAGAAATCAAATATACCATGTTCATTTGTATACAGATGTACGCTGTCAAATTTAACATAGAATATAAACAAAAGAAGGTTGTAATTTTAAACGTGGCAGTCAACAGCCACTAAAAGCACTAATTCAGTTGCTAAAACTTCCACCTAGCAACAGAAATAAAGAGGAGCTTTCCCAAAACTCAAGACAAACAAGAAGGTAACTGTAACAGCCAACAAAAGCAGCAATCACATTGCTACTACTTCCACCTAGCAACAGAAAATTAAAAGGTACTTGCCCAGAACTCAAACAAACAGGCATGTGTGTACAAGCATATATATACGCATGTTTTACTGTGTGTGTATATATATACACAGTAAAACATGCAATATACATATACACAACTGTATATGTATATACAGTGAAACATAAATAATTATATACATATACATAAATAAATATAGAACATCTACATACCCTTATAAGGGTTTGTGTAGGTATTTGTGTCGGGTAGAGAGAGAGAGAGAGAGAGTATATTTATATATATGTCTGTATATGCATATTTATATGTGTGTGTGTGTTTATGTACGGCTGTATATAATATATAAAAATATACACATGTATATACATATACATATTGTCATATATGTGTATATATTTGTGTAACTCATTTTTAAATTAAAGCATGATTATTATTTTTCCTTTGTAACCATCTATAATTTGTGACATAACTGTAAAAGCTCCGAGCTACTATCCTATGCTATTATCACGTTTAAATTGAAACTATTCAAATTTCTACTATTTTATTCTCCTGGTTCCTTCAGCAATGAGAGTTATGCGTAGATGCAGAAGGAATAGTTTTGACACAGAGAACTCTCATGAGCACAAACAAATTCATATGTGAAGTCTGCAACAAGGGTTTGCAAAAAGATTTATCTGCAGCTGCACAGATCAGAGCATACTTTGCAGTGGAAGTTAAGTAAGAAACAGTAAGAAAATTCAGAAAAGTTTACAGACTGCATGATTCTGAAATCTGCTGCTCAGTCAAGGTAAAAAAATGTTGTTACTGAATACTCAGCTCGGTACTGTAATGTCCCCAAATTTGGGTTTACCTAATTTTTGCCCAAAGTAACAATTCCACAACATAATTTGTCTTTACAAATAGTATTCTATAATTAAATTGAATATTCAATAATAGCTATTGAACTCTTTTAAAGTAAATAAGCAATTAAGTCAAGTAACATCACATACTTTAATCTATAGCTTCATTTCCAAGGAGAGGAGAGCACGAAAGGGTGCCGATTAACACCCCTTGGCCCACAAGTGGCAGGAACTCTCACCCGTCCAACAATGCGTGGGCTACTTAGATGGGGAACCTGTCTCTACCCTCCTAATCATGCCTCCTTACTAACCCATACATGATTGCTTCCATTCTTTAGTTTCACTTCCAACAACCAACCATCGTAGGGATTGGAGAGGAATGCAAGATAGGGTGCCTGAAACATTCGCCACAACTAAGCCCAAGGGCATGATATAACACCCCTTGGCCCACAAGTGGCGGGAACTCTTGTTCATCCAACATGGGATGGGCTACTTGGATGGGGAACCTGCGTCTACCCACCCAATTGTATCTCCTTACTAACCCATATATGATTGCTTCTATTCTTTAGTTTCACTTCCAACAACCAACCATCGTAGAGATTGGAGAGGAACACATGATGGGGTGCCTAGAACATTCACCACAACTTAGCCCAAGGGTATGATATAACACCCCTTGGCCCACAAGTGGCAGGAACTCTTTTCTATCCAAAATGGGGTGGGCTACTTAGATGGGGAACCCATCTCTGCCCTCTCAATCATCTATTCTTACTAACCCCTACATGATTGTTTGTAGGAGAATAAATGGATTAATAAAAATTTAAATAATCTAGATAGATTAGCTATTCTCATTATTAACTATATTGAAATACATAAAAGATTATAATAGACAATATCATCACATTGCACTCCGCAAGACTTGCTAGATCACAAGACTGCTGTTTTTTTGCTCAATACAAATCACTTATATCAAATCTGATCTTCTTCCATTGCATTTGTTCTCCATTTTATATCTTCTAATGAGAAGGGTTGCACCTTTTCATCACACTATTGCCTTGCAAAAGTTACAACCCTTCATCACTACATTTGGAGAGTAATAGCTTAAGTTTGATTGAATCCCTTTAACTGTAGGAGATCGGGACCCTTGTTAGATTCTTTAATTTATATCTCTCCTCTCTATGAATCACAAGCATCTTTTAGTCTAAGTTATTTTTCAAGGGTTGTGACCATGATTTAGTATAGACTGTAATTTCTCATAATTGCTATGATATAACATTGATCAAGGCTGCAATCTTGGTAGCCCCTTTGGTGGAGGCATGACACTTTGACATCTAACATCACCTTTAAATTTAATAATCACTGCTCTTGATATATCTTTGTCCAGGATAACGGCAGTGATCTGAAATTTAATAATGCCGTGCTTCTTCTAGAATGGCAGGGACAAGACAGGTACTCTGATTCTCATGGAGACTGGCAGAATCTCAATTCTATGGTTTTAAATCATTTGGAAGTGTCATATAGATTAGATCATACATGAAAATAAGTTTGCACCTCTTAAAGGTCCTCTTGCGTAATCACTTTCCTTTAAAGTTCATGCTGCCAAAACCTAAAGTTTTTTTTAAATCTTGCTCACTATTTTAACAAAATCCTGCTAACATGTTTTTCATGCTCTTCAAATTTCATCCTGATTGTCCTGTTAAAATATGAAATTAGTTGGATGAGGTCTTCTGAATTTTAAGGCCTTAGAATATATTATTTTTGTTTGTTATTATCTTTCTATTCGTAGTAGGAGACTGACACATCAAGAGATGTCTCTTGTAGATCTCCCATCTTCAAAACTCATGCAAGTCTACTGTGGATAACCTGCCCAGTCTCTGTCTCCACATTTAAGTGTGTAAATGTAGTCCCCGGATATTTTTCTTTCATTTTTGTCTGGATAAGATAATAACACTCCACTCAGAGTTAAGCTTCAAATAAGTCAATTCAGTTACATGACCATCTCCAGTAAGGGATTCTATGATTAAAATAAATAAGGGATCTTCTCCGTCATTAGGATGCAATTAAATGTTACAACATATTTTATCAGTATTCTTTGTCAGAATAGAATTTGAAAGCTTGTGTTTAACTCTCAATATTAAGTATTATGAACACTATAGGGATGATCAATTGAAAATTTTCCAAAAAGGGTTGCTTAATAGCCAGAATTGCATAAAAATTCAAGCAATCTTTCCAAAATAGCTTTGAGATAATTCAGTTCATAGTGTCCTAAAGAATGAAAGTCAGACCTTTGAGAGTGCTGCAACTGTGTAGGCATGTGGAGACATAACATTTAAGAGACCAATAATCCCATTAAAATATTAGTCAGTTGGAAGAAGATATGACTCAAGCCGCAACACCTCCTCTAGGTTAAGTTTGTCTGATGCTATGTAACAAGTCAACAACACCACAATCATAAATGAACTTCAACACTTTTTTACGCAAAAGATGCTTTCAATATTGCTAAAAGAACAAGCAAATATCAAGTTAATCTCTTTTGTAGATGCTGCAGGGAAAGGAAAGGGACTTGTCTTTCAAGAATGACAAGAAAACAATCTACCAATGACAAATAACATAAACTATTAAACACCATCACTAAGAAATAAGTGTTTCTACCCTGACCATTATTTCTCTCTTCCACTCAATGATAAAACCAAACCAAACCAAGTCAAATGTGTAAACTTTCCTAAAACTTGACATTAATATAACATCCTCAAATAACACAAAATGCCCTACAGGACTGAAAAACAGACCAACATGTGATATACGGCAGCATCATACGGTGGGAGATCAAAGACTACTGAAATGAAACAGAAATCAGCTAGGAAATTGGGAACTGATCAGAAAAATTCTAGACGTATATAGGATGAGAAGCTAGAATTTGGGAAGCGTGAATTGGGCCAATAATTGTGATGTTCCTTCGAAATTCTACTACTTGTTCTTGTATAAGGGCAAACCAAAATGAACTTTAGCCTTGCAAGATCCTAATGGAAGCTGCACAGAAGGTGACCACCAAATCTTGCAAATCTTTCATGGGCCCTGGCCCTCTATGAAGCACACTATAGATACCCTGGATTCGTCTTCACAAATTTATTAATTTGTGTCTACTACTTGATCTCCTAAAGGCTAAACCTTATAATTAAATTTAATTTAATTAATTATTACTAGCCCTTATATAATTAATTTAATTTATTAATTATATTATCCCTTTCTTTTAATGTTTAATTAATTTAATTAATTAAACATGTCCTAGTCTAAGGTTTAATTAAATCTAACCTATAACTCAATACCCTTATTTCCATTTATAATCCTGATTAATTAGTTAATCTCCATCATTCCTAACTTCATTAGC
Organism: Thuja plicata; assembly: GCA_018584345.1. Lineage (NCBI taxonomy): Eukaryota > Viridiplantae > Streptophyta > Pinopsida > Cupressales > Cupressaceae > Thuja > Thuja plicata. The sequence goes on from MU226606.1 coordinate 4,407,081, forward strand.
CTATTTCCTCCAATTTTAAATTCCCCCGCGCATGTGACTAATATTCTTCTAATTTAAAATTCCCACTCCCCCTCCAAAAGGTGTCACACTTTTGGTGCTCACACATGTAGCCACCCTACTCTTCCATTTGTCCCCCTACATTCCTCACACACCTCTTGCATGACTCCCAAGCATGCTTTCCATATGTCATCATCACCCTTTCCCAAGGTTGCTCAGACGTGTGAGAACACCTTCACACCTCCCTCCTGACCAAGTTATCCTCCTCATGCCTTGCCACTTGTCACAAGGCTATGAGTCAAATCCATTTCACCTCCTCACATTTGATCTCAACCCTTCATGACCTTTCAATCTTGACCATCCATTTATCCTCTTCAAAATCTATAAATTGAGGCCTTTGGTCTCATTCCTTATCACGTCTCCATATGCTATTGTTATGTTGTTGGAGCAACCACATTTCTTCATCAACAACATCATCAACTCTTATCAGTTGAGGTTTGTCTGTTATTGTTTGAGTAGGCTTAGTTTATATGCTTATTCTCTTTTCTAACATTTTCATGCATACACACACAATGCATCATATCAACAAGCTGTTTAACCAATACAATAGAAGTTGTGAGAGAAATATATCTAAATATGAATATATATTTTATTTATGTTGAAAAACATGGATTTTAATAACAGCTTCTAGATTAAGGCCTAGGTGGAAATCTCATCCACTTGCAAGGGCTACTATATTTATTAGTTATTTATGAATCATGTGTAATCTATACATTACACATAAGAATGCATTCAATAATTTGTCATTAGATATTTTGGAAGTAGAGAAAAGTACATATTGTTGTAAGAGTATTCAATGTTTTTTGGTGGATAATATTTATTCTTGAATTTCTTTATTATTTGAAATTTCAAATTAGTCATTCAAACCCTAGAGTTTTCGTTGTTGACTTTGGTCTTTCTCAAGGAAGAAAATGGACATGCATCACTATTTCAATGGTGAGTATTTCAGAGCTTATGTCTTATTTAATCTTCAATATAGGTTAAAGAGAAGGGGTTAGCTCATTTTTATTTAATTATACCATTGCAAGTGGAGGAATAGAACACTTAAAGGAAAAGAAAAAGAACTTAGATTCTTGAGTTTTAGAGAGTGTTCTTAGGAGTTAATGAATCTTCTTCAATTTGAAGTGGTGTGCTTGAACTTGAGAAGCACATGCTTGAGTGAAGGAGTGATATTAAGCTTTAGGCCCCGTTTGGTTGAGGAATTAGAAATTGACTCAAAACCTGATTATCTCAAAATAAGGTTTTGAAATTCCGGTTTTGTGTATTCGAAAGATAGTTTGGACCGTTTGGTTGATCCGAAAAATGACTGAGACAATCCATCTTTTGCGTTTGGTTGCCAATTTCGAAATTAGAATTAGATTGACAATGGGTGGTTTCTTGGCGTCAAGTAGTCGTTACACATGGTGATTAACATATTACTTCCAGTTGGATATGCAGGAATGGGGAACCGTGATCGCGATTTGCTTAAAAGCCCATAGCTATGGATCACATGACGCCCTTTTTGTTGTGATTTACGTTGACAGCATTGGACTTTTGTACGTTCAAAACACGGGGAAGAGCGATGTGTGTTGTGAATGGGGATCGCGCTCCAACAGAAGAAATGATTGCGACATGGCAGAGAAGAAACAAATTATTGATTGTTAGTGCTTCCATGACTCGGTGTGGGATTCTCATTATTCTTGGTGCCTTCCATCGTCATCTTCCTCTTCGGGCCGCTCTTAACAAAAATCTTCTGATCCTTCCGCGTCTCTCCACTCTTCTTCTTCATCGTCTTCTTCATCCCCACAACAGCTACCAAATTCACCAATATCCGACCTCTCCTCTTCTACAGGTTGATCAAAATCTTGATGGGCATCCTGCCATTCATCATTTTGGAGGGTTCTGAATTCATTTTCCAGCATTTCTTGGAAGTGGAGGGCCAATACAAACTCAGTCCATTGGGTCCCAAACAGAGGACGAAGAAAAGGCTTCAAATGGCTTCACATTGACCTGACGCCCAATTAAATGGGGTTGATAAAAAACGAAACCTAGAAGATGAAATCATATTCCACCTATTGGGTGGGAAGATTGTAAATTAGAGAACCAAATGGCGGATTTGGGAAAAAAACGGAAGTTCCGCACCCAATTCCGCCTCAATTTCGCTAACCAAACGGGGCCTTACAGAAGTGGATTTGGGAATAACCAAGCCACCTCCATCACTTAGTTTTAAGGTTTTTGAGGAAGATTTTCATGCTACTCAATATCTCTTTTTATTTAAATTCTTGCTGTATGAAAAGTGTTTCTTGATTATTTGGGCGTGTGTATATGCATTGAGGAAGGATTCCTCTTTTTATCTCTTCATTCTTGAAAGAAGAGCTTGAAAGTATATATATTAATGGAATCCTAAAATTGTGTACAATTTATTTTCCTAAAAGTATGTTTTCTGTGAGTAATGAGAGTTTTCAATGTATCATAGTATGTTAAAAATGAAAAGAGCATATCGTGTTTCAAGTAAGAAAGAGTCTAATTATGTGAATGACTGTGTTCTTGATGCCTTGTTAAGAGTCTCCCTTTAAAATTGGCTTTCCTATAATTTGTAGGAGTAGCATCTAACAAGGAGCATAGTAACAAACTCTAAGTTACCGGTTCAGGTGCAGGGATGGATACGGGTTAGTGAATTGGGTACCGTGAGTGCGTGAAAAACTTCTTAGAAGTTTGGGTGTGTATGGGTACGTGTGTGTATGTGTGTATAAATAAGAGAAATATATAGAATTGTAAAACTAAATCATTTTATAGTATGATACTTGATCATTGATCAATGCCAAAGATAAATATTAAATGCCAATTGATAGTTGAAAAATATTCATATAAACCATATCAATGGTATCATATATGTCTATGTTCACGATTCCAATGAAAAACATTACAATTACTAAATTACAAAATGTAGTTCATGAAACATGATTCAATGTTCATCAATCATCAAAAGGATTATCAAAAAAATTGTCTATTCGATTTTCAGCGGCTGCAAGTTCAAGATCATCATCATCATTTGAACATATGGAGAGGAAATCCGGTGAGAGCAAAATAAGAGGTAAAATGATATGTTTTTGTTTTGGAAGGCCTCATAAAGGGCCATTTTAGGGTTTAGGAGTTGAAAAAACAAAACAAAAAACACTTTTTTAACATGTTTTAAGCCACTTTTTTAATATGGATTTAATTATGTAATTTTTTAATGTAATAGTAATGCAGATCCTAATCTTGGAAATATGGTTGTAGACGATGCAAATGGTGCTTGTTGATGTGAGTTTTGTACCACTACATAACATATAGGATTAAACGCTTGATACAGGATATCAAACACTCAACCCTCTCTTGAAAAGTTATTACTCATGAAGGACATGAGGAAATACTCCAAGGTTCTTTACACCTGTGGATCCTAACTCAGTTATAATGATGTGATTTGCTGGTAATCACGTCGGTGGGCTTACGTTGTTCCCTCAAGGATATTCAGTTCTTGCTATGATGATGATGAGGACTTAGCTTTTCAATGTATATTCCCTCGATTCCTCCTCCTTAACTTATATCGTTTCCAACTTCACTCATCAAACTCTCACTACTAAGCTACTCACTACCTTACTACTACTCCTATGGATGAAGAAATTAGCAAGTGGACGGGGATCAAACCTAATGAAAGCTTACCAGCGGTGCTACCTTCATAGATGCAATGATTCAAGGGAAACGAGACTAGAGTACCACACAAGGCTCCCTAACGAGCCGCTAGGATGCTAGTGGCCTAGTATATAAATCCCTATCAAACACTTGCTAACATCACCATGCAACTAACCATTTACTCTACTTTTACTTAACAACTTTCTTGAAATGAAATCTATTCTAAATCAACTCAATGAAATCTAACTCTAACAATTGGAAGTAGAAACCATGCAATAACAC
>MU226606.1:4416252-4446573 GCA_018584345.1 Thuja plicata
AAAATCAGAGTTTCTAAAATTTTCAAATCATCAAAATCTTGTTCCTTACTCATCTAACCTCTCCTTCTCTCAAGTCCAAAGTCTCCTATCCACCAAAATAGCTTCGAAATCACCCTTAGAAGGGCCAGCGGAAATTAGATGTCCATAGGACAGCCTGTCCTCTCCTCATGGCGGAATTGTCCCATAGACAGGACAATTCCGCCCAGCATGTGCATCGATTTCAAATGCAACCTTCACCACTCAAACATTAAACAGAGATCAAATTTGAAGCCCGAGATCAGTCTCGTCTTTAACATCTCTTCAATTGAAGCTGGAAAAAGGGGGTCCCCAAGAATTGGGGCGATGTGTGAAAGACTTCACAACAGTGCTTTAACCTTTTCTTTTAAGTTTTGTCATGATGGAAAGCATTAATCCAAACATCAAAAAACAGTTATTAAAAGAATATGCATTATGTATGAAAAGAATCCTAAAAGGTATGACAAAAAATGATTCAGATGGACATGTTAGTGACTTTTAGTGGCATGAATGCTGTCAGGCAAACTGTGCAGTTTATGCTTAAAGCATTCCGAAGAACATTTGGCCGCTCAGAACAAAGAGAGAGATGGCAACATCAGAGCACTGGATGCGACTTTCGAAAGGAAGAAAGGAAGGAACAGAAACCATAAATAATACTACAGCAGAATATTGCAAGATGGTCTGATTGCATAATTCCGTAAGGTTGGTGAATTTTTGGGTCCATTAATGAATAGTTCGCATAAGGGGTTTCAGGAATATGCCAAGATGGTATAATTTGAAAATGCATTGGAAAACCTTGTTTAGGATTTCGTTGAACTAAGTGTTGTTTGATTGTGGATATAATTACAATGATTTATTCCTAAGTGCATTTCATCTTAAGTTTTCCTGTGCATTTCATCAAGTCTACATAATAGACAGTCAGGATTAATGGGCATATTCTAATGACAAACAATGTCCTATATCTACAAGCATGTATTATGTTCATTGACCTATGATAGCAGAAAGAAGGAAGTACTTTGTTCATTGGAGATGGATAGAACTGGTCAAAAGGGGCCAAGGAGAAATTTGAGTACTCCAAGGCTAAGGTGCATCAGACATAGTATTCAAGTGGCCAATTCAAGCAAGCAACTTCAGTGATTTGAGGATAAGAAGAGATTTTCAGAACATTTGAGAGAGGATATTTGATGCAAAGGCACTCAAGGGTGAGTGTAGGCTAGAGGTGTCTAATGAAGATGTGGACATATAGCATTTCCAAAAACAGACACAATTAAGAGATACTTTAGCAAAATGTTGTCAGATCGTTCATGATGGGACTTCCATCACCTGGATGTTTGTGGACGAATTGACAGTGCTGCAGATAGCAAAGGTAAAACCTTTAGGGATGAGCAGTCACATCCAGCAGAGAAAAGTTTGTAAGAGAGTACCTCCAGGCATTCAACAACAGTTGTGGTGTGATGTAAAGCCATTGAGTAAGTGGATGTCCTAGCAGGCAAGGAGATTCTCTTGAATTGAGCCAAGGACAGCACAAGTGTCATCGGACACTGAAGGTGTGTCTCAAGCAATCAGGAGATAAACACAAGTGTAAACTTGGAGCGGTAGAAATGACACTGAATTGTTGTTTAGCGTTGGGAGTTATAATCAATTATTTATGTTGAGCTTAGCTAGCTAGATATAACATTGTAGTTTGAGTTAGACTTGAACTCTCTAATAACAACTAGGTGAATTAAAAAATCCAAGAAAGATCCACACAAATACCACATGGAGTCATATCAAAATGAACCATGTAATCATCATCTGATCTTTTCTAGTTTTCTGAAAGGTTGTTGCAGCTGGTTACCTGTGTACTCTGGTGAGATGCAATGTCAACCATAGGATCACTTGAAGATTGTCGTTGCATTCACAGATTTGCAATTTGATGTTGACTTATCAAGCTCTTGAACTCGTAAACCATGGTTTATGGTACATTTGACCAGGAGTAAATTCAAGCCCAAAAGCTAAACAAAGGACAACAAACTAGGCATCAGGAGCTTTGTGAATGATCCATTAAAATTATTGTCTTTCCAAGTTTTCAACTTTTAATATCTATAAGAGAGATTGAAAGTGCAGTAAGATTAAGGCCTTATAAAACTATGATTGAAATATTTATGAGTTTTTGTGAGACACTTCTGCTATTGATTCATGGTTGAAGAAGCAATAGGATGTCAGTGATCCTACCGCATGATTTCCTCAGTAATTTGGGAAAAAATGCCTTTATAATTCATTTAATCACAAAATCTTGGATGGCTTGTGCTTCACTGTGGCTTGGCAGTCAAATCAAGACTTGACAAGGTCGGCAACTTGGAATGTCATCATTTATCCCTTCTTTGTGGGAAAGAGGAATCAGTTACACATCTTCTAGAATTTTACTCGTGCCGGGGGCTTTATGGTCTCAATTACATGGATAATTAGGGATAGATGCCAAACTTAATGACATGCAATACTGTTTTCTACTTAATTCCATCTGAAAGCCAAAGACTAACACAAGTACTTTGTGCAGTTGAGGTGTTTCAAGAAGAGTTTGGTTATACTATCAAACCCAAATTTCAAAGAGATATTGATCCTTTGTCTATCAGGAACAGGTACTGAACTTTTAGTGAAAAAGATTCAAGTGCAGAAGTGCAGAGAAAAAATAATGTGAATAGTATGTAGAAAAGCCAAATGAAAGATAAGAAACTCGGTTCTGGGAAAAAACACATAATAATAATAGCTCTGGATATGTTTCAGACTTGTGTCCTTTGAAAGGCCAGACTTTGATGATAATGATTCACTAACGAGTTAACCAAAAATGAAAAAAGTGATAAGAAAGGACAAAAATAATTAAAAACCTTTAAAAAGAGAAGAGTAACCACCTGGAGTGGCGTAGGCGGAAAAGAATTACCAGTCCAAAAAAACTCAATCTAACTCTAAAAAACTGAATTAATATTAGTTTGGGAGATCAAATTAAATTCCAGAACAAGACGCCTGCCATTCAGGTTCATGCCAGATTACAGTGTTTCTGGAAAGCATATGACCAAAAGGCATACCCAACAGGTTCATGCCAGGTTAAAGAGATTCTGAGTGGAATATGACTAAGAGGCATATCTAACAGGTTGAGAGGTCAGAAATGACAGCACTAGACTAAAATTACTAAAGCTATAACTGAGTTTACCAAAGCATCGAAGGGAACATCTTCCCAAGCACAACAAAATGAAAAGATGGCCACGCAGATAACCATCCTGACACATTGAAAGATACTGCTAAAATAGTAGAGATCATATACAAGTCAAAACCACCATCTTCTACCTTAAACACTCTAGAGTCTAGACTAGTGGCAAAAACAACAGCACATAGACTTGCTAGCATGACAGACTTGCATAGCAGAACCACAGGCTCCACCATCCTGTTATGGCATCTACATGGTACAAGAAGTTATAAATGTCATGATGCTAGGTATTCCTGACCAGCTGCCCTTGCAAGCATCTTGCAATTCCATCCATGTGCATTTATAGGCCAAACGGTGGCCAAAGACATTACGCATGAACTTGAGGACTTGTGAATCAAAGATGTTGAGAACACCTTTGTTTCTCAGCAGTGATCACGACCTTGTACTCTGCTCATCTTGCTGTTTCCCAGAACAAATGTTCTCTCACACAGTATGAAAAGAGCAGAATAGCCTGATTGTATAGTAATATTTTGAGGGAGAAAGCAACATTTAAATGAATCAATCCAACTAAGTGCACTGCAGTAAACTTCATCATGAATAGGCCTGCCATAAAACCATGATGCCTTGTGATTAAAATAAAGAAAAACTAAAGATTAGACAAATTTAAATTTCTTAGTGAACTTGAGCTTTTTGAAGAACAGAATCTTCTAGCCCAGACCAATTCAATGCAAGACTACAGATCTAGGTGCCAGAGCAATCTACACCATCATTGGCAAGCAGCTCCCATCATATTCCCTCCCTGGTAACAGTGTTTCCAGTGGACCTATTTAAATTCCATTATCAGAGTCTTCCCTTCACTAAGAAGAGATCAAACTTTCCAATTGGGGCATCCTTTCCAACTGATTGCACCAATAACAACCTGCAAATCGCCTCTAAAATGAATTTCCAATCACTTGTGCACTGGCTAGCTTCAAACCCTAAACCAAGCAGCATACCTATGCCATTTTGTTAGTCTCCTTGCTCGATTACAAGGCCCAAGACAACACCTTGTTATTTCAACAGTCTCACATTGCCAAACGAAGCATTTTTTAAATTTAGTTTCTTTAAGCCCAAAGGAGGAGAGGGAAGAGATTGCACTTTAATCAACCTTATTCCTGATGTGACTCCTTTATCAGAGGGTAAACAGTCAGCAAAAGATAACCAGTCAGCAATTTTGCAAATGCAACAAGTCCCATAACTTCAACGATACAGCCATCTGCTAAGTCAATTGTATGTAGTAATATAAGAAAAAAAAATCAGTCAGAAGATTAAATCTGCTTCCAGATTCTCTGTTCACCCAAATATTTTGTTGGATTTATTCCCCAAAATTTGTCTTATATCATAGTCAGAGACTTATATTAAAAGAATAGCATTAAGAAACATTTTCAACAGAAGCCATGTCAACAGCAAGTACTAGATTAAAAACCCTATACTCTAAAAAATGCTTGCCCCAAGAGAAAACAGATGCACAGACCCTGCCAAAGGCGGCAGATTGAGTTGAGTAGAAACATCTGACTGTATTGAAAAATGTACTAAGCAAGCTCCTTTCAGAAACCACTAACCATTTGTTGAAGAAAAATTGGAAAGAAATTAATCAACTTATATCTCAAAGTGATAATACCCATCTTTGGAAGTCTTTATATGCCTTTGCATATGCTCACAGTGGGTTGTATGAATACAACGGATTAAAACAGTTAATACAGAAAAAGAATATTTAAAAATTATTTTGTTTCTTACCAAAAATAATCCATACATAATTTCTAGAAGAAAACAGTAGTAGCACGTGTTTGATACCTTGAATAGAGGTCCAACAAGCCCCGCATCTAGAACTTCTGAAATGTAATTGCACATTTGTGTTGGATCTAAAACACTATGGAATTTCACCCGGCTTTTGAACCCTGCTAAGAATTCAAAATTGTTATAATTTAAAGGTTCGCCAGAGTTTGATTATAAAAAATGACTGATTTAGTATATAGTATCTTAAGCTTGCCCTGTATGGTTCTAAGAAAAGTAAATAATTCATTGTACCTTTGGGAAATATAACCTGGCTGCTGTACCAAGACTTGAAGGGACGCATAACTCCAAGATCCATGACTTCAACTTCATAACTACACTTCTGTGCACGAACAACCCTTGCAATGCGAGGACCTTTATTCTGAATTATCTTTGTTGAATTTGCTGCTGCATCAGAAGAACTGGATACCATGAAAGGTTGCACCTTTCTTTCATTTGTCATGTGATTCCAAGGAAAGTCAACTCCTGAAACTGCATTCATATCATTGTTGCCAGCAGCTGTACTAGTATATTGCTGAATAGGATGAATATTTCCAGATACAGCTAATTTTTCAGCAACTTTTGATTTTATGGGATATCTTGGATGTATATCACTTCCTTCATATACTAAGCCTTGAGCTGTGTGAAATTTATGTGAAGCCCCCATCTGAATTAAAGAATTGTCAAGTAAGGGTAAAAGCTTACTTGAATGGCTTCTCTTATTTGATTTGTCGGAGAAATCTGTTTCTCTTATTAAGTCAAATTGTTTGGCATGGCTTTCATCTCTTAAACATTCTTTACTGTTTTCTGGATCTGAAGCAATGCCTTGTCCCATTCCAAGCATAGAAATCTTGTTTCCCTCATTTGTTTGTCTTATTGTTTCAAATTCATCATGTATTGCTCTGTAAGAAACCTTTTCTGTGGCTAGACTACGAACAGCTGTCCTACCAGAGCTGGTTGCATTTTCAGGTATTCCTGCACTGAGATGATCTTGCCTGACCTTAGCCCTTTTTTCCATGAGAATAGATTTTTCCTTACCTTCTTCATCATCACTAAGAAGTATGCATTCAACATCATTTAAAGAAGTTGAACCTTGCCCTCTAAGGCTAGCTTCAGGTTCATACTGCCCTTGATTATCTGTAGCTCTATTTCCATGAAAACTTGCCCCAAAATTCATATGACACTTGGATGAAAGTCCATTGGACTGATCATAACGAGTATTTTCATCTTTTATAAATGGCCCCTGTTTACTGTAGCTTAAGCAATTTCTTTCAATCTTGATTTCACTAGATAAAGGAATTTTTCTGTTATCTGATTTACAAGAAAAAAAATCACAAGGTGTCTCTTCATTAGAAATAGCCCTTGCCTGCAAAATTAGTTCTGGTTTATTAAAGAGATCATTCTCTTCAAAACTGAATGGCTTGTTTATGTCTGGGATTTTATCTCTAATGGTAAGTTCCATGGGAATCTCAGTTTTATTTTTGTCCACTGTATGGTGATTTTCATCTACCATTGCTGATGCAAAGCCAGCTGATTTACTGTCCTGATGTTGCACAGGTGAAGACAACATCAAATCTTCAGCATTCGTTTGAGACGCCCATGCTAGCACTGTATCTTTACCTGGAAAACCAAAGGGAAACTTACTTTCATGTTTTTCTCTTGGACAGTCAACTTCTCCAACTAATGCTGCAGAGGCAGTTAATTTTCTGTCCTGATGCTGTATGGCTGAAGAGATCATTTTTCCACCATTGGACCCAGATGCCAAGTTTAACATACTAATAAATGAGGTCTTAGATTCTCCCAACAAAGAATTGGTATCCATCTTACTTAGTTTAGAATTTACATAACATGACTCTGCTGTAAACTGAAAACCAGATTGTAAGTTTGGATATCCTACATATGAGCTCAAAGATAATCCCAAATCCAGATTGGCCCACCGGTAAATGGCATTCAACTTTCCTCCTAAAGCTTCAACAAGTGTATCTAACTCTGGGGTATCATACCGATAAAGAAAAAACCTTCTGTCCCAAGCACATTTACACATTTGCTTTGCATGTTCCAAACATACAAATCGCTCTGGAGAGCATTCACAACCTACAGCTGAAAGGTGCAGATCATAATAACACGAAAGACATTCTCTTTCCTTTGTTGCATCAAAATTATGATCCATTTTCCTTGCTCTTGCAGGATTCGCAAGATAGACTCGTCTAGCACGCTCCATTTCAACACGTGTCTAGAAAAGCCAGATTAAAGAGGCAACAAATAAAATCAATACATCTTGAAGAGTGAAATTATATCAAAAATGATGCAGCAAATAGTTCACTCCTCTTCTAAACATAAATTATGCTTTGAAAGCTACATGACTGAAAAAATACAATTCTGAATGCTTCATACCTTCATAGCCTTTGTTAGTATACCATCTTCACCGCAAAAGCTTTGCCAATCTGAATTTGACAAATTACCTTTTCTCAATATCAGGAGCTCCCAAAGAGATCTCACTGCCTCCCTTGATGCCCCTAACAGTAATTTATCATGTGATACAGATGTCTTGCGAGACTGATTGCGATAAAGCTCTACTGCACTCTGCCCATGTGGTAACCAGTCAATTGGAGCCACGTTGACAGCCTCAGCACAATTGAAACCACAGTTAAATCCAGCATGGTATGCTCTGGGAAATGTAAGTACAAACTCCCCAGAGTTTTGAATAGACCTATAAACAGGTACACCCTCTGCTCTCAAAACTGTAGGAGATAGTTGAGTAACCTGTTTCAGAATATCATTCAACCATTAGAACTCTCTGAATCTTGTTCCTCTGCTAGATGTTCTTGAAAAAGAACTAGTTCCACTTCATTTAAAATGCCACACAAAAGCCTGGCTAGTACATCATATTGTCAGAGTATTTTTGGGTGTACTACACACAAGCTATCAAGCTAATATATTATAGTTTCATTAAATTATTTCCAAAAAGGAGATAAAGAGGGAGGTGTAGTAAGGGATCTCCACCCTAAGACATGCTCAAAATAGTGGATAGAATATGTAAGGCAAACATCACTTATGGTGGATTTAACAGATATAAGAAATGTAGAAGTTCCAATCAGTACGACCAAAATGCCTCTAATTGTAGAAGCTCCAATAAGCATGACCATTTTTTATGAACCCCTGCTTGAGTATGGCTTGGCTATATCCACATAATGTGTGTCTGTGTCTGTGTCTGTGTCTGCGTGTGCGTGTGCGTGTGCGTGTGTTGATGTGTAGGTATGTGGGTGTGTGGGTGTGTGTTCACTCTTTATTTTTCTGTTTTTATTATGGCTATTGTTTGACAATCAAGAATGGCCCAGATACCTCAGGTCCTGCCTGTGTATGACACTATGTACCATAGCAAGAACTACAATCATTGAGGAACCAAAGAGGTACCAGTACCAGTACTAGTACCTGAATCAAAATCATACCTGTATGAGTGTGGGGGGCGCCATGGCCTGGTAAAGTGGATATGGATGAGTTGGTAAAGCAAAATGGAATGCATGGTAGTGGGCGCTTGAGCCTATATCTAATGGATGATTCATAGGTAGTTTGGTGTCATTGTAGTTGACTACTGTTTCAATATTGTGACCATTTATCAATTGTGCTCGGTTTCGGTATACATCACTACATAAAAGATATGTTGTTCAATCAAAAACCTCAATCTTTGGGCTTTTAAATTCACTTCAACTAGTTTTGGATTATGATAGACAAAGACTAGTGGGTGCTTAGAGAATTCTGGCTCATATTTGCACCATTAATTTAAAGGCTCGATTGGATGGTTATATTTAGCTTACCAAATTTATCTTTTCTAAGAAAAACGAAAAACTATGGTACATAATGATAAAAAAAACTGCTTACCAATTTGTGCAATAAATCTGGTTGTTCATCAAATAAATGTGGTAAATGCTTTCGCATTGCCTGTTCCAACTGTACGGCTGCACTCCCTGGAACACCATACCACACCTTGGGAGCACCCCAGTGCATATAATTCAATGAGTAGAAGTGATGATCCTCCACATGCTGCCCAGATATATTTAAAAACCAACATGTAAGCATGCAACAAATCCAAAGCAGTTCACAATTATCACAAAAACAAATCATTGACAACCAGACCACAACAATTTGATTGGTAATTTCAATTATAACAAGCTGCAAAGAGTCCAAACTTTCCAATTCAAATATTATTTTGTCTGCCAGTCAAGGACTAGTTAAAAATATCATTCAAGAATAGATAATGATGCCAATGTGATGTCAAAGAAGTAAAATTTGATCAATAAATGACAAAAAAAAAAAATCTGACTGCCTGGGTTTGAGCACCACTAACCCAGCAAAAGGATGAAAAGCACATTCCAAGGTAAAGCCAGGGGACTAACACTCCTGATATATCTCCTCCTTCATATGATAGAACTGATCCTGGGAGCCGTGCAAAGTTATTCAAATTCCAGCCTGATTCCACATAAGGATCTGAATCAGTTGATTGAGTTCCAGAAGTAGATTTTGGAAATCCACTCCCAAAGACCCCAGTTTCAACGTCTGCGCCATATAGAACCTGTGAAACAAGAACTATGCAATCTGCATTAGTTTTAAAAAATTTATGTGATATTGTTTTACTAAAGAAAATGACCTGCTTAATTCAATGTTATGATCGTACCTCTATTTGATCGGTTGGTTTCTCAATAACACGCCAATATTCACCTTCAATATTCTCCACAGATGGCTCCCACTTAGTTTTGGACTCACCCATCACTGTGGAATCTGAATTTCCATTCATCTCTTGGATTCCAAAATACTGTTCTTTAAATTCCTTTGCATACCTCTCATAGGCTTCTAATGTAAACTCTGATCCAGAATCAAATCCAAACCTGCTTTCTTCATCAGAGACCGATTCTCCATCAGCTCCAGAGTGACATTGTTGACCACGTCCACAAGACCTACCTGCCCTTGAATTCCTCCTCTTACTTCTTCCACCATTTCCATTCCTAAACTTCTTGCTCACAGGTTTTCTGATTTGAAGCTTGTGAATTTCTTGAACTCGAGTAGGAAACTTTGCACTTTGCCATTTATCTGTATCCCTGAGGGGGCATGGAGGTTTCCATGAAGGAGGAGGTACTATGCGACAAATACCATGTGGTTCAGCTAATGCACGGATGCTGGCAATATATTTCAGAGTATCCTTGAACTCCTGCAATCAATCAAAATGTAAGACTATCTACTTATTTCAAAGACCAAGGACCATGAATACAAGAACAGTCAGCACTAGAACGTAGAGAATGGATTCATATAAAGATGAATGAGTCTTGTCATGTGTAAGGGAAGCCCACTAGCCTCTTCATTGGGGTAAAAAACAGGTGCTTCATCTATCACAGGTCTGCATCCATCTTCAGGACGCCATCGTGCTGTCACCTGCAATACCAAAGAGGAGGCTTAAAAAAAATAGATTATTGAGAAAATAAGATCAAATAAAGCACATCTTTTATGTTCACCTTCTGGCAGTCACTGCATCTTGAGCATCCACGGATGACCCCCTTTGGTAGATTGGTCTTTGAAGAACGAGCCTACAGATGAATCTTTAATTAGGTATTTGGAAAGTTACATATGCAATAGAGATAAATTAACCCATTTAAATAGCTGCAACAGTCCACATGAATGTTACTTCCATTATTTAATGGATAAGCAAGAATCAAAAATGCTTAAGACCTCAACTTAATGTATATACTATATACTATAAATCACAAACAGATATCACAAAAAATAAATTTCTCAATTGCTAACGGGGCATAAAGAGCTACTCAATCATCTATAAAACAAATGAAAATGGAATCAACCAGTTTAAACGATAAGGGAATTGGTAACTTCAAAACACACAAATACCTGGAAAGATCGCTGACAATCTGAATCATCGTCCGAGCTCATATCAAATTTTCCATAGTTAACCCAAGTCCTACGTCTAAGAGCCCTGGTAAACTTCACTTCATCACCACTGCTACAATCTGCGTGTGTCTGACTCTGCTGTGGAGGGCAAGTTCCTGAATTGGCATTTGTGTCACTGTGAGCCCTTTTCAAGGTAAAAGATACCTGAGATGAGCAACTAGCAGGATCTACTACTCTGTGCTTTTCATCCTCGTTCATGCCAAATTCAAAATATCCGACCCCCATTCTCACTTATCTGTAAGCACGGCAAATGAAAAAAATTATAAGAGAGCAATAAGTTAACAATTGTTTATAAATTCTTCCAAGATGATAAAATACACCCAGTGAGAGCACTTAGCAAATAGGCTCTCAATTGTATACTCCTTGAGGCACTCAACCACAAGGAGAACACTAGGCTCACTAAATAATGCTGAGGAGATCAAGAACCAGGAGAGGGTTCTCAGACTATAAGTTGAATGCCCTCTGCTGGTCAATCCCTAAATATTGGACAACATTTAAAAGAGAAGGTGACTCAAAGGCCAGAAGATTCTGATTGCAACAATGTGAATATAGATAAAGTGTAATCAAAATCTAAAAGATGTCTAATAAAATGCCTTATGTCACAACAAGATGTACAACTTTCAGTGTGTAAGACCTGAGCTTCTTCTGCATTTTTGGCACTGAAAAGGAAACAGAGAAACAGGCCCAATCAGATGTCAATCAAAGGAGCAAAACTATGACACGAGAATTTAAACATGAAACCAATATTTTATTTGGCAAGTACCATTCTCATAAAACATATGATGCACATTTTATCATATATGTACAGTGAATAATATGTATGCAAAGCATCCAAGGGATGCTGCAAAATAATTAGTTTTTCAAATAGTTGTACACATCCACAGTCCCCAAACTTTTTGCAGACCCAAAATGTAGCCACAAGCTAAGATCCCTGCAACTAAAGCACCTTTACACTTATGAAATTATATTTGTCGATGACCAAGAAAAGCAACAAGGGGGTATATATGCACCGGCCATCAAAATATAAATCCAACAATATCATGATAACCAGGATTTTTATTTGGCAAAAAGATGTAAGAGACCCATATCCTAGTTTATCATAATAGACACAATGTCGAAGAAGTCAAAAATGGTAGAAAGATTGAACTGTATGGTGACAGGGCGGACTTCATATTTCCCTAACATCCCATTTCCAAGTCAAAAGAGCAGTCAGAAAACACAATACCACACAATGCTCATCAACAAGCACTCGAACAAAGAAACAAAAAAAATCAAGTACACGCAAAGTTCATTCTCTTGTTTAAACAATACAGATGTTTTCTTTGTAACCTTAGCTGGATTGCCACCACACTCAGATGTTGATCACCAAATAGTTAATCAAATTTCAGATCTCCATGTAGAGCTAGCATCTAATGAATCTTGTGATATTTTTTACAGGCCAAAAAATGGCACACTTTTCTCTGACCAACTTATATTTTCAACTCAACCAAAAGAAGAGATGAGTACCCCTTCTTTGTCCAGCTCATTTTTTATTCTTTCTCCAATTTTTCGAGTGCAAAAGAATAAAGGAACATCCTTAACCAATGCCTCACACACCCTTATTTCAGCTCTTCTAACCTATCTTTTCTTACCTCTAGGCTAAAATTGACACTTCCAGAGTTACCGTGTCCAACTACAAAATGCCCACCCCCCGCCCCACATGATTTGAGGCCAGAGTGCAATGCCTCATGCACCTGCCAACTCAATGCAACACCACTTAGCACCAATGCCAAGGTATCTGAGCGTTGCTCCACCTAGCACCACACAATCTTCCATGATAATCACACTTCAGTGCCACCCTTCCAGTATGCCAGCACCACCTTAAACAACCCTTCAACATTTGCTCACAACAATTGGCCCTCTTCAAGTTAGCATGCAGCACAATGTGCTTCCACACTAGACAAACTTGATACCAAAGCTTAGAACCCATCAACACATCTATACATCTACACCTTACATAGGAGAAACAAACCATCAACTGTTACATAACCTGAACATTATGTAACCGAGCGCTTTTGTACCTGTCCCTGTCATTGTGCGTGCATTTGTAAATGACCAGTAAATAAGCATAGTTACATGCACATTTTAACCAAGCGAATAAATAGAAAGGAATCTGCTAATTTCCTGATCATGAGAATTCTCATTCCCAACCTTCTGCTTTCCTTCTTGTATGCATATATACCATATATGTTCAATTCCATTCAATAGAAGAGCATTATTCTGGTCTCTGTCTCACGAATGCATGAGAATAAACCAAGTTGTTTTTCGTTGCATATTTATTAGAACTCAACAACTAACTAGCTAGGCTATGAGGTTGTCCTTTGTGACTCCAATCTATAGGCCCTGAGGTTCAAATCACTAAAATCAAGGAAATCTTTGTTCATATAATGAACTGGTATTTGCAGATGTTTAATTGCTGATAAACACCCATGCACAACTTCAAAAGAAAGGAGCACAATCTAGTTCTATTTCCTAAAACTCAAGGAAACATAAATGCAAAAGTAAGATGACTGATTCCCAGATGAAAACTTTTAAGGCAACCCTGGCATCCAATAACTCACCACGTATATTCCTTGGCCAATTGGGTCCCCCAAACTCATCACGTGCCAGGAAATCCTATTAACATTCAAGCTATAGATCAATTTAAACATTCTGTTGTTTAAAGGCAAGATCAACATCGCAAAATTGGTAGACTGGATTTTATCACTGGAATCTGACTTATTTGTCAACCATTTGACAAGGTCAAATCATGTCCACCACATAGAAGCTATCCATATTGGTCTCATGATAGTAGAAGGCTTACAAAATATCACGAGCATGATTTCAATCTTATCAACAACTAGGAGAAGTTTGTTTGTGCTATCCATGAGGTGTACCATCCTATTAAATAGTATGAGTACATAAAATTCCAATAGTTGCACCAAAGTAAGGATCAGTAGATGCAAGACTACACCAATGAATTCCACGATGCCCTCCTGCCTATATATCCATGAAATGGAATAAAATATCAATAAGATGTTAAAGTACACTAGTGAATTTTAACCTTATATCCACACCAAGATAGAATTTCTCTCTGTCAATCCATTGGGCCATGCATACTAACAATCTCCAATATCAAAGTGAAGGCTTATTTTATGCAAAATATCATATCTTTGTCAACCACACAAGATTTGACCTGCACCCAATAAGCCAAGTCTTCCAGTACATAAGCAAAAAGTCAAACACTAAAGGGGACAACTAAAAACAGCTTCTGACATAGGAAAAGGCTCAAGAGCCATTAAGGTCAGACAAAGGCAAGAGGAAACAAGGGGATAAATGGGGCCAATGCAAGAACACAAATTCCCACGGCAACTCCAAATGACAGAGTAGTACTACCATATTTTTTTTGTGTTGTTGTCTATCATTTTTTTGAGTTTGAAGTTGAACAATGAATATTGAAATCAGAAATTGTATCTGGATTTTTCTATTCCTGATACATATATACATATATGTATCAGGAATAAAAATTGCCCTCAAACTGCTTTCCCTGAAATGCATCACCTGCCATCCCCATTCCAACCCCAAAACACCATGAAACAAAAGTGATAAGGCCTATTTGCATCTTTAGAAGGCATGCTCTAAGAGTCCACAAATGGAAGATCAAACCTTTGTATTATTATCCTTGTACCATACTACATACAGCCAGTAAGAATGCTATTGTTCTCTATTCGCCACCACATCATTCAATGTGGAACTCCTTCGATCACATTCTCCACCTTTGCTTGAGCCCAACACAACTTAGCACCCTTTGGACTTGGATCCTAAGCATTTGCAAATAGCACCAAGTGATCCAATCATTAAGAGTACATAAAGGTGCTCCCATAAGTTGTTCAAAGGGTTAGTCAAGTTGTTTACTAACTAGATCATTGGCTTGCACTCCACATTAATCCAGCTTGATAATTCATCAACTAGGTCTTTGTGTTTCCTTCCACAACACTAGGGCCACACAATGTGGATTACTCAAAAATGTGAGAAGTGGTGGAAGGGTAGGATGTTATCCTACAACAAACCTCACCCCCCCCCCACCAAGCAATTTAATGATGAGCATGACAATCACAAATCTAGTTTTGAATCGTTTTTCTCAAATGTAACAAAACCGTATCTAATAACAAATGGTTTCACTTGCTCAACTTCATTTCTCTTGACTTACACTTCTTTCTAAAATCAATAATTGCTGTTTTGCCTTCTTATGTAACTCCAACATGTACCCTTTTGATGCTTCAACAGTCATGCTTCTTTTTCTCTAAGGTTCATCACAATCATTCTCTGGCCCATTTGTTTCGTGGAATTCGTGTGTGCTGGAATAGCCAATTCTGGAATTCAACTGAATTCTGGAATTCTGCTATTCTGAAAATGAATTCTAGAATATGAGCTGGACCCGTTTGGTTCACCCGGAAGATGACTGGGTATATATACACACACGTGTATATACACACATGTATATATACACATACACACATGTATGTATACACATATACACACATGTGTGTGTATACACACATACACACATATATACACACACATGTGTGTATACACACATGAGTGTGTATATACACGTGTGTCTATATACACACATACACTATATACACACGTGTGTGGGTATATTTACACACGTGTGTATATATACACACGTGTATATACAAACATGTGTATATATACACGTCTATACACATGTGTATATACACACGTGTATATATATACACACATACACATACATATACACACGTGTAAAGCTTAAATTTGGTTTTATAAAAATTGGAATTGGAATAGCCAATTCCAATTCCACCTATTTGGGTGGAAGATGCATATTCCCATTTTGGGGCAAAATTGGAATTTTAAAATTCCAATTCCAATTTTGTAAGATGGACACAAACATGGAATTGGCATTATCCGGAATTAGATAATGTCAATTCCAGTCTCATTCCGTGAAACAAACGGGCTGTCACACTCTACTTCTACACCATGCATTAATATACTGAATTTCAAATGGCTTTGAAACTCTCTAAATTGTGCAGCAATCCATCACACAAGTAGTTCCCAAAACAGGCAATCTTCAAATCATCTTCTTTCCTGATCACTCCTTGTTTAGTAAGTCTTGCAATTGCATATTTGCACTCTCAAATGGACTCATCCCAATGAAAGTTTCACTTGTGGTGAGGTCTCTCTTTGGGCTTCAAACCCATCCCTCACATAACATACCTTTGCCCTTTCAACTTCTCATTAGAACTCTATGTTGAGAGTCACATCATGTCTATCGTAGTTCTCTAAAATGAGTTGTGTGCAACCTTATTATGACCATTTCTTCCTTCATCCAAGGCAACTCTAACTTATTCTTATCCTTGGAAAAATTGAAAGTGTTCCTTCTCCCAACAACTCATCATACTACCAAAACCTTCACAACATGTGGAACTCATCCATGACTGTCTATTAACACAAAAAATCATCTAGTAGAATGTCCCTTGAGAAATTTATATTACATTGCTCACTCAACACAAATTGATGAGCTTTTGTAAATATGTAACCTTATAATGATTTTTGAATGGACACAATTTAGGCCCCCCTTCTACATAATCAGGTGGCAGCCAAATTACAAGTATTAACGCTGTTAATATTAAATAATCAAATTGCAGCATTTTCCTTCTGCTTTGCACTTACAAAGCCCTTCGTCTAACAAGGTTTTTTTTTTCTTTCCAGCTTTAAATACGCTTTAAGAATCATCAAATTTTCACCTTCCTCGAGCTTAACCAAGTCCATTTCTTCATTCAACATCTTCTACTTGAGCTACATGAGCTCTCAGTTCACCCATATTGCCTTCCTTCTTTGTTTCTAGACATTTAAATGCCTAATGGCCATAAAACCTCCATTTTTAACAGACTTTGTCAAATCTTCTAACTAACCTTTGCCTTCGTATTGTCTTCCCTATTGAGAATTAGGGTCACCTCTTTGACTTTGTAGTGAGAAATACATTTCTCCTACATCTTCCTGTTTCCCAAACTCTCAACCTTTGCCTCTTTTCTACTTCTCACCTACTTTGTCTCCTTGATTTCCAATCTACATTCCTAGACATTTTTTCTTCTACCATCAAAGCCAACTAAGATGTCCCTTTTACAAAACATAGCCACTGTAAAATTAACTAGTCTTGTTGGCAGCAAGTTAATCTATCGTCACCTTTCCCACCTCTCAAATGCGAGAAGGCCAAGGATCAAGGTATCACTAAAATTTGATCCACAAAAATAGAGCATTTGGCATCAAAAGGTCAAAGAATTGAGAGCAATCACCAATATGCAATGAGATAGTGATAAATTGGAATCAACTCAAACACCAATGAGAGCCCATGTGCTAGGAAAAATCAACTATGTCCTTATGGCCAAACTCAAAGGGCGGATGTTGTAACAAGGAATGATCCTGCCATGTCAGTGGCTAAACCCTTACCATGATGGAATCATATAAATATCCCTATAAAGGTCATTTGGAGGATGGGTGTTAACAGCCTGACCTACTTGTAGGACATAGAGACACCTAATAGGAAAAGAGCCAGGGAAGAAGATTGAGAAGTAGAGAAAGCTAAGTGAAGGGTAGTAGAATAGGGTTCAAGAGGGTATCACCAATTGCCAACAAATTGTAATACAAGTCTAAATTATATTCTACCCCATGGGGCCACTATAGTCATTGTAAATGGCAACATAAAAGTAATAATACACATGCTAATGTAACAATCTTTGTCTCACAATATGATAGGCAATCATTCTTTATTTAGCTAGATGGAGCCCCGGGTGTTCTATGTAATTTGGATGGGATTTGTGAATGGGACACATTTAGGCCCAATTAAAGGAAGGGCTTTGTAAGTGCGAAGTAAAATGAAAATGCTGCAATTTGATTATTTAATATAAATGGTGTTAATGCTACTAATTTGGCATCCATTAGGCTTAAAATTGTGTCAATTCACAAATCCTAAGATCTTGAAGGCCCTTTCAATGGCCTAGATTTGTTCGTATTGTAAATAATGAGCAAAGCATCTCAGCTTTGCATGAGATTGCATTTATTGGGAATTTTCTTACCTAGGCAGACTTTTCATTTTCGAATTCACTATTCAGCAAGCTTCTATTCTTTGAAGAGATGCTATCATGTATTTTCAAGCATTTAATGAACAACTCAGCGGCTCTTTCATTTGACTCTCAATATTGAGTTTTATGTTTATGCTTAAGCCTTGTGAGTATTAAATTTCATACCTCTAGCATAAGCAATTTACCATGTCTATTTTATTATTGAATATCTAGAAATCTAGATATCTTGTGTATATCTTATGGGAGTAATCACACACAATTCTACCCATCACCCTCTCTTTTATTTTTGCATTTACCATATTTTTCTAACCCTTTTCACCTCCAGGCATATCAAATGCAATTAGAATAGCGAGTTAACCCACATGCAGAGGTTGCTTGAGCTTAAGACAACTATGCTCAAGCTTTCTATCTATAGACTTTGATTGTAGGGGCATACAAATCAAACAATCCATATGTGCGGGTTGGATTTAGCATAGAATTGTGGGAGGTAGTATATTGAGCAAGCTAAAAGTATGTGGCTGCCCTATTGTCCAAATGGAGTTAGAGACTATTTAGGCAATGCAAGGTTCATATGTTGTTGATCCACATGAATTAAAAGGATTCCGATGCGATTTATGTGTGCTTTTTGTAAGCTTGTATTTCCCCTTACTGTAATTCCATTGATAACTCCATTAATGAAGCTTGCATGCCTATGTTAAGAAGTACACCTGCATGTAAATGGCTCTATGCCTACAACAGGCAAAGTCTTGGCTCTCTATGCACTTTGAGTGAACTATCACTTATGAGGTTTACTACATTAATTGCTTATATCACAGTTCCTATGTGCCTTGGTTCGTGAATATTCACCATCTTACACATTGAAGCTCAAATGCGAACATAGGAGTGGTAATGTGTCAATAAGACTTTAATAAAATATCTCCAATTATCCACTTTCATGGACATCTTGATCATTTCTCTTTATATGAACAGCTGAATAATCATTGTTAATAGTCTAGGGGTAATCCCATTGTTAACTTATACTTTCCTATTCTCTAAGTAGTCGATCCTAATTCTGGTTCGGATTCGGATCCAAATTCGGGGATTCGGCAAAAAAGAAAGTTGGGTCAGATCCTGATTCCGCGGGTATATATAGACATTTTCGATATATATATATATATCAAGGTTACCTAGAGACGGGGAGACTTGGAGGTCTCCAGTTCTGGTACCGGTACCGATACAGCTATTTTTCAAATATAGAAGACTGGGGTACTTGGAGACGGCAATTTTTTTTTATAATATTATTTAATAATTTCTAAGAAATACCATAGATTCATAACATACTGCTTTGAAAACAAGAACAATGGAAAGTTATAAGTATGAACATTGAACATTAAACGTTTAAAGAGTCAGAGACTAATACTAAATAGTCATGTCATATTAATATAGAGTCAAATAGTTCAAAACTCACATTGCATCTCATAGTCATATCTGATTTCTGAATATCGCATATGATCATCATCATATCAGTTCAATAATCGCTGAGATTATCATTACATATT
Source organism: Thuja plicata (assembly GCA_018584345.1). Taxonomy (NCBI): domain Eukaryota; kingdom Viridiplantae; phylum Streptophyta; class Pinopsida; order Cupressales; family Cupressaceae; genus Thuja; species Thuja plicata. The sequence continues at coordinate 4,435,893 of MU226606.1, forward strand.
GAAATTTGAAATTCAAAAATATATAGTTTGATGCTAAATCGCTGATATGCAAACAAAAAACTCAAAACTGTAAACAAAAATCAGAAATCTATCTAGTATCATCTACTCCACAAGGTTGTGATGATCCATCTCAAGGTCTTCAACTATGATGTTGTCCAGAAAATCATCACTCTCCAACTCAGGTTCCTCTAATGGTAGTACAACTAGGGGCAATTCATTAAGGCTGTCTGGTTCAACAACTTCTTCCACCATGATTGCAGCATATCCATCATGTGCAATTTGCTCCCATTTTGCTGAAGGACCCTCCATATATGTAGGATCAACACGAGAGAGAAGGCGAAGTGTGCTATGAATGTACACCAGGTTCTCTACTTTCTTTGACCCCAACCTGTCCCTCTTCAATGATTGAATAAAACCCACGATTAACCAAAGACTTCAAATAAGTGTCAAAATCATAAAATGACTTAATGTTGTATTTTAAATTTATTTTTTAATTAGGAGACGAGCTGGAGACTTCATTTTTCAGAATCGGAGACTTGGATTCGTCAGGAGACTTTGCCATGATGTCTCCAGCCATTTTTTAAGACTCCAAAGACGCAGAAAGTCTCCGAGACGCGTTTCCATCTCTGAGACGCATCTGGAGAGTGGGAGACGGATCTCCGGGTAACCATGATATATGTATATGCTAAGTCACAAGAGCTTGAGTTCGAGTTCGGCATCAATAAAATTCAGATGAAGTTCGGCAAAGATGAAAAATTCGAAAAAAAAAAATCGACATTAAATTTGTCTTATATAAATATAAATTTTAAAAAATATATATATAATAATTTTAAGAAATTGTAAAAATACTTAATGTATGCTCAATTATTTTGAAACTAAATTATATTCTAAAATAAAAATAATCAAATTTATTATTTATTATTTATTAAAATAATATTATGTTATATTAAAGATAAAACTAATATAAATATTTTACACTTAATAAATTAAAACTATTAAAAATAGAATAATAATAATAAGTTCCAATACATTGTAGTAAATTTTAATATACCATAATATAGATCTAGTTCAAAATTTTAATTTTAAGTTATTAGGTATATAAATAATATATATGCTGAGTTTTATGTATTAAATGATAAATTTATCGTAACTTCAAATCTAATTTAAATATTGTTACATATTGCAGAGGGCATCCCATGATCCATTCCTTTCGTTACCGACCCCATGATTCATTCATCTCTTCCATTGATGTAGATAAACTAAAACCGTGCATGTACAGGGAGAGCCGAAGAGGATAACGATGTCAACTATGATCCATTGATCTACTTATCGACGTCAACTATCTCATCAATCAGGATGCACTTCATTTCCATTGTTTACCATTGCATTCAGGGGGTAATACTTCATATCCGCTCGAGCTTCTGTCCTCCTCCACGAAAATACAAACGCATGCCTTCCAATCTGAGTCAGAATAAATTCATCATGCTCTAGCCGTAAGTAAAAAAAGTTCGTCTTCAACAGAATCTTACATGACGACATTATTTATAACCAAACTATAAAAAATCCCTAAAAATGCTTTACAAAAATATTTTTTTAATAAAACCAAAGTCGTCCTCCTTCCGTACGAATTTTGAGCCGAATTTCATCGAATTTCATGCCTTTTTGATAAGTTCGCTGAATTTCAAACTTGAAGCCGAAAATTCGGTGAACCCTGTGACTTAGTGTGTATGTATGTATGTATGTATGTATGTTCATAGATTCCATACATGTAACATGTCAATGCTCATTCATCATTAGTTCAAAACTTCAAACTTCAAACTTCAAACATATAATGATAACAGTAAAAAGTTAGAAGCGTGATTCTCATAAAATGATAAATCCATAATTGCCAATATATGATTATATCATATTCATATTTTGCAAAAGTCTCAAAATGTCATTACATGATGAACAAAGCCAAAATGGTGAAAAATGCTTGACAGATGAATGAATGAATGAATGACCATCAAATGACCAAATGTATGCTTTACTAGTCAAATTAGGATTTAGAGGCTTTTTAGTTTTAAAAAGGAATAATAAATTGGCATATTAGAGGGATTCAGTAACATAGCCTATTCTCAAACTTTTGATCGCTGAATGTTCACACAATGTGGATATATTTCCCCTCAACTTGTTACAAGTAAAATTAACCCTCTTAAAGTCAATAATCTCTTCAAATTTTGAAGTAGTTCTCTAGAAACATAATTCACTCTATCAACTCTTTAGGATTTCAATTTCCAAAATAAGTGGGAAATTCAATCTATGGCGTACATATTGTATCTAGCAATGGCATCAATAGTTCTCTTCAAATCTGAAAGTTGGCCACAGTTCATGAGATTGAGCACAATGGTGTACCTCTTTGTTCCACTGTCATCAAATACCTTTGGTTTCACTCTCTATTACTAGGCCAATTGTATGTCATCAAGCTCACTTGTATAGCTCTCGTCATATATGTTTTATCTCCACCATCTTTTGAATGTGAACATTCTCTTCCTCTTCTACAGATCATTATTACTCCCTGAGCCATTTTGTAACTTCTGAGCTCAATTCTGAACAACTTGGCTTCAAAATCTGCTTTGATAGCAAAAAATGATGGGGTGGCAGCATTTTGAATGAATAATCATTGCAACTCAATTCATTAAAGTACACAAGAAAACATTGGAAGAGAAACCATGAATTCCATATAGTTGGCATATCATTTTTTCACTAGAACCAAACTGAAATGCAATAGCCAAGGTTGCACAGGGACGGGGGTACTTGGGTACTTCGGGTACGGCTACGGCTACGGCTATTTTTCAAAATAGGGGATGGGGATACTTGGGTACGTCAATTTTTTTTAATATAATTTAGTATTTTATAGAAAAATCTGAAAATATGACTCATGACAATGAGTTTTCAAAACAAGAACAGTGATAAAGTTTGCAGACGTAATGTATTGTTTTCAGTTTCAGACTTGCAATATGTTTGTAATAATAATATATGCTAAATGTTTAGATGCATAACAGAGAAGGCAAACTTTAAACATGAACAAGAAGATCATAAATCATATAAAAATGACATATTGCAAATGATAAACTTTTGACTTGAACAATGATAAAGTTTATTGTTAATCAGTATTGTATCAAAGTTTCAAACTAATTACATATTGAATTAAGCTTGATAAACAGCAAGCTGATACGCAAACAAAAAACTGAAACAAAAATCAGAAATCTTAATCAAGGTCCTTAGCTATGATGCTCTTCTCTGAGTACCTGGTACTTGGGTACGTGTACAGTACCTGGTACGCGTCCCAGGGGTATGGGTACGAGTACCCATGCAATATAGGCAATAGCATAGAGGGCAAAGGTCTTTGATTATGAGGGGAAGCTCTCAAGTTATTCAATAATTACAAAATATCAAAAAACACTTACAAATGAACAAATTTCATTCAGTTTTGCAGATTAGGCATTTCAATGATAACTTGTGTAACCATGAAAGATTGAATGTGATAATGCAAAAATGCAAAGTTCAATTATACATGCAAAAAGGAAAAATTCAAGAAAGTAATGGGCTACTTAGAGCATTTCATCATTTGATTGCTGAAATATCAACCCACTCATTCTTCCAAGGGACAAGATTTGATATTCCAGCATTCCACCGAATTTCAGGATGGAGGGACAGTGGAACAAAGGGCATAAGTTCAAGGATGGTGAGGGGATGGCAGGGGGGGATGGTGGTGGGGGGCTAGTGCTGATATAAATATAGTACTTGAAAAACTAGTAATGAAAAGATGTATAGGAATTACATTTCAAATGAAACTTTGGCAAATTAGTAAAATAACAAAATTGCAAATACTAAATACTAAGATATGAATTGTATGTGTCAAATATATCAAATGTCTGCTGATTATGACTGATATTTTATGGACAGTGATACTGTCATTCACCACTGTTTATATGAAACCCTTATTCATTGAAATTAACCATATATGAAAATGGAATTGGATAATGAATTGTTGGATAAATATGACAGTAGCAATAAACATGGAAACACCGACATAGAAACCCCAGTTCTGATTTTTATTTAGTGTAGCCAGCATAATCAGCAATAATGAATGCAATAGCAGCTACAAACCCTCATAAATTGCCCATATTAGGTTTGCAAATGATCTGAAAATGTCCTTCAATCAATCAAATATATATGTACAAATATATATATATAATTTGCTTGCAAATATAAACAAGAAATTTTTTTTAAAATACACTTTTGATACTGGGGACGGGAGACTTCTAGATGTCCTTGAGACACTCGAGGGACTGGCCGTCTCTGCCATTTCCGGACATCTACTTAATTCCAATTCAAAATCTTGTCTTCAACACAATCTTGAAATTAGATGAAAAAATGTCACATGTTGCCATTAGAAAATAAATAATGGTGCCCAACCTGCAAAATTGATGGAAGGCTAGGACTGATCTTATATTAGCAAGGAATATGTGTCCCTAGATACTGCAGGCGTATCTCTCCTAAAACAAGGATGTAGAAAGTCTTTGAAGATGACCTTTTCAAAAGATGCATCTCGGAGAATAAACAATGTTATCAACTCAAGTCCCACTTTGTGAGGAGTCAAGTGGACATGAATAATGTTTCCAGAGAGTTTCTCAAGTCTCGAGGAAAGATCACCCTCAAAAATACAACCTTAATATAAGGGGGCATGTCCCTTCATTAGACTGGCTCTGTGTACTAGGATTTTGATATTGACCTTACGAAGAATTTTCATAGCAAAAACTCTAAATGTGATATGACAACCAAAGAAAGGCATATGCTATCTACTCAAAGTCCTAATATTAAATTTAACTGTTTCTGAAGATGTATTATGAGTTAAATTGTGGCCTCGTTCACCTGAGTCAGAATAACCTTGTGGCATCAGACAGTCATAAAGTGTGTATGCTTTGCTCCTGTTATGCCATTCCATGTTCCATATCTCCCAGTCAGCTACATGCTAATTAACCTTCTTTGTAGGCAATGCTTCTACAACAGTTTGATTGTACTTTATGCTTTCATGACCAATTAAAATAGTAATATTTACATCTGATAAATGAACTCTTCTTGGGATAACGAAAAAAGTTTTAACCCAATGAAACTAAATCCATATATCCAAAATCAGCTCATAAGACCCTAAATATTTTTCTTTTCGAAATTTTCAATTTTGGCTTTGATAATGCATTACTACTCCCTTTGCTTCCTTTGAAGGAGTATAAAGTGATCAAACATCTCAAAAGCACAAAGAAGGCCAGGTATGCACAACTACGAAAGTTCATTCCACCAAAATCAAAGCATGAGTTGGTGATTACTATTGAGTGCATAATTTGAAATTGTCTTTTTTCGAGACAATGTCAGATGTTGCAAGGAACAATGGTGAATCAACATAAGTTATAGAATAGAAGAGGACAAATTATGTGTTAGGTCAAATGGCTGAGCCCATTTGCGGCTAGGCAGAAAAGACTACTGCAGTACACAAAAGCTATTATTGCTCCTCTTATTAAACATTTCTTACTCTGAAATGGGCAGATCTATAAGAAGTATTTTTCTTGGAGAACAACTCCTTGCATCGAGTTCTCAGAAAAACCTAGAAGGGGACAAATTATGTCGTAGGGTCAAATGGCCAAGCCCATTTGCAGCTAGGCAGCAAAGACTTTGGAGTACATAAAAACTGTTGTTGCTCCTCTTTTGAAACATTTCTTACTCTGAAATGGGCAGATCTATAATAAGTATTTTTCTTGGAGAACAACTCCTCGTATCAAGTTCTCAGAAAAACCTGCAGCTGTGATACCCATGGTGACATCAATTCTGTAATATCAATAATTTATTAATTTTCTAGATATGATGTGATAGTCGTCTGCAAGAAGAAACCTGTTAGGCTATTAGAATACTTGATTGCCTAAAATTGCTACAGCCATCTGATTCCCATCTGCATTTCTCACAACTAGAATCCAGTCTCCTATTTTATCTGCAGTTTACTTGGCCATTAATTCAGGAATATTAAGTAGCATTATAGAATAGGAAGCACCGTGGACTCGTATCACTGAAAATAAATTGTATTACCTTCCATAATCCATTCATTTGCATTCAATTACCAATGCATAGACTGTTGTCCCTGTTTCAAAGATTCTTCCCTATAAATACCATTGTGGCCCACATCAACACTGTTTGTTAGAGTATAACAGATATAGATGTGTTTATCCCAAAAGAGTGGGGAGGCACATGTCATTATGGTAAAACCACACATGTTCAATTAGTAATTATTTCTGTACGTATTCCTTATAATATTGATTATTCAACTACTTAAAACAAGAAAAATGGCCACAGCTCAAGAGAATATATGTCTGCCAAGATTTGTGGACATACAAGAGTAGATATGTGTGTATGTGCGTGTATGGGTGTGCATGTGTGTGTGTGTGTGTGTGTGTGTGTGTGTGTGTGTGTGTGTGTAGATATAGTGAGTGTTTTAAGGCCTCCACATCCATAACAATTTTACAAGGTTTGTGCAAAAACATCTGATAAGAATTTGGAAACCATCAAGGTTCAGATCAACCTATGTGATCCAATATCAGGATGAAAATGTATACTTCCCTAGAATAGGATGAAAATATGCCCTTTTTCTGGAATTCAGAAGATGAAATGTATCCATATTGGAATTTAGGATGAAAAAATTAACCTTATGCTTACAGGATGAAAATGTCAGAAAAAAAATAAAGATTGGCAAGTAGAGATGGATCAAATTCCAAGAAACATACCGGATACATTTCATTGGCCTCTATACAAATTAATGTAAAATCAGCGTTTGCCCTAGGAGCAAATAATGCTTAGAAATGATTACAGGGAGTTCCATATCTGATAAATTTTGAACACAGAAATTCAGATCTGACCTTTAAAATCACACTCTTTACTGTAGGGTATTCCTATTAACACGACCAAGATTGTCCACAAAATAATGTATTATCAAGACAGCCATCCACAAAGATCACACTTTCTCTTCCTTAATGCAATTTGCCTCTTGCTTATGACAAACAGTGTCATAAATAAAAATTAATTTAGTCATCTTGCATCCGTATTTTATCCCTCTACTCTATTTATATCCTCTATTTCTATTTTCACACCATTACACTGTTCCCCAAATATAGAGCTATTCTCTCTAAAAATATCAGATTCAAAACTTAATTCAATTATATTTCAGAATGGTTCTACATCACACATTGATTTATCTAAAATGGATTTGATTTGCAAACACCAGAAGGTATCAATACAATTATTTAAATTGGCAGATCAGCTCCAACAGTCTTTCAACTAGAATTTATGACATTACAGAGACATATCACAATCTACAATTATGTAGGGCTTACAGATCAATGACAAAACATATACAATAGCCAAAAAGACGGCAGAATAAAAAATAACAAAATGTTCTTTGAGATAGCTTGAACCTCCAAAACATGAAAGATCTCAACAAGCGAAAATAACTCAGAATTGACAACTTACCTGTTCAGAAAATCAATTGTACTTGACGAAATCCCCTTATCAGTATCTCCACTAACCCTTTACAGTATATGAATTTATTTACCCTTGACAAGCCATGGATCCAACCTAATTGATAGTGGATGTGGTGGTTTTGTAAAAATCAATGAAAAAAATCCCACCGCTCTGAGCAATTAATGAATACTTTTATTATGAAAAATATAAGGATAAAAGTATTGAAAGAACTAAACCAAATGATTGGAAGCGGGCGAGAATGACCCAAATGGACAATTAAAGTAATTATATAAAAATAGTGATACTCGTTACAGCCCAATTCTCTTAGAACAGGGAAAAAAAACCCAATTGTTAAAAATTACAGACCATGAAGAGTTAGAAAATGGATCGTAGAATTCGAGATAATCAAACATAAGCCAAAATTGAAAAGGCAAGGTGAAGAAAATTAAAAAAATGAATTAATTGCCAACTGAAAATCGGTCAACAGCCCAAAACCTAACCCTATGCCCTTGGACTTACAAGAATAGAAACCGTTCCTTAGGCCCACTGTTTTTATCTCTGCTACTAACAATTTGTACTTTTTTACTTATCTGTGAATTACATTTTTAATAAATATAAGCAATCTCTGTGAGTGGCTGACTTCTTTCCCGAGGTTATATTTTTTTAAAGCTAATTATAGTTTAAACTAAATGTAGATAATTTTGTGAAACTTTTTTAGTTTTTAATGTTATTTTTTTGTTGTGTTTTCTATTTTTTTATTCGGTTGTTCTTTCTTTTTCAGAATATAAGTTTATATATATATATATATATATATATATTAAAACTAATTATAGTTTAACTAAAAATAGATCATTTCGTAAAGCTTTTTTAGTTTGTAATGTTGTTCGGTTTTCAATTTTTTATTTTAATGTGTTTTTTATAATATAGATTAATAGGTAATTTTTAAAAATTAATTATAGTTTAAACTAAAAATAGCTTTTTAAGTTTGTAATTTTGTTGTGATATTCAATTTTTTTTTTATTTTGGTGTTCATAATTAATAGATAATGTTTTTAAGCTAATTATAATTTAAAGCAAAAATAGATAATTTTGTGAAGCTTTCTTAGTTTGTTTGGTTGTTGTGTTCTCAATTTGTTTGTTAGTTTCCGTTAGTTCACAATGCATCTGTACTTGGAATAGCACACATGTGTTTTTTCTGTTGCTCCAAGCTTCTTTGTGCTTCTTGGCGAAACGAGCCGCACGCCATCCAAGCTCCAAGTTTTAAGCGTTCACCAAATGCACAGCTTTTCGGCAAGCTTGCAATAACATTTGTCGATTCTTTTATAGGGCATCCGAAGTATTTTATCCACAGGATTTGACAAATTTTTTATTTGTCCCACGGGATTTGACATATTTTTGGGCTGTATTTTTTTTAAAGTTTTTAGTTGAATGTGTCGTTGCCGCACAGTAAGCAGCACACAGCCCCACAGTCTCTTCTCTGGCAAGCAGCACATAGCCCCAAAATATTAATCAGTCTCAGCCCGATGTGTTTGACAGAATGCACACGATGTGTTTAACAAAATGCACGCTAAACTGAATACAGGAGAAACTGAGCATGCACATGAAATGTTTGACGGAATGTCTCGTGTAATTTGATTTGTGTCGCTATCCTTGGCGCTGATGAGACTTAAAAACGTAGCTAGGACAGGAGGCCTTCCACACGTTGGGGATATTCCTGTTGTGAATACTAAGGCTAAGGACTCCCAAATGGCCACTGATGTGGTTGCGGTCAAAGAGCTTGAAAATATTCAGCAAAATGTACAGACTGATGTTGTTAATCATATTATGTCAGGGGGAAATGTCATGGCTGGGGATTTTGGGGAGGCCCCTACACCTACCTATCAGAGGTTACACGACTGTCTTATCTGATGACATTATTTTGCCATTAGTATACTCAAAGGAAAAACACAGTCAGAAAGCATTACCGACAGACAGCAGGCATCACCGGCGAACCATAAGCAGTACCAGTGAAATGCAAGCATACCCAACAACACAAAGAATTTTTGAGAAAAAATGCTAAGTATAAATGTGACAAGCTTCACCGGCGAACACAAGCATTACCGACAACACAGTTTCCAGAATCAACCAGACAGGAACAGACAAGCATACCCGACGACATGTTCAAGAAGGAACACCGACAATCAAGAAAACCGACCATCAGAACCGACAGATAGATCAAGAACCCGCAAATTGCGGATCTGAGTTTTACACGTCTATTAATGCAATGTAAATCTATTTATAGAGTTTTATTTTTGTTTTAAATCATATTAGATGGTCATGCATGCTTTATGTAAATGCTTTAAAGCATCCTAACGGATCTAAAGCATATCTAACTACAGATCAAGTTGTATATCTTTAATCTAGAGTTAATGTGTAAATGCATGAATCAAGAATTGAGCCTAGATTAGTATAAATAGATGTTCGTACTCAATTATGAACACATGAATTCCTAATAATTGATAGCCACGAAGAGCATCTAAGGAGCAGAAGGCAGAATTCATGCAAAGAATAGAAACATAATACATTAGTTAACAAGAACACACAGAGGCTACCGACGAGCAGATAAAGGTAATACTCAATCATGGAAGGATGATTAACAGTATTTTTGGAGCTTCATAGGATCTGTTTTATCAGCAATTAAAGATTGCATTTATCATCAGATCAAAGACTTATGTAGTTGCATTCTAACAAGTGCATCACATCTAAATTCTTTTTGTAGAAGGTGGACTTAATCGTCCTTTGTAAATCTCTTAACAGAGTGCACACTTAACAATGTTGCTAAAGCTTCAAATGAAGTAGGTCTTAACAGGTCTCCACTATAATACTCCTAACAGGGTAGGTCATCAGAAACGACCAAATTGTAAGCCTTAACTGGCTCTTCTTATCTGCAGATAGAGAAGTTTGTGGGTAACAATCCCCACCGCAGTTTTTACTTCCTTAACAGGAGTTTTCTACAATACCATATCTTGTGTATGTGTTATCAAATTTCATGTATGTTTCTTTTACTGTTACACATCAAATGGAATGTATGATATGATTTCATATGCATAAAGTAAGATGAACAGATAGATAAGTTATTTTACAAACTGATGACTAAG
>MU226606.1:4454016-4485544 GCA_018584345.1 Thuja plicata
ATGAACAGATAGATAAGTTATTTTACAAACTGATGACTAAGGGTTAATGGGCTGACCAAGAAAAGTTTTAGTGGTACTGATTCACCCCTCCCCTCTCAGTACAAATTATCTCAATATAATTCCAACACTTATCAAGCTGGAGGCTGAGAATTCTCAGCTCCATGCCACTGTACAAACTCTATCCACCTCGGTGTTGGAACTAAAACAACTACTCCATAATTTTTTATCAACATTTATTTCTAAGTCAGCAGGGATTAAATCTGAATTGGAATCGGTTATTGAGAATCTTGATGGATTCAAGAGATATAAAGTGGAACAAGCTGATATCATTGCTAAACACTCAACTCTAATATCTGAGACCGAGGAGAAGGTGAAAACTTGGGCCTCTATTTGTGATAACACAGTTAGTGTTGCACCTCTCTCAGGGGTGGAGAAGTTGGTTCAAGGCAAGATGGACGATGAGCGTGTGAGATGGGTATGTGAGTTGAACTTGCGTGTTCATGGTCTCCCCCCCACTATTGATCCTTCCTGTGTCGGACAATCCTTTCTCAAGGATCTGCTCGACATTCATGATATTTCACTCGACAGATGTTGGGTCTGTCCCGATGGTACTCTTTTTATGAGGTTTCTCTCTTTGCATGATAGACTGTGGGTTCTTAGAGTGAAGAGGAAGTTATTCTCTCTTCCGTCTAAGATTTATCTAGATGAGGGTTTCACTAGATCACAGGTGGTAGAATTGAAACAGGCCAGGAACCTCGTTGCTGAGGCCAGACACAGTGGTAAATGGGCAGTTATTAGGAATCTCAAGGCAGTGATTTAGGATTCTCCCTCCAGCTGGTGGGATTTGAGGCATGCCGCAAAGGCTAAATGATGACCACGTCAGCAGTTCAACAAGAGTGGGCCCTCCTCTAGCTCTCTTCTTGTTAACTGCTGGAATGGTAACGGTTCTCTTTGGTTGTTACCTGGTCTCTGTCAAGATGCGGTGGGGTCGGTTGATATCTTGGCTGTTACAGAAACCCATGAGAGCCTTGTTCGCCCCCTCCCAGGTTTTGACACTTATCAGTGGTTGTCTGTCTTCAGGGAGGAAGTTTTCTCTTCGGGTGGTGTACGGGGCTCTGGAGGAGTTGCTTGCTTGATTAGGGACAACCTCTTCAGTGCTACTTTAGTGGTTCATTCAAACACACATGCCAGATTCGTGTGTATCTGCGTGTGTCATGCCAGCCACCGCCAGAGAGACATCTTCATCACAGTTTTCTACTTTCCACTGGCCTCCTTGCCATACGCCATTCATAGTACCAAGGATGGGGACCCATTTATTGATCTAATAGAGTGCATTTCTAGATTCAGTACCTTGAGGGACATCATTATTTTGGGAGACTTTAATGCATGGACTAGGGAGCTACAGACCCCTATACATGACCAAGGTACTGACTGGACATGTACCTCAGAACTAGATCTTTCTAGTTTGGGGCTCCAACGTGTTTTCAAGGATTGCAGCGGACCTTTATCTATTTATGGTCGTCACCTCCTCCAGCTCTGTGAGTCTTCTGATTTGGTTATTCTGAACGACCTCTCTTGCTTTCCTAGTTCTGAGCTTTTCACTTGTTGGCCACACTTTGGTGGCGCCAGTGTGGTTGAATATGTTATCACTAGCGCTTCTTTTATCCCTTCCATCTGCCGCTTCACTATCTCTCATCTTCCATTAGCCAACCACGCTCTTATGAGCCTTGCACTTTGCTTTTCTCCTCCCCTTTGCCTGTCTCTCCCTCCCTGTCCCCTGACTATCCTTGATCATTCTCCTACCCACTTCCATTTCTGGTTTGCCGAGGGCAACTCTGATCTCTTTACCCTCCACCTCCGTCATCTCCTCTCACCTAAGAGCTTTTCCGACTGCTGCCATGCTTCCTCCATGTTTGACCTATTGATCATAGCTATTTGGGAGGCGACTTTCCTCTCCATCCCTCACCGCCCTATCCTCAGATCCACACGCCAGATTACTTGCCCTATGAACCGGTGGTTTGACGATGATTGTAAAGCTTTCAACTGCTCCTTGCACTTGACCTTTGAGACTCTCCCTTCTAACTTTGCTGGCCTCTGTTCCTCCTATCGCCACTTTCTTCACTTGAAGAAACATGCTTTCATTTCCTCACAGTGCACATCCCTATGCGATACGCTCATTCAGAATCCTAAGATTTTCTGGTGCACCATGTTCCCTCGGCATCCTGCTCTGCCTTCCACCATCGATCCTAGATCCCTTGCCTCCCACACCTCCACTCTTTACGACATCCCTGACCAACCATCTCTCCACCTCACCCCTTCCCCTCACTGCCATATCTTTACCACTTCCAGCATCTACAAGGCTGTCAGATCCATGAGATGTAGCAGGGAAGCCGATGTGGACTGTTTTCAGGCTGAGCTCTTCAAGCTCGGTATCTCTGTGCTGAGCTCCTATCTTTTGACACTCTTTAATAGTGTGGTTTGCACCAGCTTCCCCGAGTCCTGGTCGAGACACTTAATCTATCTGATTCACAAGGCTGGGTCAGTTTCTAACCCCAGCAATTATAGGACCATCATGATTGGGCACACCTTTGCCAAACTCTATGCAACAACACTGAATACTATTCTTAATAGGGAGTTGGACAAGAGAGATTGCAGGGCTAGAGGCAAAGACGGCTTCCAGGCAGATTACCAGACCATGGACTACATCCTGACTTTGCGGGAGATTATTGAGGAGGCTCGCCATCATTCTATGAAAGTTTATTGCTAATTCATTGACTTTCATAAGGCATTTGATACCATCCCTCGGGTGGCCCTCTTCCAGAGACTTAGAGATATCAGGATTTATGAGACTCTTTTGATAGCTATTATGAGACTTTACGAGCATGTTGAGGGTAGGTTCAGGACTCCTGAGGGTTTCTCTGACCCTATCCAGAGCACTATTGGAGTGAAACAGGGGTGCCCCCTTTCCCCCACCTTGTTCAGCATCTACATTGATGAGCTCGAGGCTTTTCTTAGAGATTCCTCACTTCTAGGTGATGGTTGCTACCTGCACCAGGTTCTTATCTCCATTCTCCTCTTCGCTGACGATGTGATTCTCCTTGCCTCCTCACCAGAAAGTCTCTAGAGACTTCTTGATAGCTTGGCCTCTTTTTGTGATTCAAGACAGCTGGTGGTGAATCTCGATAAGGCACGGGTGATGATCTTCCACTGCCTGAAGACCTCACATCTTCATTTCTACTATCAAGGACTGGAGATTGAGATTACCTCTTCTTACACCTACCTTGGGGTCAAGTTCTCTGGCCCTTGCTTTAGCTTGAGACCCACCATTCTACCCAGGATCAGTAAAGGGATGGGTTCCCTTGCCATGTTGGAGAGACAATGTTTCAAACATCATTTTCAGGACACCATGTCCAAGTTGTCCCTCTTGGATTCCTTGGTGAGACCTATGGTACTTTATGGCTCTATTGTTTTGGGGTCATCCCTTCTGGATTCTGAGTGGGCCTCTATTGAGCGTTTTCAGACTATCTTCCTCTAGCATATCATCAGATGTCATCGGTCCACCTCTCATAGCATCATTTCGGCTGAGTTCGGGGCTCATCCCTTTAGATTAGGGGCCATCTTTAATCTGGTTTGGTTTATTCACCACCTCCGTTGTTTTGTGGACTCCAACGATGGTCGTAATAGATACTCCTACCTGGCCTATTGCTCTTCAGTGAGCTTGCCAAGTCAGACCCCTCCTCCAGAGCCTATTGTTGGTATGCCCAGGCCTCATCCCTTTTAGGTTCCATCGGGATTGACATTGATCACCTCCCCCTATTAGTTCTTGCTTGGTGCTCCAGCTCACCTCCTCCCTTCCAGACAGGAGTTGAACAGACATGTTAGACTTGACATATATAGGCAGTATATCACCACGAGCTGGATCAACCCATGTGGGGGTCTGCGCCCGAGGATGGCTTTTTATGCTGAGCACTTTTTAGACATTCGGGATGGGATTATTGTTCATCCTAGATACTTATCTCAATGTTGGTGCCACGCCCTTCTCATCACGTTGGGATCTTTCAGGGTTGGATCTCACCGCCTTCGGGCCCAGACAGACCATCACATTGACAGAGATGATCAGATTTGCAAGTTATGCACCCTAGCCGAGATTGAGACTGAGACACACTTCATCTTCCATTGTCCTACTTACTATGATATCATAGGGAGATTCTATTGCTTATTCAGAGGGTGCAGTTCCTTGACTTCTTTCTCCAGCTACACCGATCAGAGATGTCTAACACTTTATCTCTGTGAGACTGTACAGCTCCGTGAGCATACTCTACAGCTTCTTTTCCCCCAGAGACATATATCCGATCAGCTCATTATAGCCTTCTTCTCACCCTTGTCTCCTTTATGGGGGGTGAAGCGGCCTTGCATTGCCTCCATCACCAGCCACTCTAGATCTGTGAGACCCCGCAACACCTTTACCCATCAGCGACACATCTTTAGCAGCTCACAACAATGACCCAAGGTTCCTGCTCATCTGGATCATTATCCTTCAATGTTGGATTTCTTTCTACCTGAAAATGATCCTTAGTCCCTCTCTTGTGTATGTTCTTCTTGCCTGTTGTTTCTTGTTCTCTTCTTTCCTTTTTCGCTCTTGGTTGTTTTCCCGACCACTGTTTGGTGGTCTGTTGGTTCACTGTTCCTTTTGCTATACCTTTCCAGTTCCTTAGACCCTTGTTGGTCTCTTGTTGGACATTAATAAATTTATCTTATCTTATCTATCTTATCTCCAATTTTTAATTTTGGAGTTCTTTTCTTTTAGAATATAAATTAATAGATAATTTGTTAAAGCTAATTATAGTTTATAATTTTTTTATTTTGATGTTCTTTGTTTTTAGAGTATAAAATTAATAGATAATGAGTTAAATGTGTTTTATCTTTAAAATTAAAGAATAAAGATAAGATTGTTGTAAATATTAAAGAATGTGAGAGAAAAGGTTTTGAAGAGTTTGGTTGTTTAGGTGTAGAATTTAGTTGTTTAGGTGTTCGCATAATTTTGTTGTTTTATTAGTATTTGTCGTTAGGCTAGATACTATTGCAATGAGTTTCTCTTAACTAGTGATTAAAAAAACTCATTTCAACCAATTGCAATTAACTATTTAGATTTTTCAATTTCTATTTAGATTTTTCTAAGTATAAGTGATAAATTTTTAAGTAAAAAAAACATGAAAATTATTTTTCTTGAAACTGATTGGCTAATTGGTTTGGGGTCTTATTGCATGGATTTTAAGGAAACACTATGTCCAATTATAATTTTCAAGGCAAGTTTTTAGGATACACTACCGAAAATTTATGAAAACTTCTATAATATTAGACAATAATAAACTATATCAACCAATTATAATTAATTATTTAAATAAGTTGACATTATTAGTATTTAGATATTAAAACAAACTACATCAACCAATTATAATTAAATATTTTTGAATTTTAAATTTTCTAATTTTATTTCTAAAATATACATGTGAAATTTTTAAGTTACAAAATTGTAGTAGAATTTAAAATCATGTATCATTTTAAATGAAATAAATCTTAATTATAATTCTAAAATTATTTTATAGTTTAGAACTTATTATAATTAAATTATTATCTTCTAATAAAATTTATTATACTTAAATTATATTTAATAATATTACTATAATTAATTATTAGGCAAATACTTCACCACTACATGACACTTGTTTTTATTGCTTTAGAAATATAAGGGGAGTTTGGAAGTTTTTTTTTGGAAATCATTTTATAAGATATCAAGATGTCATTGCATATAATTTTGTTTTATGTAATATGATAAGGTGAATTCTAACTTGCAATCTTAAGTTAAGTTCATGCATCTTCATGTATCTGGAAGGTGTATTTAGATGCTTATGACATGTTGGACAAGGAAGGTGTATTATTTATTTATGACATGTTTTAACTTTTCTCATATGGGATGGCCAAATTTTACAATAACTGGTAGAAAATTTTACCTAAGTGTCCACTTTAGTGATGGGGTCACTTGGACTTCCATGTTGGTGCATGTAATTGCATGTTGTCCATAGTGGGGCGTCACGTAGTGCATGTTGAAGCATGTCAGTCGTTGGTGTTGTCAAGAGTAATGGCGCAAGAGTTGACCAATTTTGATTGTCTATGGGTTAGGTGTCCATGTAAAGGTCATGTGTGTTTTGAAATAAGGGTATTCTCACCCTAGCTTTCCTATAAATTGGCACCTTAAGATAATTGTATTGTATCATTTTTCACAATTAATTAAGTCGCGTCTAAATGAAGACACAAAAGGAGTGATATAAGTGAAGTATTTTAATTTCATATATTTGAGGATAATACATACTTGGCCTCTATTCCTACTAATTTTTTTCCTGCAATTTTTCCTCCTTATAAATCATGTGTTATGAGATGTTCGAGTCTTGTGTTGTGTTTTGTGACATTTGTTGTTGCTACCTTATGGTGATGTAATATTCATTTCTTTGATGGTTTTATGTTCATCTATGTACAAGATTAAGCATTTTAAAGTGGCTAATTTAAGCATGAAAAAGATGTATCTATGGATATTTGTATTAAAGCAACTTAATTTCATATTTGTATACAATAAAAAAAAAATCATATTGTGTGGTCTAATCTTAGTATCTTGACCAATTTACTATTGAGATAGAGTTTGTTATATTATTTCAATAGTATTCTTCACTTTTCTTAACATCATAATCTTTGGTGTGGTCATATTGTATGGTTGATGATGTTGAAAACTAAAAGCTATATATGTAAACTCTAAATAACCCAACCACTAATCTAAGATCTAAAAACTAAATTCAACAATATATCAATGAAGCACTTCATGAATGCAAATTATAAAATAAACCAAATATACCATCGCACCCATGAAACACTTGACTTCATTGTTCTTTTGTCGTTCAAGAATCTTGTATTTTTTTATATTTGCTCTCAATTATTTAGCACATGCACAAGATGGTATTGAAAGAATAGAGTGTGGTTAATTGGTATTGATGAAAAGATAATAATAAATAATATGATAGCAAGAAATTCTCTAAATTTAGATAAAAGTGTATTAGACTCAAATGAGGAAGAAAGATGTTATTTTATAGAAGTCCTTGTAAAAATCAAAGGTGGAGATTAAGAGGTCAAAAGATGAATGGCTATGACTCGAGGGTAAGTAAGAATTAATAAGATTAAGAGGTTAATAAGGGTCAGGGTAAGGGATGAGATTAAGTGGTAAGTAAGAGTCAGTTGACTTTTGGTAATAAATCACAAGAGGCATTGGATTTAGACATGTTGGGAGATGTGAGAGGAAAAATATTCTGTGAATCTGCATTAAACAAATTTTTTTTAAAAAATTATTTGTTTAGTAGTATAAAAATAGGTGGAATTGGTTTTTTTTTATTGTAGTAGAGTATCAACTAAGAGAAAATACAAATATAACCAGTTATCAGCAACAGTCAGTGTTGTGTTGCTATCACCATATCCTAACAATACCATATACATCAAAAGCATTTTTACATAGTATGCGGTTTCAGTATACAAAAAAAAGAGTGTCATAGCAAGATATCTATGGATCTTCCCATCCATCTGTATTGTTCCTTGGTTCTACATTTTCCTAGCCATCATTACTATTCCCTTGTCCTTGATTGCTCCAGGTGTCATTGTATTCCTTGTTCTCCCATTCACTGTTGTATGTAGTCTCTTGGAAATTTGCCCTGTTATCATCCTCTGGATTTGAGTTCTAAATGATTGGTGAGCTGGGGTTTTGATCTCGACCAAGGTTATCATCTTGGACACATAAAAAAAAGTGGCAGACTGTATGTCTCTTTGGTAAATTATCATTGCACCTTCTTTCACCAATGATAGAAATCTTTCTTTTGGTACCTCAATCCTTGCATATACCTGAGAGACAATATTAAAGTGTGTGAGTTTAATTAAAAAACTCAGTAAGATCTCATTTCCTGGATTGGAAGATCTCCTCATTTTTTTGTTTCCAAATGACCCAAAGGATTTTAGTAGTCAAGGAAAACCAAAAGATATTTATTTTCAAATCAAAAGCTTCCACAAAGCCAGTAACAACTTCATGCCAAGAGAAAAAATTGTAACAATTCCACAAGATGGGGCAACCAAAGAAACTAGACCACATTTTATTAGCAAAAGCACATTCAAAAAAGAGGTTTTTAAAGGTTTCAAGGCACAAGCAGATAGAACAACAAATATTTTGTTGACCAGAATGAGAAAGAAAAGATCTAACGACAATTTTCTTTAACAGAAGCAACCATCAAAAACATAAAACTTTTGGTTCAATTTGAGAATGCCAGAAAAAATTCAGAGAAGAAGAGCCATCTAGAGATATTCCAATTGAGATTCTAGTTAAGGTTGATCCTGTTAATAATTCTTGTTCCTTCCTTAAGCATAGCATAAATTTGTTTACATGAGAATTCAAATAACCATTTTCCATCATTCTATTTCATAAGATCAAACATCTGCACAAAGCTTAACATTTTACCAGGGAATTGTCTTCCTACGGCTTTAGAAATCAGGGTGTATGTCTTTTTTGGGGAATTTGGGATGTTGAAACTATCTCTAATATCTTCCCATGGTCTTAGTTGCTTGTCCCTCAATACATCCTATATAAGAGAGATTACTTTTAGATGCCAATTTTTTGTTGAACAACACTAAGTCAATGCAAGAGGTTTACCATTTAGGTGCAATCCCCACCACATAGATCTATCCAAAACTGAAAATGGAGGATTTTTCCCAATAACACTTCTTGAACAAACTTGAGGCCTGACCTGGCCCCATGCCTTCCAGATGGTATGAAAAACCTTGGACCCAAAAAATTGAATCTCAAAGTCTCCAAATACAATGTCATGTAAAGGAATGCCTTTCCAACTTTTTCCTTTTTTAATTTTTGATCTCTCAATTTTGTTTCTCACAAGGACTTTCCATGGCTCATTCCCTCTCAAAGCCTTTAGAATCCATTTAGCTTCTAGTGCCAATCCTTGTGTTTTAAGATCCCTCAACCCAAGTCCTCCCATCTATTTTGGAGTGCAGCACCATTTCCACTTGACACAATGTCTCTTTCTGTTTCTCATCCCATCAGACAACAAGAAGTCCCTCAGGATTTTTTCTAATTTATTAATCTGACTGCTGTCCAACATCCAAGAAGAAGCATAGTAGACTGCATGTGAGGAGAGAACCTTCTGAATATTTTGTATTCTACCAGCCAAAGACAACATGTGAGATTGCCATTTAATATGTTTGTTCCCAATCTTCTTATAGATCCATGCCCACATATCATTAATAGAAGGGTTAATGGAAAAGGGTATGCCCAAATACCTGACAATGTTGGAGGGACCTGACCACTACCATTCTCTATTTTCAAGCCATCTAGGTGGGCAATCTATCCATCCCAACATATTGGACTATATTTTCAAGCCATCTAGATGGGCTATATAAGTAAACTCTAAATTACCCAACCACTAGTCTAAGATCTAAAAACTAAATTCACAATATATCAATGAAGCACTTCATGAATGTAAATTATATAATAAACCAAATATACCTTCGCACTCATGAAACACTTGACTTTGTTGTTCTTTTGTCGTTCAAGAATCTTGTATTTTATGATATTTAGTCTCAGTTATTTAGCACATGCACAAGATGGCATTGAAAGAATGGAGTGTGGTTAATTAGTATTGATGCAAATATAATATGATAGCAAGCAATTCTCTAAATTTAGATAAAAGTGTATTAGATTCAAATGAGGAAGAAAGATGTTATTTTATAGAAGTCCTTGTAAAAGTCAAAGGTGGAGATTAAGAGGTCAAAAGATGAATTGCTATGACTCGAGGGTAAGTAAGAATTAATAAGATTAAGAGGTTAATGCAAATTGAGGGATGAGATTAAATGGTAAGTAAGAGTCGGTTGACTTTTGGTAATAAATCACTAAGATGCATTGGATTTAGACATGTTGGGAGATGTGAGAGGAAAAATATTCCGTGAATCTGCATTAAACAAATAAGAAAATATATTTATTTGTTTAATAATATAAAAATAGGTGGAATTAGATATTTAAATAAATGAAAATGTATTTAATTATGAGAGAGAAAAGACTAATGAATTACATAAATAAATAAAAATATTTTTAAATAATAGAGGAAGAGACTAAGGAATTAATTAAATAAATAAAAAGACTAATGAATTAATTAAATAAATTATTTTTAATTTATTGAAATAATAGAGGAAAAAGCTAATGAATTAATTAAATAAATAATAAATATTGATTTAATTAATAGAGGAAATGTGATAAAATAATTAAACAAAAAATGTACTTAATTAAGTGAGAACAAATTTAAGTGTCTACATTTTGTTCCTCTTTGAGACAATGCATTTATAACATTGTTTCAAAGAAGAAAAAGGGGATAAGACTAGAAGCATGATGCCCCAATCATTAGAAAGATAAGGAAGGAGGAAAATGAATGATGTTGCCCCATTCAGAGCACATGTGGGTTAGGAGAACACATGTGTGCTCTCAAAAAGAAAGATGGAAGATGAAGAGACGATAAAATCTATAACCATGTAGAAGTGGTTATGGACTAAGATATAAGAATGAAATATATGAATGGATAGAAAGGAATGATGGAAAATTGCACCTTTTATAGTACTCTATCATTGTTGAGCTTATTCTAGCAAGAAGATGCAAGCATCAAGGAATAATAAAACCAAGATAACTCACATACCATTTGAAATGATAGAAGACATGTCAGACAATAAGGAATGCCCATGTTCATACTAGATTCATATGTCCTCAATGATCTTAGCTATGTCCTAAGACGAGTCATCATATTACTAAAGAATAACCCACAAACAACAATCAAGAGACCATGCCTCATCACCACTCCTTTAGTCAAAGACATCCTTGAGTAGCATAAAAAGCACATCACAAAAGACAAAATCAACTAAAAGATAAGATTCATTGAACAAAACAAGTCAACAACCATGAAAATCTCTTGCCAATTTTTTTTGTTCTTGATAGATTGATAAATGATCAAGGTGTCTAGTCCTAGGCAGGATTGTTCTTGTATATGGAAAGCAATAGATTATAATAGCATATGCTTCCTAGAAGGATTCATCTTGTATAAGACAAAGGATAGTTGATGAAGAATGCTAATCTTGATTAGGCAATTGATCAATCAAATCATAGTTTGGCATGCTAATTTGTCTATTGATTCATGATTTGTTAAGTTCAACATTACGTTTGTGTTTGTGTCTTTGAGATAGTTTATTTGATGTTTTTGGAATTTTGAAAAGTTTTTCTAATTTTTTTAGATATTTTATGGTTTTTTAGATTTTTAAGGCTATTTTGTGTTTTTTTTTTTAATCTTTTAGATGAAGGATAAGATTATTGATTGTGAAACATTGACCATTCATGGTGAGGATGAAAATATTATTATGATATGTAAGGATGATGGATGTAGGATAGAATGATCAACATAGAATTCTAAAGGTGGGAGGACCAAAGTCCCTACACATGGTGTTGGTTGCCCGGTTTTCACCATAATAATTGACCAAAGAGCCGCCAAAGTAGTTTTCACCATAAGACAAATTATTTCTCTTTACTATTTTTTCAATTATTTTTTGAAAATTTTTGACTGCTAAGGGATTATTATAAAAATCTTAGGTGTAGAACTTGTGAAGATGCAAGTTGTTGATAGGATCATTTATCGGTTCACCTTCAGGGATAGATAATTGGTATGCCCCTAATCCATATATTGTAGTGATAGTATATAGACCAAGCCAGTTAAGGTTAAAACTGCCTTTCTTTTCTTTATCTTATTAATTTTGTGGGTTCTCTTTCGTGACAAGGTCACCAATATCAAATTCTTATGGTTTTACCCAGTGATTGTAGCTTCGACACATATGTTTCTTGTAAGCTCAAATATGATTAAAAATATCCTTTTTTCATTCATCCATCAATTCTAACTCTTGCAAGTGAGAAACTTTGGAGTATTCACCGTTGACTATATTGCATAAGGAAACCTACAAGGAAGCTAACTTGACCTAGTTAGGTATGATAGCTTTAGATCCATGGACGAGGGAGTATGGAGTGGCACATGTGGGAGTGCAAACACTTGTGCAATATGCCTACAAGGCAAGGTTTATTTAGATGTGCAAGTCATAACTAGCATCATGAATCATCTTCTTTAGGGTTTTTTCAATATAGTTTTTTTAGAGGCCTCAACATCATTGTTACCTTGGGGATAATGGGATGTGGAAAAGTGATGTTGGATATGAAATTTCTCACAAAATTCACAAAGATCCTAATTCTTGAGAGAATTCCCATTATTTGTGATAATAGAAAGAGGAACATCGCACCAACAAATAATGTAATTGAAGATAAATGTAACTATTTTTTAACCAATAACATGTGTGAGGGGAATGAATTCAATCCATTTTGTGAAGTTCCCAATGGAAATTATGATGATTTTTTGTCCATTGGAAGAGGGTGAATGGATCTTATCCACAAGGTCAAGTCCACATTGATAAATATTCAAGGTGCAATTATTAGTTCTAACTATTATGTTGGTGTATGTATTGTTAGAATGATTTAGAATAACTGAGAGGGGGGTGAATCGGTTATCCTAGGTCCAGATGTACCAATTGAACTTTCAACCACTTTAACTAACTCATATCCACTTGGTAATCCACTCGGTTTCTATAGCATATAATTAGTAACATAAACTTGCAATTTTATTGTCCTAATGTAATCAACTTGTAGAATATAAAACTCTTAACAATAAAACACATCAAATAACATTCACACAAGTATGACATCAGGATTTAACGTGGAAACCCAACATGAGAGAAAAAAAAAAACACCAGTAACATGCTACCAATTTTTCACTCTTCTAAAGTGAGCTCTGTGAGGAGCCAACCCTGTTAAAGGTAACAATACACACTGTTAAATGTGACCCGGTTAGAGGATTTAATTACCCTGTTAAAAGTGAGCTTGGTTAGAGGGCTTGGATCATTCCATTAGAATGTCACCTTGATTAAAGGATTTACAATATGACTCTTAAGTAAACCTTGTTTAAAAGGATTTTGCAACTGATACAATGGTTAGAAAGTAATAGTAAATTGTGATCTGAAACATACAACTCACTTTGCAAATATAGACCCAATTATAGCTCAAATGCTAATTCACTGGCTGGCCTCCATTGTCATCTCTATCACTTAGATCTACTCAAAAATCCTTCAAGAAATCACCACTATGCAATCCTGTACTGCTCTTTTTAGCCTTCTCTTTCTTTTGCTTAGATTTTCCAATCAATTGAATTGACCTCTACCACACACATATAACCTGCAATTAGGTTATAAGGGAGAGGAAAAATAAGAAAACAATTGCATGCAAGGCAACCACAACCTATAAAAGCATACAAATAACAATCATATCCTAACATTAAAGCTATGAAGGAAAATTGCATAAAAGATTTAAACAAGATTAAACAAACACTCCCTCAAGATGCTCCAATGCTTATCTTTCTTCTTTTAATTTGATATGTTGCTCCCATGTGACAATATGCACCTATTCATGAAAACAATTTGGCATGATAACAAGAATACTCAAAAAATGTGGTTAACCCAAAGAAGACAAAATGAGATCAATTTATAGAAGATGAGAGCTCAAATTATAAAATTAGTAATTAAATGTGCAAAAGGAAAATTGTCATAAACTATGACAATTGGCAAATTTGAAAGAGGAAATTTATCATTAAATATGACAACTTATGACAAATTGAATGAACAATTAGAAATTAGTGAGGAAAAAAAAAAGAAATTTGTCATAGACTATGACAAATATGACAAAAGCAAAAAAGGAAAATTGTCATATACTATGGCAATTATGAAAAAAGAGAAAAAAGGAAAATTGTCATGTCAATTATGACAAAAGAGAAAAAGGAAAATTGTCATAAACTATGACAATTTATGACAAAAAGAAAAAGGGAAGGTGGGGGTTAGAATTTAGGAAGTGGAGGCTAGAAAAGAGGGATGGGTGAATAATTATTTTTAAAATTAATTCCACTCATGTTAGTAAATTAGGAATTTGGAAATATGAAAAATTAGGAAATTAATAATAATTTCCATTTTTTTTTGTATTGATAATAAGTTGATCAAAAAGAGGTTACAACAAAATGTTCCAAAGTATCAAAAGGAGGCATAGCCCCAACCAGACATATTCACAGGAGTTTACATCAAAAGGAGTTCACCGAGTTAATTATAGCATACAAAAAGGAAAAAAACAACAAGCTACTGAAGGCAGCCATCATTGGCATCAACCCAGGTGGTCCAGCCCTTCTCTCCCTCCATCCAGGCAACTTTTTTCTTGTTTTGTATCTCAGCCAACATGGCCAAGATGTCTTTCTTTGAGTTCCTATTTTTCTTGATTTCCATGCTCACTTTGGCCAACATTTTTTCAAACATCTGAAGATTATCTAGGTTCTTCCTCCATTCACAGTCGTCTTTTAATTCGAAAACAAAGAAGGTAGCATGTCCATCCTGCAGAAATCTTCGAAGCTTTTTTTGGTCCATCATCATAGTTGTATGAACCTGCAAGGAAATTTTAAAAAATGTGAGTTTAAGTGAAAACTCAGTAAGAACCCTAGGAGTGTCTTGGAACTTTTCTTCATTCCTGCATTTCCAGATCTGCCATAAGATGTTAGAAGTTAAGATGTTCCAAAAAATGTTAGAGTCTTTCTTAAGCCCCATGATTTGACCAGTCACAATTTCAATAATAGAAACATAAGTAGGATAGGAGATCCCAAAAAGCTTCCAAATATTTCTAGCAAAAGAGAATTCAAAGAAAATATGCCTGCTGGTTTCAAGAAGATCATAGAGTTTACAGATATTACTTTCATGGTTATTCCTCTTGATAGGCAGTCTGTCAAGTATAAAGAGCCATCTAAAACATTTAATTTTGGGTTCAACACAACCTTTCCAAAGAATAACAAAATACTTCTTCCAAGAAGAGACATCCAGAGAGGAATACCAAATCTTATTAATATGGTCAAGGATGGAACCATCATATCCAAGAATCTTGTAAATATTTTTAGCTTTAATCTTGGATAGGATGGTCCCATCTGACCACTTGCATTGTAAGAATCTCTGAGAATAAACATGGCAGATGGAAGGGAGGTTTTGAGTAGTATTGAGAATCATGTTATAAGTTTTTTTTTGAGAGATAGGAAGATTAAAAGTATTTCATATCTCCTCCCAGCTAATCAGTTTGTCTTGTTCAAGAATATCAATAAACCTTAAGATTCCTTTGCTGGCCCACTGTTTAGCAGAACAGCCTTGGGAAAGGGCAAGGGGCTTGCCAGAAAGTTGAAGGTTCCACCAGATGGAGCTTTCACCATAAATTTGAGTGTCATCATGAAAGTTCTTGTTAACAATAAATTGTCTAACTTGATTCCAGGCTTTCCAGATGGATTTAAAGACTTCATACCCTTGAACAGTAATGGGGAAGTTGCCAATTACTAAATCGTTAAAGGGGAGGTTTTTCCAGAATTTAGCATTAGTAGGGAAGCCTCTCTCAATATTATTCCTAACAAGAATCTTCCATGGCGCATCTCCATTCATGGAGTGAAAGATCCATTTGGTGGCTAGGGAAATTCCTTGGATCCTAAGGTCTTTTAGCCCCAGCCCCCCAATAAGTTTATCAGTGCAGCACCAATTCCATTTGATAGAATGTAATTTTTTGTTTCCTTGGCCATCAGACCATAAAAAATTCCTAACAGCTTTTTGGATCTCAAAAATTTGGTAATTGCTAAACATCCACGTAGAAGAGTAATAGATGTTATAAGATGATAAAATTTTCTGGCAAACCTGTAGTTTTCCAGCAAAAGAGAGAGCACAATTATGCCACATATTCAACTTTTTGGTAATTTTTTCTTTGACCCAAAGCCACATGTCTTTAAGCGAGGGGTTAATGGCAAAGGGAATGCCAAGATATCTCACAATATTTTGGGGGCCTCCCCATTGGAATTCATAGTTCTTAAACTATTTAGGGGGCTTCTCTTTCCATCCCAGACAAATGGATTTGGAGTGGGAGAGCTTAACTCCAGAAATAGTGCAAAACAGATTCAACTTGGATTGTAGAGCTTCAAAATTATCAGCATAAGCTTCAAAGAAAATGGTCGTGTCATCAACAAATTGGTTGTTAATGAGATCATCATTATTAGGAAGTGATATGCCCTTAACAGTAGGAGATAAAGTGTTATCTCTAAGTAAATAATATAGGGCATCATAAGCTATGGAAAAATGGGCAAGAGCCAGAGGGCAGCCTTGCCAAATAGACCTACCCAGAGGGAAGGTATCAGAGAGGGAACCATTGATGTCAATTTGAGCACAAGCATCCTGAAGCAACATGCGGACAACATTACAGAAGAAAGGAGGAAAACCAAAAGCCTCAAGCATCATGGAGATGAAACTCCATTCAATCACGTCATAGGCTTTTTCAAATTCTAAGAGTAACATGCCAGAGTTCTGATTAGAATGGTTGGCCCAGTTCATAGCCTCCCAGCTAGTAAGAACATTTTCCAAAATATATCTACCTTTTATAAAGCCGGTTTGGGTGGAACAAATAAATTTGGGAAGGATACCTGCAAGTCTGGTGGCCAAGATTTTGGCAAAAATCTTGTAAGAGACATTAAGGAGCGTAATGGGTCTCCAATTCTTGATGAGAGCCTTGTCCCCATCCTTGGGAATGAGTTTGATAATACCTTTGTTGATAGAGGGACCAAGGGAGCCTTTAGAGAGAGCCTCCGAGTAGATCTCAAGAAGGTCTTTGGCAATCCAATATTGGTTGGCCTTGTAAAATTTGATGGGTATGCCATCAGGACCAGGCGTTTTATCATTTTTTAGGGAATTAATAACATTAATAATATCATCTAAAGTGATTTTCTCAGCAAGAAATTTGGCATCCTCAGAGGAAATCACTTTAGGGATAAGAGCTCTACATTGATTCCTGATAGAAGAGGCCTCCACCGAGTCCTCAGAAGAAAATAAGTTTTGATAGAATTGAGAAAAAGTATCTTTAATAAGCTCAAGATCAGCAATTTCTTGGTTGTCTATGATGATTTTTTCAATGGTTTCATTAGAATGTTTGTGTTTAATAAGATTAAAGAAAAATTTAGTTCTACGGTCACCATATTGAAGCCAGTGTACCCTAGATCTAACCTTAGCTCCTCTATTTTTAGTCACCAAGTGCTTCCTGAGGGCATCTTTGGCTTTAATAACCTAAGAGGTGCAGTCAAAGTCTGAAGGTTTAGCTTGGTTGTTTATTTCAGCCTTAAGTAAGTCAGTAGAAAGAGTTTTTTCAGTGAATCAGAAGTCCTTAGCCTTCTTCTGGCCAATGGTCTTCAAAAGATTTTGCCAAGCATTAATATTCCTAATCCACTTGTCGATGTAGTTATCCTTAGGGAAATTGTTTTTGTTAATGATACTAATAATGTGAATAGCAGTTTAGAGCTCTTCATCTTCAAGTAGGCTAACATTCAGGATGAATTTGGAGGTAGGAGTGCGATGGCGATCAGGGGATTTATTGAAGGTAAAGGAGGCGAAAATGGGATGGTGGTCAGAAAGAGAGGTGTGAGAAACCAGGATGGAGTTGCCAAGCTGATCAGGAAGGACAAAGAAAAGGTTCCTGCTAGCATAAAAATGATCAAGTCTGGAATAAATTCTATCCGATCCCTATTGGTAATTACACCACATATTCCAGAGTCCTGGATTATTGTTTTTATTACCAACTAAAGGGTCAAAAAGCTGCATGGTATTTTTCATTCTGTTCCAATGGATTTTTTCCATATCTTTCCAGGCAAAAGGTAATCCCCCATCCAAATCATCTTGGTTTTCAACCATGTTGAAATCACTAGCAATAACCCAGGGGATGCAAGGGAGAGAAGTCATCCATCCCCAAAAATTGGATCTTTCCTTAGAATCATTCGAAGCATAGATAGAACAAATCCCAAACTCATAGTTATTGTAATTGAGGGTGATCTAGACAGCTCTGTTACAAGGAGAGACACCACGACTAGAGATAAACCTCTCCCATTTAGGGTTTATAAGTAGAGCTACACCACCTTTACCTTTTGGGTGGTAGGTGTAGATATTAATCACATCTTTCCACAGAAAATTTAGATTAGAATCCAGAATAAAACCAGTAGCCTTAATTTCTTGCAACATAAGGAAATCAATCTTATGACAGGAATCGAGGAAACTTTTAATGACATATTTTCTATCAGGAGACTCCAG
Source organism: Thuja plicata (assembly GCA_018584345.1). Taxonomy (NCBI): domain Eukaryota; kingdom Viridiplantae; phylum Streptophyta; class Pinopsida; order Cupressales; family Cupressaceae; genus Thuja; species Thuja plicata. The sequence continues at coordinate 4,472,365 of MU226606.1, forward strand.
TCCCCTAACATTCCAAGAGACACAATTCATGAGGAAACATTGGAGGGAGAGACGCGCAATTCAGATGAATCCAGTTTCGGGTTCATCACAATATCAAATATCTCTCCATTCTTTTTATTAATATTCTTGTTTTTGTAACCCAGAGGTCTTCCTCTTCATTTAGACGAAGGGAACCCTACTTTAAATTCTTCCTCACAATCAGATAATAGGTCAAATTCCATGGATTTAGTCAATTAGTGCACTCATCCCCAACTGTGGGTTGCATAGCGGGAATAACCTCAACAATATACTCATCACTGATTTCTTTAAGGGTTTTATTGGAGGGATTAACAGGGGAAGATTCTAGGAGATTGACAACGGAAGTGGGGGAAGGTTGAGAGAGCGGAGAAGCAATTTCAATAGGGGTAAACATGTTAGACGTAACAGGGGAGATACGGTCAGGAAGGTTGGAGGAGTTTTTATTGGATTTCCTTCTTCTCTTATTGGAGACTTTGGTAACATTCTGAAAACCATCAACAAGGAGAATCTCATCACTACCTGTTTGGTTGGGTTGGGTCACAGTAGGGGAGGGACTACTAGGGTTAGGAATAGATTGAGAGGTTTTAACCATATTTAGAATACTCAGTTGGTTTACATCTTCAGCCACCTTAGTAGGTTTTGCTCTGTTAGGCGGGGTTTTTTTCTGGAGGATAGGGTAGACCTTCCTTTGGTGACCTTCTTTTCGACACAGAAAACAAGCATTGAGTCCTCCGAGTATCTCAATTGGGCAACATAAATTAGTATTTTCAATATTAATGTTGATATCGACTAGAATTTCTAGACCAGGGTTGAGAGATATTAAAACATGGGCATCCATATGGGGAACAAGTCTAACAGTGTCATCCATTCGAATGACTTTCCCCAATGGTTGTAATAGTTGAGGAATAAATTGCCAAAGAAAGGGAGGAATGTGTTTAATCAGAATCCAACAAAGAGCCGAGAGGGCAAGTACTTCCTCATAGTTTGCATCTGGGGACCAAGCAATAGCCCTAAATGATGTAGATCCAACCGCCCAATACTATTTTTTTTAAACTTCCACTTGAGCTTCATGATTCACGAAAAAAATAACAAACAACCCTTTTTGAAGCTGTCTACAAAATGAAATATGAAATCCAAGCTTAAGATTCCAGAAATTGTGGAACCAATCATCAAGAAATTTCCTAGGAGGAACCTTATCAATTTCCATGGCCGAAAAGAAAATAGCAGAGCTTTTTAACCTAGTTTTTTCACCAACAATTTCCGCAAGCATCTCAGAATTTGGAGAAACAGAGAAAGTTCCAGAGCTTCCAGGGTTCTTACCGGAGAGATGGGATCCATTGCTCACCGAAAACCTAGCCTTTGAATGGATGGATACTCCTGCGTTAGCGATGGCTTCAGAGAAGGATTTAGGGCGGGGAAGAGGAGTTTGAGTGTTGTGATCAGAAGTTTTAATGTTATCAGAGTTAATATTGTCCCTCGACAGAGCTGAGAGAGGAGGAGTGGGTACGACCTCTGCCGAGGAGGTAATGCCATTAATGGAGTTAGAAATAGAAAGGTTAGGAATGGACACACCTGGCATGGAGGAGATGCCATTGTCAGCAAACCATTTGAGTGCGCTTTTGCTGCCCACCACGGTGTCTTTGGAAATCTCGTCGCTGTCTTTGTCGAAACCGCTATTTCCCCCGCTAGAATCGTAGATGAAATTTGCCATTTTAGTAGAGCATCAATCGAACATCCTCCTTCAGCTTCTAAATTCCAAATTTAAAATTAGACAACTAATTAATATAATTATGGGAAAAAGAGGGAATATTTAGGATAAATAAAGTTTATTTATTTATCATAGGTTAAGGAATAGGGAAAAGGTAATGATTATATACCCCTATAGAAGATGAATTAATTGATTGAGATGATTAAAATTATCAATGATGAAAAATGACATTATTAGACATGATCAAAAGATCAAATCGATCAAAATGTGATGATAATTAGGGACAAAAATTAGTAATTAATTAAATAGTTTTCATTATTTAATTAATAGAAGAATGACACAATAATGGTGATCAAACACGCAATATAGAAGACATGTTAAAAAGGAGGGCATAGGAATTGAACTATTTTTTAGTGTCTACATTTTGCCCCTCTTTGATACAATGTGATTGTGAGCGTTGTGTCAAAAAAAATTTAAAAATAATGCCCAGTGGATCAAAAGAATGGAGGTAGGATGCCCCCTCAAAAAATTGGGTAGAAATTGGCACGAGGACAATTTTTTGAAAAGAGAAGTGATTGCAAGGATTGATGGAAGAAATATTAGGAGAAGACAGAAATTAGATGAAAGAGTTAGTAGTGATGAAACATTGCTTTTGTAAGTGCATTATTGTCATAAGAGCTTTATTTGATATGGAAAATCGGATGCGGCGCACCATGACACAAAAAGTCAGGGCGATAATGCAATCCATTTGCGTAAAAATAAACATATTGCAGACAAGGAATATTTCTATTCATCCTGAAGCATATGACATACGTGCCCCAAAACTTTATGAAAACACCCCACAAGCAGAAGACAAAAACAAAATTAAAGGATCATGAACCATCCTGGCCACTCTCATCACTCATTGATATCCTAGAGTAGTGTATGAACATGATCGAAGATAAATCGATAAAAGATAAGACTCACTGTACCAAGCAAGTCAACAGTCATTCCAACCTTGTTGTGAAAGTTGATAGTTTGTTTGATGATGATGATGATGATGTTTGGTTTCAGGAATGAAGTACCCCATCTAAGACAGATACCGTCTAGTTTCGAGTATATCACACCCTATATAAGACAAATGATAGGTTTGATAAAGGAGAAATAAATGTTGATTTATTGATAGGACAAGGTTGATCTGGTTTATTGCTGGCATGATTGGATAGATTGTCAGTTAATGCATGATTTTGTTAAGTGCATAGTTTGACAAGTCTTCAAATTGTGTCTGCTCAAATGTATGTCTTGTCACAATGGACAATTTATTGAAAACAAGTCATTATGTACATGATGAGGAAATGAAATGAGCGTCATAAAATGACATTTATTATTGATTTTTTAAAGATTTTTTTATTTTTTAGGATTTTTGAAATATTCAAAAAATTTGTGCTTTTTTCAGGACTTTTTACAATTCTTAGGATTTTTTTTAGCATCATATTTGATTTTTATTGATTTTTTCACAACATTATTTGATTTTTAGAGATTTTTTCATGACATTTTATAATTTTTAGGATTTTTTTGAAATTGGCCCCAGTGTCTAGCAAGGGAAGGACATTTTGGAAGGATAAGTGGATCGATTGATGGATGAAGGACAAGGGTTGCGTGCTTTAGATCTGTTTAGGTTTCCAAGGACTATTCAAGAAAGAGGATAACATTTTTTTCACCAAGCTGGGGGACTGGACATGACAATGATAAGGTAATGAAATGATGTAGTGGATGGAATGCGAGAAATGGTCATGTCAAGAGGTTTTTCTTTGAAAACGTGTTTTGCATTTAGTGTCCTTATTTTATCAAGACCAAGAAAGGGATTTGGATAGGAATAATATTAGGATATGGAAAGGAACGAGGATATGAATAAGGCAGTGATAGGATAGGAAGTATGGACCAAATGTTATGATAAGATTGACAATATGGATGAAAGGGATATAGGCAATGTGAAGCAAATAGGACATGAGACACTTCTAGGGAGATCTCTAGCCTTGTCAAGATCCAAGTTGGGAAAAAGGGAATATGGATTTTGATAGGATGAAGGATATGAGGTACATAGGAGTAATGTAGGGAATGAAAAAGGGGTAATGGAGGATAATGGATAGAAAAAGATGAATGAAATCTGCCCCCAAGTATAGACTGCAAGAAATTCATAGAATTACACATGACACATGTTTGCCAGGTTTTCATCATGGTACTTGCCCAAAGCGCCTGTTTGCCAGGTTTTTACTATTAGATATAATTATTTCTCTTTATTTCTCTTTTTTGTGTTACCAAGACACCTATTTGCCAGGTTTTCATCAAGGCAACTATTTTTTTTTTCCAAATTTTTTTGCCTCTTTTTTTTTTACTTTTTGGAAATAACTAGACGTGTGACATGACATGACATGACATGGACAAAGGACTCAAGTGCCTTACTCTTTGGATGGTGATTTTGAAGGATATACAATAATGGACCATGACTATGATAGTATACTCAAAGATGTTGGTAAGGTAACGACAAAGGGATATGAAATGGACGATTGGATAAGGATGGACAATGTTTATGAAAAGGATTGGATAAGATGGATGAAAGGATGGAAAATAGGTGTTGGATAGTGGAGAGAATGGAGGAGAACTAGATTTTGAGTGGATGAAAATGGATGCAAGAACAACATTGGCACACACCTTGAGGGGTGATGGAATGATGTAGGAAAAGGAGATTTTGGGTTTGGTGAAGGAATGGATGTGGATTTTGGGACACAAGGACCCAAAATGGATTTGGAAGATCGAAAGATTTTATATGGAGGGATAGAAACTTTGGATGTCAATTTAGATTTTGTCTTGGGACACTGTGCTTCAAGAAGCTTCTTGGGAATCCACATGAATTTTGATTTTTCATTTTTTTGTGGGTCCTTGGAATGCATTTCTTGCACAATGGACTTTGGAACCCATATGAATTGATTTTTCTTTTTTCTCAACGGGCCTTTGTGACCTTTTTTATATTTCTTTTTATTTTTGTATCATGTTTTTCTTTTTTTGTACATGTCAATTAGACTGGACATGTTTTTCCTCGATAGAATGTGGATTGATTGACTTGTGTATTTTATGATTGGCATCCAAATTTCTTTGAAATGGAATGGGATTCATGGATGGATATGAAGGATATGGAGGCCTTTTGGATGGATGGAAGGTTCTCCAAGATCTGTGCCTTTTTTGAGTTGCATGTGGGAAAGGGTAAGGGGATTGAGAACTGGTGGATGAAGGAATATATGGACCTAGGATGAAGGGGGAGGTATAAATTTAGGTTTGGATTTTGAAGGGATACTAATGCCTTGAGATGTATATTTGTTATTAAGACCATGGACATTAGACTTTTCTTGGATATGAGAGGGTTCTAATATTCCTTGTACATGTAGGTTTAACCCTTTTACTTGATATTGCTTTATTTGATTGGTAGGAGACTTGTTGGTATATGCAAGTCCATTATAATGAGGTGTGTATGATATGGAAGGACTCATAGGATCATGAATTGAACCAAACTAGATGGAAGAAGAGGAACCAAGTTGTATGGAAGAAGATGAACCCATTTGACATGTATGGGGTTCATGAACAACTTGCATAGAGGTACTTGAATCACAAGGGGGATTAGGAGGGATAATGGGATCTTGCGATGGAATAGAACATTGATAGGATCATCCGATGGGATAGGATCTTGTGGGAGATATGGAGGATTAGGACATGGAGAAAGAAGGGTGGGGGGATCTTTTGGAGGATCTGGAGGGATAATGGGATCTTTTTGTAGACATGGACATGAAAGTATAGTTTGATCTTGATATGGAGGGGGGTTATCTTGAATGGGATTATCATAACGCTCAAGGGAAATGGGATATTGGTCAAAAATTGGAGGGGATTGATCATTGTTAGGATCTTTGTCTTGATTTGATTTAGGACATATTTCTTTATGCTTTGGACCATCCTCTTGACATGGTTAATGACTTTGACTATGCATAGGGGATTTTGGAAATGGATCAATGTTTTGGTATGAAGGGGAAGGAATTTGAATGGGACTCTCTTGAAGGGGCATGGTTGAATTAGAGGACATGGTGAGAGTGGCTCAAATATTTCTTCAACACAAAAGATACTTGGGTTATGAAGAGAAATAACTTGGATTTCTTCAATGGATAGCCCTAGGAACATTTCATCATTGGATATGAAACTTGAGGGAGATGGAGGAAATTTTTCTTGTGAAACTTGTGGAGATGATGGAATGGAGGGAGACATGGATGATTCTTGGAGGTCAATTTCTTGAGGGGAAATATGTGTGTCATCCATGTGATTGCTTTGGAATGATGCATTTATAGACATGGGTGAATTATTTTTTCTTTCTTACTCTTCATCCAAATGAAACAGTTTTTGAAATAAACCCCTTAAAGATTTGGGTCTCGATTGACTCATTTGCATTATTGGCAAAAATGGTTGTGAAATTGATTGAGGATCATTTGATTGAATTGGGACAAATATTGGTTCATAATTTGGTGGTGGCCCCAGTTGAATTATGTCATGCTCTAGTTGGAAGATTTGATTTGATTGCTTTGGGAATTGAGATCTTGTTTCAATCGGCATGATGACAAAATGCAAGTGAAAGATTTTTTGGATTTTTGGATTTTTGAAAATGCAACTTTTAGGAATGCAAGGAGTTTATAAAAACACAAATTTTTAGACTTTGAATGATTGTGAAAAGAAAAATATGGCTTATGCAGCTATGTTTTTGGGATTTTTGACTTTGAAAAATCTTTGGAAATTGCAAACCTAAGAGCCTAACTTTAGGAGAGTGAATAGGGATCTTTAATTTAAAATGGATCAATTGGATAAAGGGATAAAAAAGGACTAGGTCCAATCCAACATGACAAAGATGGAGTGAGACCAAATGATAAGGGGGAAATTTGATAGAGGGACAAAAGGGACCAAGTCAAGATTCTTTCTTCAATGACATAAGGTAAGACTCTATAATTTGAATTCCTTTGGGATTTTACAAAGTTTCTGAAAAGGATCTAAATGCAATATGATGATTTTGTAAGGCAATATGCAGTTATGCTGCAAGCTTAATGCAAGAGGATTAAGACTAAAAATGCAACATATGCAAAAGGGATTATGCTATGAATATGCAAGAATGAAGCAAACTACAAGGCTCCAAGATAAATGTTTTTTCTCTCCATATGTTTACAAGGTTTTGAAATAAGGTGTTTTAGGGAAAAATTAAAGTTTTTGAGAATGTTTGGGAATGTTTGGAATGAGATTTGAATGTTTAGGAGTGTTTTTTGAAATTGCTCTTTAAAATTTTGAAACACCCACATAAGACACGTCAGACAGAATGGTTGTTGTAAAATTGAAACAAACACATCACAACCTAAGGTTGGCAAGGACAATATCTGTTGAATCCCCACTTGAACAAAGTTCAACCACACTTACTAATAGCGGACAACTTAGAAGCTTGGAGGCACGGGCTCCTCCTTATAGTGCACTCACTCTCAGGCACACCAAGCTTTGAATCCCAAGGGTCATCACTTCCCAAGGGACTGTTGTCTCTACTAAGAGCCAAAAAAATGTGGGGTGTCTTAGTTGGTCTCCGACCTTCTGTGCTAGTAGATAAAGGGTTTTTGGTTACTACCGCAAGGTTTTAAGTTAAGGCATCTATTCAGGTGGCTATGCATGTGGCAGATTAGCTCCATTAAGGAGGCCTCCTAGCCTACAGAAGTTGCGTTCTGTAGGTTTTTACGCACCACGAGGGTATTGAGGGAGATATTTTGTCGGCATAGCAAAATTGACACATGTTCACTGTGAGATTAATCACAATGACAATTTTTATATACCAGTTTGGAAGAGCTTGGCTTTAGCCTGTTACCGGTTGGGCAATCCCTCTCACCAGCTCTATTAAAGCTCTAGGGAGGTAGCCACGTTAAAAGATTTGTATGAATTTCTCTTACACCCAAGATCCGCGAAGGCAAGGGGAGAGGATACATTCATACAATTCTTCGGGATTACAATTCTAAAAGACACTTCAAACACATAAGAAAATATTTTTCATTTGCCAATTAGAAAGGAAATATGATAAAAATTGTAAAATTTGTTGTTCTTTTCCTTCCTAATTAAAACTATGTGAATATTTTTGTTCATTAACCCACTAAGAAAGGAAATATGATGAAAATAAGACAATTTGTTGTTCTTTCCCTTCCTAATTAAAACTATGTGAAGATTGTAGGGTTAATTTATCCACCTATTTAGCTCTCTATATCCCAATAAATCAACTATGTCAGCTGAGATCTCAAATACGCTTGACATATCCCAAGAAATAAACTATGTTGACTAAGATCTCAAATCTCTCTCAAACTATCAAAATACTAACACTCAATCATCACTATGTTCTTCCACTTGGTCATCACTAGATAACTCGGTAATTTACTGACACTCGATAAATATTGATGCTTGGTCGATACTAAATTTTCTCAGCACACACTGGCGCTTGGTCGACACTCACGTCACTCGGCACAAACTTAAGCTCCTTAATCTTCTGCTCTGTTACTCGGTCAAGACTAATCTTGTAGTCATCCAAACTTCACTTAGACTTAAGATAAACAATATATTACCTTGTCAAGGTACAGTCTAATCAAGTACCCATTGTAGTTCCACATAACTCAACCATTTCACTAGGTCTTCTTGTTATATCTTTTTTTCAAATCTTCTTCATCAATCAATTGATATGGCACTTTACAAGATAGAAACTGTATTACCAGTTAAGGTTAGACATCAATGGAAATATAACAATTATTTTGATTGTATTTTCCAACATGTATTAGGTCCTTGTGAATCTAACATTGCTTGTATTTATTAACAATGTTCCATGTGTCTTTCTCCATAGTCCGCTAGGAGCAACTAGTTTGCATGGATTTCTCACTCTAAGGTAGGACAACTATAATACACTCCATATATAAACTTGTGTACCTCTCATTAGGCAATTTAAAATTCATCATTATTAAGACATATAAGGAGAGTACCATAAAGACCAATTCAAAATAGGGTATCAACAATGATAATGTAGTAAGAAGAATGATGTATAAAGGTTTTTTTGGCATTATTGGAAGATCTAGTGGAAAGGTATTGTTACATAGATACACATAAATGTTTTTATACCATGGGGAGTTAGGACCAACAATATGACATATTAGCTCATATTGAGGAACCTTGTTTAAGGGGTACCAAGAGAAGCTCTACCAATAACTCACAATGTGTAACATTTTTTAGCATATCAACAAGTGAGGCGATGGTAGCCATGACATCTGCAGCTCTATTTCCATCTCTAGGAATTCACTCAAAATTTATTATTGGGAAATATGCCTTGAAATCATCTACCATCCTTTTGTAAGACATTATCTTCTCATATTTTTCTTTCTAATCATTGTTAACTTTTTTGATAACCAATTAGCAATCACCAAATAATCTTACCTTTAATATCTTCCATTGAACTATTATGTGAAGACTAGTGATAAGTGTTCCATATTCTGTTATGTTACTAGTACAATAAAAATATATCTTTTATTCCTTAGGAATATAATCCCCTTGAGGTGTGACAAAAATAATACTAGTAATGGAACCACTATGTGTGAAGGAACTCTTAAATAAAAATGTCCATGGTTTTGTAGGCTCCATAGTGGAGATTGTTTCATCTAGAAAATTTGTTATGAGAGGATGATCATTAGTTAATGGTGTATATGCAAGTTGACATGAAATACTATATACTTTGATTGCTTTGTGTTCCACATATTCAACATCAAACTCATTGAGTATCATGACCCACTTAGCTAGTCACCATGTAAGGGTTCTCTATTCCATAAGTATTTGAGAGGATCTATTTTTGTAATGAGATTTGTTTGATGAGTAAGCATGTAATCTTGTATTGTTTTCAAATTTTTGGAATTTCAAATCATCCTTAGCCTATCTTGTATATCCAATCTGATTCAACTTCAATAGGATAAAACCCCATTGCAAAATGGCCTAAGGTTTAACACTTGAAGCCCTTTGTCCCTCATGCCTTATTCATTTTGCCAAAATTTTGTTCTTAAAATGTCAAAGGTATTACTTCAAAAACCATGTGTTGGACTTGACAAGAGTTCTAGAACTAGTGTTGGGGCCTGATGTCTAAAGTAGAACTTAGACTTAAATTCAAGCAAGGCTAATCGAAAAGGGAAGTCTTCATTCAAAAGTCAAATTTCAGGCACTGCAACTAGTTCCAAAACTAGCGTCGAGATATGAAGTAAAAAAATGAAACTTTAAAGGCAAAGTTAAGTAAAGAGGGGCAAGTTTAAAAAATTTGGTCAGATTCTGGTAAGGTTTCTAATACTTTTCAGGCCCAACAATATATTTCTGAACCCTTATCAAAACTTGATGCCTTAAATGGAATAATTTCCAAAGTGAAGGAATGAAAAGGGGATTTTTTTTAAGGCATGAAGGCATCGTTTCAAGGCACAGTTCCAAAACATTCATCAAATTTTTATAGTAGTTCTAAAACTCTTGTTATAATCTAAACCCTCAGGTAGAACTATGGGTTCAAAAGACCTGATTTAAATTTCAATGGCTATGACACACCACAAGTAGGCAGAGAAGAAAATAATAAATTCCCAACTACCTCCAGTGAACCCTTTATAAACCCAACAACATCAAGTTTATGTCATAACTCTTATAGGATCTACAAACGTGATTCAATGTCAGAAAGAACAATCACGTCATGCAAAATTCATTCTAAAGCATGGTCTTTTCTTCTTCGATTGTAATAGGGAATTTATTCTGGCTACATCTTGTCACTTCTATAGATTGGCATACATGCCAAAGATCAAATTTCAATATAATTTTCATGATTATCTTTATGCAACCAAACCCTTGCTAGGCTAGGATTTGTACTCAATGCTTAATCTGATTTATGCCTAAACTTTAAATGCAATCTTGTAACATATTTTCAACATATTTTCCCTATTTATGATATATAATTCCATTCTTTTCTATAAATGTAAATGTTGCCTTACCCTGTATTAATAAATTATCTATTTTTTAACCTCTTTATAGGTCCAAACACCTTGTGTGAATTGTCTTGTTGTGTGGATTATGTATTTTTCTTTGTTTTAGTTGGTATGATAGTTTTTTATGCTTAATATATATTATTTGTGAGCTTGAGTTCCTTGTATTATATTTTTGAGACCTAACCTTCATATGGTCTTGGGACATAGATAAATTAGGAAATTGTGTAAGTTGGATATTTTTTTGATATGTTGTGCAATTGTGGGCAGGAAGATCAACATTCTATTCTGGTGCATCACCACCTTTACTTGTATGTATTCATTTTCCCCTTTTCCCAAAAAATCTATTAGATTAGGTGTAGAAGTAGGTTTTACATGTTGGGTTGGTTCAACACTACACCCTGATTGGAAAGGACAATGACATTCTTTGAATATTCAACATCACTTGTCAAGGTCCCACACGTAGAGGTTGTTTCCATGTTTCACAAGGTTGCTTGGGGGTCAAATGACAAACAAGGGTGCAACATTTGTGTTAATAGAAACCAAAGAATATGATAAGATACCCTCATTCAAAAGGAGTATAGTTAAGCTCATGTTCCACTAGGGTACAAATGACGTTCTATATCACTCTTTATTTTACTTTTGATTCATGTTGTACTAACAATGTCTACAATGTTTAAGTTGTTTCTAATATGTAAAGGAACAAAGGATTTCCATCTATATGAGGCATTAAAATTGGTGGTGACATTATATAATCTTTGATTTATTGAATATCTTATTCATACATGCCATCCCATCTGAAAGGAACGTTCTTATGCAATAGATTTCTAAAAAGATATCATTTGTTTGCTAACTATGCAATAAATTTGTAGATTGATTGTAGCTTTTCTTGTAAAGGTCATAGTTGACTGATATTCTTAGGAGGGGGAATTTAAAGTATATCCTTTATCTTCATTAGATATGTTTCAATTCCTTTTTAAGAGGCAATGTATCCTAAAAGCTTCCTTGAGGTTACCCTGAAGACACATTTCTTTTTATTTAGCCTTGCTTTGTAATTTTTCAATCATGTGAAGATTTTATCTAGGATTTATAAGTGTCCTCCTCTTGTAAAGGATTTACCAAGTAGGTCATCAACATAGTCTTCCATAAAAATATGCATAATGTCATGGAAGACGGTAGTCATTTCCCATTAATAAGTTTCTCCTATTTCTTCAAACCAAAAGGCATGACATTCAAAAAGAAGGTACCCCAAGGACAAGTAGAAGTTGTTCTATGTTGGTCCATAGGTGCTATATTTATCTAATTATATCTATAAAATATATTCATGAGAGATATAATTTCATATCTAGTTATAAGATCCCCTATTATTTCAATGTTTGGAAAAGGAAATTCATCCTTTGGACAAGATTTTTCAAATATCTGAAGCCCCTACATATTTAGATACTCCTAAAGGGTTTTGAAACCAAAAAAAGGTTAGAGACACCCAACATAATCAATAGGACTTATGAAACCAACATCCAAAAGCTTATGAATATTAGCTTTTACCAAGAGTGTAATTCATGGATGCGCCTTTCTCAATATTTGTTTCGCAAGTTGAGCTCCTCGTCCGAATTCAAATGATGTGTTACAAGATTAGGATCAAGTCTAGGAATGTTTACATAGGACCAAATGTATGCACCCTAAAATGGTCGCCTAGACTTTGGGCCCCATTTATCATTTTATCAATTTATCAAATTCCTGAATCAATGCTTTGCAATACTTTAAATTCAAATCAATTTCCTTGATCAAATTGTAATTAATTCAATTATTTCAATATTTCCTAAGGTTTGATCATTTTTATCTAATTAAAAGATTTAATCTCCCTTTAATTAAATTCCTCTTATTTAATTAAATTTGATTTCCCCCATTTAATTAAATAAAATTCTTTTAATTTATTTAATTGAAATAAAACCCCTCTTTTAATTAAATAAATAAAAATCCCCACTTAAAACACTTTATTTGTTGAAAAAGGCAATAAATTAAATGAAAATTAAATAAAAATCCTTTTTTCATCACATCTTCCTAAGTGGTGGGTTTTTGCCTCTTAATCATAGCCTTTGATTTTTGTCTCTTAATCTCAATTATTCACTTTCCTTTAAAAGGAGACCTTTCCTTCTCATTTGGATATACATCTTTTTCATAGTATTGTTATGCTGCAGGTTTGGAGAGCAATTTTGGAGGAGCATTTGAGCACTCAAGCTTGGATATTGCAACTTATCTCTTCTTGTCTCATTCTTCTTGCATTCATGGCTACTCATATAGATTAGATTCATGTTTATTTTCATAGATTAATCTTGCATTTGTATTTCCTTTCATAGATTTAGCCATGCATTGTTATCATTTA
>MU226606.1:4500419-4582605 GCA_018584345.1 Thuja plicata
ATACTTTTTCATCATTTCACTTATCTCTTCCTTCTTTGAATCAGAAGGCATAAGAGTAACAAGTACTCTTTCTCTTATCTCTTTTTCTTGGTGAAGTGCAAATGTCCATCTTGCAGACAATCTCTCTATTAGTTCCTTGGGAACGTCATATTCTGAGAATTGAAGTGGAACATAATTGTGTTTGCACATTTTAGCTATTATAGCTTCTTCAATTTTTTTTTGATCTTCTGGATCAAATTTTAACCATTTCATAATGTTAGGATCAGAGATAGATGGTGATTCTAAAATGTTTTTATATATTTCCTCAATTGTCTTTGGAATCAAGGGTTCTTTCCCTTTTTGCACATCTATGTCAGCTTCATCCATAGCCGAGTCTTCTAGATCTTCTCTAGTTCTATTTAGCTTCCTCCTTTTGGTATGTTTTTCCTTTGGTGAGATAGGTTTACTCTTGTATGTTCTCACTTTTCCTTTCTTTAATGGTGAAGGAGTTGCTTCCTTTGCAGTTTTGCTTCTTGTCCTTGAAGCATCAGTTGTTCTTAATTTCTTGGGTGGAGGAGGAGGTGGTGAATCTGACTGTGTAGCCTTTGTATCACTCTTTTCTGTATCTCCATCGATGGGTGACTGGCCCTCAGTTTCTTCCTCCTTTCCTTCTGTTTCCTCTTCACCTTCTTCTATAACTGCAAATTTCTTGGTTAAGTCCTTTACCATATTGTTCTTCTTATTTACAATTTTCTTGACAATAAGATCTGACTTGATTTTTGGTTTTTCCTCTTCATAAGTGCCAAATATTGGTTGCTTGTTGTCCACTGGTTCATTTAATAGTGCCTAGATGCACTTGCTAGCTTGTCGTATTTTGATCTCATAATCTAATGACGATAGCCAAGATTTTCTAGGTACTACTGGTTTGATACAGGTAAAATCAGTATCTACCAAAAAACATATGTCTTCCTTGTGTTCTTCTATCAAAATCTCAGGTATCCTAGTTCTAGCTTGCATCTTTTCCTTAAATCCTTTGAAATAGTCATTCATTAGGTCATCAAAATCTGTACCTAATGATTCTATGTGCTCACATATTTGTATGGTGACTGGTTTGCTTGTGTCCCATACTAATTTTTCCTTGGAAGAAAAGTTTTCTTCAAAGTAAAAGAATATGCACATAATTAGAGAACCAAACTTACAAGTGTTTGTCCTTGAAGACCTTATGGTGTTCATGTTCTCCTCAAGTTGAGTTAACGGTATTTTTGCAAGATCTGTCTTCTTTCCTTCTTTGATGATCTTGTAGGCTATGCTCATAGCAGTGCTTTCTATGTTGTTCATTCTGCTAGCTTGAAAGATCTTATATGCTATCACACATGCACCAAACTTAAGTTCCTCATCGGTGATGGTGTTAACCTTGAGACCTCTCTTGTCTAATTTTGCACCTGTCAACTTTTCTACCTCCTTCAAGGATGGGTGCTTGTGACCTTTTGGCTTGTCGGTTGTGGGATATCCAGTAACTACACGAATAACATATTTTGTTATTCATTTAGGCTCATTAAGCCATAATGTCTGGTTATGCATTTTGCTAAGAACTATCCGTATCCATTCTATCTTAAAAACCCTAGGAAAGTGTAATGCATTTTTCATACCTTTTACTTGCTTGTTCTCTTCTTTCAGGTTTCTAGATTCATCACATAGTGCCCTATAGGAATTGTCTAGGTCTAGATCTCCTAATTCTGAGATCTTGCAATGAATATAGGACCATACGTCCTCTACCAGCAAAACCCTAGGTGGGATTCTGGAGAATACTCTAGAATCATCGGGTTGTGATGCAATTTATGGGTGTAACTTGTATTTAGGTTCAACACAAGTACTGTTGCTGATAAGATTAATCATTTTCTTCTTATCTTCTTTCATTTTTGTTGTTCTTGAAGTAGATGCCATCGTATTTTAAAATTTAGGGCTTTCCATAAATAAATAGTGCAGTCGGCGATTGTAGGTACTTACTGAATCTCTTTGATTGCTCTTGAATTTGATGAGTAGTGTTTGAATCTTGCTGAGGTTGCACTTCAATCTGCTCTCCAATCACTCTGCTTAGCTATGCTTTCTTGCTCAAAAATCACAGGTGCAAAATGAGTTCTTTCATCACACTTTTATGACTTTTGTGCCCTAAGTTGTCATTAATGCCCAACAACTCATCGGTATGTAAAGACTGAGCTCATTGGTTGAGTCATAAATAACATCATTGGTGTAAGCACAAAGTTTTAGAGTAGCTAGCAGCTTTGGTGTTTTCACCGATGATTGTCGGTAAAATGGCGATGACAACTTATGTTGGCTCAAAGATCATCGATGTCTGTTAGTTACACTAAGTGACTTGGATTTTGTGTAATGCCTGATACATTTCGGTAAATAGTGTCAACTTTACTATGTGTGTTCACTAATTCTTATTTGTACCCATTAACCGATGGAATTATTTTTCAACAGTATTAAAAGTAACAATATAGTGCATCTTCAATAATGCTAATTTTGTCAATATTATCAATGTGTAATGGAACTGATGCATAATATAACTTGTCATAATGCAGTTCCATACTTGTGCAATTTAGTTGGAGATAGTGATGCCACCAGATCCATTAGATGGGGCATCATCATTTGCATTGCTTGTTCCAGCACCTTCAGTTTTTGTGGCTTTTACCCACATCTTGTTTCTCATCTTCTTGATGTGATCAATGGTATTTCCATTGGGATAAGTTCTTGTTTCTGTCAGTCGGTCTTTGCAATCTTTTATCACATGTCCAACCTTATGACAATGTAAACATGCCATACCTAGATTGAACCATCCTCTTGTTCTTCTAGTCCATTTTCTCATATAGTTGGTAGATATATGACCATACCTTCCACATGCTGTGCAATTTACCCATGTGTTATAGTCCCAAACATATGAGTTACTGACTCTTGTCGGTTTGTAGCCATTATTAGGTTCTTTTGGTGTCCATGCTTTCTTGTTCTTTTTCCAGCACTCTTGATGTGTATGTCCATTGATTTTGCAGGTAGGATAGTATTTGCCCATGTAGGTTTCCTTCTTTGGATTTGTCACCTTGGATCTGCATTCAAATGCCTTGTGTCCTTTCTTGTGACATTTATAACAATTACCAATGAAAGTAGATTGTGATTGAGGAATACCTTTCATTTTGTTTCTGCAAATGTTTGAGGTGTGGCCTGGTTGTTCATAGTGATTGCATGACAACTTCTTGGTTCTTAGAGTTGCATAAAAATTCCTTTGATCTGATTGATTAGACGATTCTCCATTGTCGGTGTACCCTATTCCTGTGTAGTTGTTGACTCTTCTTTATCCGTCAAGGAAATCATCCATTCTTTTATTGCTATCTTCAGCTTTCTTGATTAATTCATTGTGCTGATTCTGAATTCTGACTTCATGCTTTAGCTTCTCATTCTCTTCTCTTAGCTCATGAATGATCTGTATTCTTTCAATGAGTTCAGTATTTAATATGTTTGCTTCTTGACTCATAAGAATAATCTTATTAGTAATCTCATGGTGATGATCAATAAGTCTTTGAATCTTTGATTCTTTTTCTTGTAGCTTCTCAGTGATTTTCCTCCTATCATCAATAGCCAATGTTCTCTTTGATTCAAATTTTCTTGAATCATTCATTGCATCAATCATTTTTACCATCTGAGTCTCTTGACCGATTTGCAACATCTTGATTTGCTCTGTCAGATGTAGATTGACTTCTTATAGACTTGTGATCTCTTCTACTGATGTGTCTGATTCTTTGCTTGTAGCGGATTCAGCTGAGTTGAAGTAATCTAGGATCTCCTCTTCTTGATAATCTTTCTCATTAAGCCTAGTTGCCATAATCTTTCTTTCATCAAGCAACTTTCTCATGCTTACTCTCGCCTCTTTGTACTGCTCATAGTAAATCTAAATTTGTAACTGCTCATTCTCAATAGTCTTGTCCAGTCTGTACTTTTCCATTGTATTGATCTTTTCTCTTAAGTCTTTAATCTTTTCAAGAAAGAGAATTAGCTCTGATACCAATTGTTGGAATTATTGGAATGATGTACTGAGAGGGGAGGGGTGAATCAGTACCTCTAAATTTTTTTACGTGATTGGCCTATTAACCTTTGTGTCATCAGATTTGTAGATTCACCTATCTATCTGTTCAACTTTCTTTATGTATGTGAAATCATAATATAAGTTCTTTACATGTGTAAACATTCAAGAAACATACATGAAAATACATAACACATAACACATGATATGATATCACAGAAAACTCTTGTTAGGAAGTAAAAACTGTGGTGGGGATGTCTACCCACAAAACTTCACTATTGACAGATAAGAAGGGAGCCGGTTAAGGCTTAAAATTTGATCACTTCTGATGATCTACCCTATTAGGAGTATTAGAGTAGAGACCTGTTAGGATCTACTTTTTTTGAAGCTTTAGCAACACCGTTAGGTGTGCACTATGTTAAGAGATTTATCAAAGAACTGTTAAGTCCACCTTCTACAAAAGGATTTCTGATGTGACGCACTTGTTAGAATGCAACTACAATATAAATGTTGATTTGATAGTATATACAATCTCTAATTGCTGATAACAGATCCTGTAAAGCTTACAATGTATATGTAATCACCTTGAGTGATTTGAATAATACCTTGTCTTTGCTCGTCGGTAGCCTTGTATGTGTTCTTGATAATTGATATGATATGTTTTCGAACTTTGCATGAATTCACTTCTTCTGCTTAGATGCTCTCCATGGCTATAATCATTTTATCAACTCATTACTTATTACAAATGATTGAACATCTATATATACTAGTTTCTAGGTCCATTCTTGATTCATGCTTTTTTTAGATTAACTCTAGATCCAAGGTTTACAACTTTACCTTGATCTTTAGTTAATTATATTTTAGATCCATTAGGATGTTTTAAAACATTTACAATATGCTTGTTTGACCCTCAAGTAATGTTTTAAAACAAATTAAAATCATATAAATAGAATTACAATGTTTTATCTGACGTGGAAAGTCAGATCCACTTTTTGCGGGTTCTGTAACTGACTGTCGGTTCTGATGGTCAGATTGCTCTGTCAATCTGTTGGTTTTCTTTCATTCTTTGCTCTGTCAGTCTTCTACTCCGTCGGTGTCCCTATTTTGAACTGTTCATCGGGTTCCTTGCCTTTTCTTTTCTGTCTATGATGTTCACAAAATTGTACCATCGGTGATGTCCTTTATGATTTGTCGTCGGTTCAACACTTGTCAGTGTTCGTTTGGCAATTCTGTACTTAGCATTTTTATGTCAAGCATTGTCATCTTGTTGGTTATGCTGTGTGCTATCCGTCAGTTATGCCTATACCAATGACCTTCATCATGTTTTTTACTTAAGTATACTAATGGAAAAACTTAATGTCATCAAATAACCCTCCACTCATTCTCTCTCCTCCCATCACATCCTCCTAAATATCCCACTTTCCCTCTAATCCAAGATGAATCATCCACTAAACATTTGCACAATCATAATCTATGGATTAAGAAATCCTAACCCAAACAAATGTCAACCTGATGTTTTTTCAACTCTAATCCAAGCCTTCATCCCACTTGTCAACCTTAAAATTCCCTTACACATTCAATCACATTCTTACACCTTTGTCTCATATTCTCTCTTCCCAAAATGGTCACAATCCTCAAGGACTGACCTTTGGGATTTGATACAAGATGTGCCTTTATGGCATATCTTCCCCAACCCCCATGTTCTCCCATCCTCTTAATTTGTGACACTTTTCACGAGGCTATGAGTTTGAGAAATAACAATCCATGTGCTTCCCCTCAAAATCATCCTATCTCTTCCTCCACTTTCAATCTTGGCCATCCATTTCATCCTCTCCTTGCCTATAAATTGATCCTTCATCCCCTCACAAATCATCCACCTTCAATACATTGTTATAATACCCATTTCAGAATCAAATTAATAGAAAAGAAACATCCTAATGCCAAAATCATTCCAAATCCTATTTAAGCTTGAGCATATACATTGATCACACATCCAATCCTTTGGACAAATCCACTCAACAAAAGGGAGCTTTTAAAAGGGGTAGCAAGGGTTGATTTTTCTTTGTGTTTTTTTGGTTCTCTTTCATGGTATTATCATATATGTTGCAATAGGTTTGTTTGTTGAATGTTAAACTTGTTACTACATTCTTAATACACACTAGTTTTTATTGCATATATTTTGGCATGCTCGATGGGACCCACTTCTATGAGTAATTCTCTATTTTCCCAACTTCTTTGCAAACTAACCATGAACGAGTAACATTTTTTTTTATTTTAGTAGTGTTTGCAAGGTTTTCTTGGTATTTGCAGGTTGGAAAGAGAAAGTAAAGACATTTGCGTTCTCAGCCATATCTTCCAAATTTACACAAAAACAAAATTTAAAACCCAGTGGGATTGCAAGGACATAAGGTGGGGATGCGATAGTGGTCCATGGGATCGCAAAATCACAGACTAGCCCTCTGCGACCAACATAGACCATTTCCCTTGTCTTCTTCCTTCTATCTTTTTCTTTCTCCTTCACCATTCGTTGGGAATGCGGTTTGACTACGCGGGAACATTGTCTGACAATTTTACGCCATAAGGCATTTAATTCTAACAATCAGTAATAAACCTTCAAAAATTGTAACCTTGCGAGATCATTGTTTGACCCTACGTGATCTTTGTCTAACCCTACGGGAACACATATACATAGTTGACCATGCGGGATCACTCATACGACAGGTATAATTTTTTGTTGCTTTATGTAATTTTTAGCACTTGTGGTTTTATTTATTGACAAATTTGTGGGATTGTTGGTATAGCCCATGGGATCACTTTTCCATAGTGGGTGCTTTCTGTGTTGTGCAGGTTGACGAGATCACAAGTACAAACAATGAGATCATTGTTTAATTTTTAAGAACAAAATTAACTCACTTTCATTTGGTGCACTAAAATTATCGTTGTATGTCTCACACCACTTCACACTTCATATTTGGGTTTAAAATGATCAAAGGTTAAAATCGAACAATCAAACCTCACACTTCATTTGGGTGCATGCTAAAAATGAATAAAGACTAAAATTGAACAAAGCAATCAAACATTTCATTTTGGGCTTAAAATTTTGAACAAGGCAAACAAACCCTTCAAATTTGTGCATTAAAATGAATAATCTTTGTGAGTTTGCTTATGTTGTAGGATTTACAAAACATTGCCTAGCTTGAATTAGATAATTAATCGCCTGCTTGAAGTCTTTTGTGTGCTTGCAAACTTTGTAGAGTGCAACCTCACATCATACAATATCCACTCCCACTGTCTCTCATGGTTGTTGGTGCAAGAGAAAAATTACTACAATCGCTTGAAATTTTAATTTTTTTAGTAGAGAGGCCTATCTAAAGGGAGTGTTCCCCCTTTAGAGGTCGACCTCAAATCGGTAAACACCCCGGTTGGTATATAAATAAGACACTGGAAAAAGGATTTTCTTACACCCCACAAAGCTTGGGCAAGGCATGTTGATGATATTCTGGATCAGGTGTATTATCCCTAAGTAGCCAGCATGGTCAACTAAGCTCTTAAGCGAGTTATGCACGTACAAACCAATTGGGGAGATGCCACTGACCTTACTAGTGAGCCGTAAAGTAGAAGCCACCTTTTTTCCTTGGTATACATTTTTGTAGTGCAAGAGGATTGTGTCATCCTCTGAAGTTACTCACCATATGTGTATCCCTGGTTTTGAGGTATGAGGATTTTGGATTTCATCACCAAAAGTCAGGCACACCCTCACAAGGGGATCCCCTATTTACCCATACTTTGAAGGCCTTATAAAGTGAATTTTTTTTATTCATCTCCACATTGGCGTACCTCTTAGATTGAGCGGAACACGACATATGAGAGTTAGATATGCCAAGTTTAGAATTTATTCCAAGTTCGTGATCCTAAAAACATTATATTGAAAACAAATTGACCTTAGGCTAAAGTGTGTGTGATCTTGTATTCGTTGTGAAATTGGACAAGTGAAAACCTTTTTGAACATACACAAATGGAGAGTTTCTATAACAACTCTTTTTCAAAAGAGATAAAAAAATGAAAGTCCAATCTAATTATTCCTGCAAGGTTGCCTTCTCCTTTGCAAGACTCTTTACACACATTCCCAAATTCTAAAATCTAATGTCCAAGATCAAGATAAGATGCACTTAGTGTAGTCACTACCTAAATTGATAAAGTTGCAATTATCATAATCGTGTCTTTCCCCAAAGTTTTGTGGTAAGCATCAAAAGCCAATGTTTGACTCCAACAAGCATAAGAAAGTCAAACTCTAGAAACCTCTTGCATATAGAGAAGAAAATAGATGATCGTATCATTAGACAACAACAACGTATCATGAAAGAAACCCAAAAGTGTTCCCAAGAACTTGATAAGTATTATGCCATGCATTACAACAACATAGTCGCAAACTATTTGAGTCGATACAACATGAACCGTGAGTTTGTCAGCTTTGATACCGATCACAACTAGAGTTGCATAGGTCCTATCCTCCCACATTTTCACCACATCTTGCACTTATTCTTGCATTATCCTCACTTCATCATTGCATTCCTAGGATCACCTTAGTCATTTGATCATCATCCCAATCAAGCATCATCAAAATCAACCCCAAATCAAACCAAGTCCAAATCCAAATCAAACCCAAGCAAACCCCCATCAACATCATCCCTCACTTGGTGTCAAATATTTGAGTTGTCTTATACCTACATCTTAATCAAATCCATTTTTTAGCTTCACCCTTTGACTAAGAATTGTCTAGGATAGCTCATCCTTTTGTCCTTGTGGTCTCATCACCTCGATCTAGAGGTTGGTTTACATTGATAAACTTGTCTTCTGAAGACCATCAGTCTACCCTAGGTTGACATTCACATCCATCTAAATCTGCACTAAGTATCAACTCACACCTTATTCGACACCGAGTTATACTTTAGGTCCTTAGGACATCCTCATCAATTTGCATCATTACTATTATCCTTAAAGTGTCTTAAAATCAGTTGCATATAGATCCTAAGTCTTGCATCACTACCATCATCCTTAGACATTTTAGGAGCATTTTCACACTTTCATTAGGTGTCTCACCTTAGTCTCATATTGAAATTTTTACATCTCCGCATACATATTAGATAATACATTTCATGCCACATGAAACACATTCCAAGAAGAGGAAAGATATGGATCTTAATCTTACCACTAGTTCATTCAACCCAACACTTGATCCTATCAATTCCATGGTTTCCTTCGATCCCCAATGACAAGTATAAATCAAACATGTATGGGTTGATCTAGATAAATTACCTATCACAAGCTCCATGGAGGATTTTATGAGTCATCCTGGACACACGCATATGGTCAGTGTCATCATAGGCCAAAATTGTGCTACCATCCTTGACAACTTTGTGCGTGATGGTACTCCTATTCCACTAGACTTCTACCACCAAATCCAACATGTCCTATACATATCCCAAGAGACATTTTTAATCTCATTATGGAGGAAATCACGAACCTGTAACTAAGGAAATCCCAGGTTGCCTTATCTATACCCTATTTGCTCCAACTAACCACCTCTCAACCCATAATGCATATTGTGGCACAATCAACCCTATATTATTGGGGGCCTCATATGCTAATCCACCACCACCTCCAACATCACAACCAATTCAAAAAATTACTACCCAAGCAATGCATCGAACAACCATACAACCAACTATTGCCCGACTAGTTGCTACCTATCCCACTACTACTTTACCAGTTGTTACACAACCACCAGTTACACAACCTGCGACCACACAACCAACCCCAACACCAAAATCACTACCACCCTTCATTCCCCCATAGTAGAAACCATGATTCACCACAAGAATCCCTCCCACAAGGGCCTTTAACCAACCCTTATTCCGTCAAGGTCCTACATTCCATGCTCAACCAGTAATACCACCACAAAGTGCTTTTGCACCTCAACTGCAACCTAACATCCTAACACAACCCAATGCATTTGCTTCCCAATAAGTCTCCCAAACCACTTAATTTACACAAGGCCCTCACACATCCCAAACCAATTCATCAACTACATGGCTCCAAGCACAAGATGCGCTCCAAGACCAAAATTCCTAAATACAACTGTAGTTTTTCAATCCCTTTGCCGCCACATAGTTTGTGACAAAACCAGCCCAATCTCAACAACCAATTATCACAACACCCACATTCACACCAATTGATTGGTTATGCCTTCATTTACAACAACACAAACCATACCACCTCCCCATCAACCAAGTACTTCATGCACGTCAACTAACTTTCTCCCCCTTTTGGGGGCATGAACACACAAATCATTTATCCATCTTATGGTGGCACTAGCACACAACCAACCTATATAGGTCAGATCTATGCTCTCACTGCCTACCAAACATCAAAGTCACCACCACCCTTATACCAAAAACCTTTTCAACCACAAAAAACCTTACCTTCACTCCCTCAATAATATCACGCCCAACAACCACCATTGCCATTGCAACCCACTTATGCAGCTAGCTAATCCCCTTATCATACTCCATAATATCCCCCTTAAAATACTCCATATTCTTTAGCTTTATTTGACTCATACCAAGTACCAGGATCCAATGTAATGGGAGTACCCACTCCACCACCTGTCAAGGCTAGAATGGGAAGAAATGAAGAACGCACTTAAAGAGCTCAGTGATGAGACTGAAAGCAAGACCTTCAAATTTGAGGAGGTTTATCCTTATCTGTTTGGTTATTCCATCATAGGAATTCCCTTCCCCAAGCACTTTGAAACCCCCAAATTTGAAAAATATAGGGGGAAGGGAGATCTCATTAGTCATGTCAAGGAGTTTTACATGGCTTTCCAAGAGGTTTTCTACAGTGACAACTATCTTATGTGCCTCTTCCCAAAGAGTTTAGGGGGAACAATTCTTGAATGGTTTTACAAAATTCCCTATGGAACAATCTCAACATTTGCTAATTTATCCAATAAATTTGTGTCACAATGTGCACATAACATTGAAAGTGAACTATCTCTCCCAGACCTCTGTAACTCCAAACAAAAGGGAGGCAAAATCCTAGATGACTACCTTCAAACATGAAAAGGCCTCATTATGAGACTATCATATCAACCCCCTGAGAAGCATTTGACAAAGATATTTATTGACAACCTACATCCCAAGTTGTCCCATCACATGCGCATGAACTATCTTCAAACCTACCAAGACATTTGATGGAAAGGAATGAGCCTTGAGAAAGACCTCCTAAATGACAGTACCATCAAACACTATAAGGAAACACAACATGATAGGTCCAACAATGATCATTCATGCTATTGGAATAAGAATAAAAATGTCGTAACTGATGGAGCCACAAATACTAAACATGTCCAAGTTTTCATCGTTGGCCAAAAGCTGCAACTTCCTATCTGTCAACCAATGACAAAACAAATGAACATCATATCATCCCCCCAAGGACAACCTAAACCACAAGTCTAGGATGCCTAAGAGCGCACATCCACCCCTCTAGGTGAGCCCCTGGATGTGATCTTCCAGAAAATGGCTAAAACCAACTTGATTGTATACCCACAGACTCAACCATTTGATGAGTCTACTCCCAAACCTGCATGGTATAAGGAGAATGAGTACTATGATTATCACTGTAATAAGGTACACTCCACTATGAAATGCATGAAGCTAAAGAACTACATCTAGGATCTCATAGATCAAGAGGAAATTACAATTGATCCTCTAGCATAGGCTTTGCCTAACACAAACCTCCAGATATATCAAAATATGTTTCCTTAACATAACACCGACAAAGGTCTTGTTAATACCAACCCATAATCCCAGGATCAAGGGAAAATCAAACAAGGTGAAGATGGTGATGGAAAAGATTACACCACAACATATATTGACTATTACAAAATTTTTCGGTTTCATCACCCAGGTTGAACTCTCCATTAATGCTATCCATGTCAAAGGTGTAGATAGTCAGTGCGTACTGACCACACACTGAGGAAGAATATTTGTTACAAACACCACTACTACTTCATCCTCCAATTCACACTATAACCTCTTGGAACACCTTGGGAATACACCTACACAAATATCCACCCTAGATCTCCTTCGCACATCACTCATCCATCAAGAGATTTTCAAGAAGGCCTTACAAGAATCACTTGTACCTAATGACATTGACCCAACACAATTCTAGGCCCTCGTAGGCCACCTATCAACATATTGTGGTCTCTCGTTCAAACCCTCTAACATGTCATCCATTGAGCCCAATAATAACCTCCTACTCCATATCATCATCATGGTTAATGAATTTTTTGTCAAACGAGTCATGATAAATAATGGTTCGACCCTAAATTCATGCACATTGAAATTCATAAATAAAGTGGGGTACACTAAAGCATATATAACATATAACATCATAACTATCAAGGCCTATGAAAATATAGAATGTACCTTTGAAGGAACCATCTCTCTACCCATCCAGCTGGGCCCAACAATACATGACACAATATGTCATGTTGTTGATCTTGAACTCCCATACAACATCATTCTTGGTCGCTTGTGGATCCATTCCATGAAATTTATTCCCTCCACATTTCACCAGTGCATCAAGTTTCCACACAATAGCACTAAAGTCACCATCCACGTTGATCCCTAGCCCTTTGCATACTGTTATACATTGGAAGCCTCCTTTTTGCATTCAAATTATTTCCCAGGAATTGACATCGACACCTTTGTTTCCAATTCCTCCAGATCACACACTAATCCATAAACCATTGTCACTTCCACACTCTCTACTATAAACATTAACAACAAGGGATGCAGAAAATATATCATATCAGGCGCATTTGCAATCAAAGCCTTACTAATTGATCCACACACCCAAGGACATCCATCCCATCAATGCCCATCAGAGAAAAATGAACCATAACCAAGACAAATTGACTCCTCTAAATTCCTATCCAATGGGATTATGAGAAATCAAGAAATGGAATAAGATATCAAGAGATGGTTGTACTGAGATGATCAAACTCGTGACAACAAACTCCTTGATTATTTTAAGGAGAAATTTCCTAAATATCAAAGACTGGTTATAGAGAAATGGAACTATCAAGGCGGTGGTTTAGGTCACGAAGAAAGTGGTATGAAGGCCCCACTTGAAGCTTTTCTACGACCAAGGAACCAAGGACTTGGATCTGGCCTAGACATGAATGGGAACACCAGTGAGAATAACTATACCTACTGTAATACCCTGGGAGAAATCATTGAGGTCAAATACATCCCTAAAGAGGAAGTTAAGAGATCCTACGATGATATCTTTGATGATGAAACCTTCCTAAAAATTTTTGTCCTTTGCCAACTTTCCATAAACCTTATAAACCTTCAACTCATTCACCCTGAACCCATAGACTGGGATCAACCAAGTGTCACACATATCAACAAGTTCCAAAGTGAGGACGTGCTCCTAAGGTTCATGGGAGAAACAACACGACAACAAGATCTAAAGCACGATTCAACACATATCTACAAATTGTACCCAAAGGCATATTTTGGGGAAGAAGAGGTCTTTAGCTGCAAAATTGAAAATAAAAAATTAAAATAAAAACATGGTTCTCTTAGTGAAAACCCCTAGGGGGCACTTTCTAATTCTAAAAAAGTAAAAACAAAGGGTGTATCCCCTAGTGAAAACCTCTCTGAGGATCCATAGGATGAAGACTCTCCTCTTCCTCTCATTCATGATTATAGGACAAAATAATTGTCTATATTAATTGAAGAAACCAAGCCTCTAATTATAGGAATAGAAGAATGACTACACATCACATACATAGCAACGTCATCGTCAAAAGCTAAAGAAATCACCTTTACAACATTACTTTGTGAGGTCACTATTAACTTTACATGGTCCTACTCTCACATGTTGGGGTTAGACCCCAACTTAGTAGTTCATCATCTTACAGTGGACCCAAATGTCAAACCAATTAAGCAAAATCTTCAAAAGATGCATCCCAATGTGGCTTTATTAGTCAAAGAAAAAATGGAAAACCTCCTACAAGATAAGATGATTTGCACCATTAACTATTCAAAATTAATTTCCAACATGGTGCCAGTTTCTAAACCAACCAGAGAAATCGGAATATGCATAGACTTCTGAGACCTCAACAAAACATGTACTAAAGATGACTTCCCCTTGCCTAACATTGATATGATAGTAGATCTCACAACTGGACATGAGATGCTACCACACATAGATGGTTTCTCTAGCTATAATAATATGTGAATCACAAAAGAAGATCAACATGAGACAACTTTCAAGACCCAATGGGGTACCTTCTGTTGGTTACTTATTACGCTGCAACTACAAGGGCAACAACCTTTTCATTTCCTGACATATTCTAAAGAGTAGCCAACTCCAAATATTTAACCGAGAATGAAAAGGACCAACTAATAAGGATGTAGATCCATCCTTCTACGCTTTAGGTTCTACAAAACCAAGGGGGGACACCCTTAAACACCTTCAAATATTCTATAAGGCATCAATCAGGCATAGATCTCACAAAGGCTCAACATGACCCATAGATACTAGGTAACCGACTAATCACCCATTGAACGTTGACCTTGAGTGGAACATGAGATTGGTAGAAAATAACAACCACATAAAATATAGCATATTTTGGAGTTTATTTTCAAGTTGCAAAACATAGCCAAGACCGATCTGACATGTATCAACAAGGAATATATTGATTTTTGATCAGTGCCTTATCCATTGGGCAATACTTCTAGTTCAGGAGTAGCATTCAAAAAATAAAATGTTGTCAAAGACTCAAATCCTTAAATACAAGTGATATCAAACCAAACACTACTTACAATATCCTCTTGTAGACAATAAAATGAATTTATGACACATCCATAGAATTGTTTAATCTAATCCTAGATCAAAATTGAAGACTATGACATATACATGTATAAACTCTATGCAGTGAATTAGAAAATCTAAAATTCAGAGACATATAGCAAGGAGAGACTTGAATCTGAGAAAAACTGTATTAAGTATGATGAATCTTGATTCTGTACCAATCTGATCTACAATATTTACCACTTCAATAATATGCAAAAGATCTGAAAACATCTATTCAATCTGATAACAAAACTAATACAATCCATGAACTATATCCCTAATGGAACCACAAACAGACTGGAACCTCCTGGAGCCAAGCACAGTTGAAGCTCTCCATGGAGACCAATAATTTGGAACCCTTGCACTATGGTGAAAATTAGGATATATGGGCCCAGAGAAAACTCATGATTCCTACTTCCACAGACACGTGTCCTCTCCCCAAAATATCCAAAACTACTATCTTCTTCAACTGCCAAAATTTTATTTGATTTTCAAAATTATCTCCTTAAACTGCCTTTGAAAATCTTCAAAAACTTCCCGTGGATGCACATTAATGTTTGAAAATAAACATATTTTAGCATCACATTATTATCTCTGTGCACATTTTTTGGAAATAATGGGAAGTGTGTACTAAGAGGGGAGGGGTGAATCAATACCTCTAAAACTTTTATCTCTTTTATCCTTTAACCTTTATGTAATCAATTGTATTACCAACCATCTGTTTTATACTATCTTTGTGTAAGTTATATCAATTCATAAACTTAGTAAGCTTGTAAATATTCATAGAAAGATTCATGAAAGTAATTGACACATAACACAAGATATGGTAATGCAGAAAACCCCTGTTAGAAGGTAAAAACTACAGTGGGGATGGCACCCACAAAAACTTCACTATCTACAGATTGGAAGGGGCCGATTAAGGCTTACAATTTTGATCACTTCTGATGATCTACCCTATTAGGAGTATCATGTGGAGACTGGTTAAGGTCTAATATGTTAAGAGCTTTAGCAACACTATTTAGTGTGCACTCAGTTAAGATATTTACAATAGGATTATTAAATCCACCTTTCTTGAAAGGATTTCTTCTATTTGCTACACTTCTTAAAATGCAGACAAAAATACTTATTCACCTAAGTGTATGCAATCTAGTATTGCTGAGTACAGATCCATTAAATATTACATGTACAATGTATCACCTAGTGTGATTGATTAATACCTCTGTTGCTCGGTATCCTTGGTTCTTGGTTCTTGATAACCAAATTCATCTTTTATTTTTCTACTTCTTGAAACTCTTAGTATGATCCATAGATGTGCTCATAGGCTACACTCATCATCTCATCCTCATTAAGAATGATTACAACATCTATTTATAAAATAGATTGACCTAATTAAGTTTCACGTATAACAACTCAACTCTATGATCAAAGGTTTACAACTTGATGTTGATCTCCTAGTTTGCATGTTTTTAATCAGTTAGACTAATTACAATAATTACAATAATGTTTCTTGTTCCTCAAGAAATGGATTTAAAACAAATAAAAACTCTAAAAATAGAATATAGCTGTTTTATCTAACGTAGAAGTCAGATCCACTTTTCTTGGGATATAACTGACTTTCGGTGTCTGATGCTCGGTTTGCTTTGAAATCGGTTAGAATTTCTTTTAGTGTTCCTTTGTTGAACTGTCTGTTGGGTTCTTCTCAGTTTCTATTCTCTCGGTTTGCACAGTATTTTGCTTGTTGGGTTCCACTGTCTGTTTACACTTCAAAACTGTGCGTCGAGTTTCCCTTTACTTAGCAATTTTGGTATGAACTGAAAACCTGACTTTCGGTGCAGTGTAACCGATGGTTCAAACAACTTGTTTTCTCTTTGCATACTAATGAAAAAAATTTATGTCATCAATCTCCCCCTTTGACATTAGTATCAAAAACTGATATGTGCAAAATACTAACAAACTTTACAGTATGCACACTGTGTATATTACTTAGTCATTTCATGACTCCCCCTATGCATATGTCGGTATAGAATAGTATATTTGTATGTACACTTTGTGTTTATACAATCTCTTTCTTTTCTCCTTTGTGCTATATTGTCCTTTTCCCCTTTTTTTCCTTTTGAACATATCATTTTCCTTTTCCCCCTTTTTTGATAGTAAGGACAAAGGTGTATACCTATAGCTTATCAAAAATATGAGAGTGAGAGGTTTACATTTCTTCCATCATCTTCTCCCATTTATCCTTTAAATTCTCAAGATCCATATTCTCTAATGTGATATTGGCATGCATGTCATAGATGTTGTCTACTACAAACATCTCAAGGGTGGCAATGAGTTGCCTTGCTGAACTTAGGTGTTGTTGCAGAAGTGTGAGGTTCGGTAATAGTAGAGACTATATTTTGGTAACCTCTTCTCTAAATTGAGATTTTGCTTCCCACATTTCTTGTCTTAACCTTTTTATCTCTATGATCTTCTCATAATGCAATTTGACTGCATTTCCATCTATGGTTAGACTTTGTGCACTTGCATTTAGATCATAATCGATCTTTGCAATCTTGTCATTGTTATCCTCTGTGAATTTCTCTAAAGTGCATAGCTTTTGAATTAAGGAAGAAAATTCAAAAATTATTGGATCTAATTCATTTGCTAATTCTGAAAGCTTTACCTTATTTTATGCCACTTCTTGGCTGATCTTTTCTGTCAATTTATATTGGAACTTTTGTTCTGCTCATTCCTCAATTGCCTTTTCTGCATCTACATTTTGTGTTGTGATGACATCGGGGAGAATGGTAAGTTGATCCAGAATGGGGGAATTTTGATCAACATCAATGTCGGGGACTATTTGGTTTAAGATATCCATTGTAGTCTCTAGTACTATGGAGTCTTGGCGCTCCTTCTTGAGATTTTCTTGCAGTGCTTTTCTCTGACAGATTTCTCCATATTCTTGGAGTGATTGAAAATATAATGTAGTTGGATCACATTTTGGTATTTCTATGATCTCATCAAGTGTGACTTCTAACTTGTTCTTATTTTTTTTCTTCTTCTTCTTTTGTGATGCATCTGTATGCAAAACCACAGCCAACTTCTCTATTTGGTCTGATGTGCTAGATGATGGCTTCTGTGGTGTTTTACCTTTGTCTTGCTGCTCGGTGTTTGCCTGTCGGTTGTTTGAGGATGTATCCTTTTCAAAATTTGGTGTATCTACAGCTTCACCTTTGGTTTCCTTCAACATGGTATCAACTATCTTATTTTTCTCATCTTTCTCTTTTTGCACTTCATCTGCATCTTTTATTTGTGCATCTTTTTCTGTTTGATCTCCATGTGTTTGTGTGTCTTTTTGTCCTTCACCGATAACTACATATTCATTGGTTGTATCCTTCTTTTCATTAGATGTATCTTTTTTTCATCATTACCCTTATCCTCAGGTGTGCTAGCATCAGAATCGGGGGTCTTCTCCTTCTGTGAGATTATATTGATTGCTTGAATCAATAATGGCATCTGGCCCTGTATCTGTACTTGTGTAGAATCTATTGTAGTGTTGTGTTCGTCAGTTTGATCCTTGACAACAGTGACATCTTCATCTTTCTGAATTTCATTTGAAGGATCATCAGTGATGTTAATAACTATATTATCCACAGTATTGTCTAACCATGTTTCCTATTGTGTTCAATTCTTCTTTGTCCAATTGTACTGTTGTGACATTTTCATCAGTGATAGTAATTTGTTCGGGGTTCTGTGTAGCCTGATTTTCCTTGGTTTGTTGATTTTTGGTAAGAGCTATTTGTGGCTTAGGACTTGTATCCTTTTTAGGAATACCAAGTATCTTTCTCCATTCAACCTCACTCTTCCTGTCTAGTTCAAGTAGATGTCCTTGAAGCACTTGGCAAGCTCTCAACTTTGGTGAGAACCTTTTGGAGTGATTCTTCATCCTTTCTTTAATATCCTCCATTTTTGAATTGGGAGTTATGACAGATACTAGGGCTCTTTCCCTGATCTCTTTCTCAGAGTGTAAGGCAAATTTACATCTTGCCGATAATCTATCTTGAAGTTATTTTGGCATATTATCTACCAATTATATTGGAAGATATTTGAATATGCACATCATTTTGATAATTGCCTCTTCAATTTTGTTTTGATCCATGGGATCCAATGTTAGCCATTTCTTAATCTTTCTATCATTGATTGTTCCTGATTTGATAATTAAAGCACATACTTCATCAATAGTTATAGTAATATTATTCTTTTCTTCTTGGATATATTCATCCTTTTTTGTGTCCTCTATGTCCTCCTTAGGTCTGATGAAATCTCTTCTTTTTGTAGGACCTTTTTTCCTAGTAGGAGGCTTTCTTTTAGAGGTTCTTACTTAACCTTTCTTGATAGGTGAAGGACTTGCATCCTTTGTTGTGTGAATCTTGGTCCTGGATGCAGTAGTAGTTCTTAGATTTTTAGATGGTGGAGGTAATGGTGTATCTAACTTTGTTGAATCTGAGTCACTCTCCTTCTTAGCTTCACCGATGGGTGACTGAGCCTTGATTTCTTCTATCTATTCAGTTTCCTCATCTGTTACTGATAGTATTTTCTTTAAGTTCTTGACCATCTTGTCTTTCTTCCTATCAATCTTCTTCATAACTAAGCCAATTTTAATCCTTTCTTTGGCTTCTTCATAAGTTCCAAACTTAGGTTGTGTTTTATCCATTGGCTCATTTATCAACGCCTTAATTGCATTAGATACTTGATCTATGTTCACCTCATAGTCAAGTGGAGATAGCCATGCTGTTCTTGGTACAACTGGCTTGATGTATGTGTAGTCAGTGTCTACCATAAAACATATGTTAATCTTGAACTTTTCTGTTAACTGTTCTGGGATCCTTACTCTTTTCTACATTCTATCTTTGAATCTAGCAAAGTATTCATCCATGACTGACTCAAAATGATCTCCTAGTGATTTTATGAACTCACTAATCTGTATGATCACTGGTCTTGTTGTGTCCCATTTCACATTTCCTATAGATGGGAAAGATTCTTGGAAATAGAAAAATATGCACATTATCAGAGGACCAAACTTACATGAATTTGACTTTGCATTTCTTATTGTCTTCATGTTCTCTTCTAATTGTCTGAGTAGTAGTTATGACAGATCCAAATGCAATCCCTTCTTGACAATCTTGTAAGCTGTATCCACTACTCTAGATGCAATGTTGTTCATCCTGCTATCTTGAAATAACTTGTATCCTAAGACACATGCTCCAAATTTTAGTTCATCATTGTTGATGGTGGATACTCTTAGTCTTCTTCCATCCCATGTAGCTCCTACATTCTTCTTAATTTCAAGTTTAGGCGGGTCCTTCAGTGCCTTTACCTTATTAGTTATTGGATATTCGGTAACAACATGTATGACATCCCTGGTAATCAATTTTGGCCCATCCAGACATAATCTTTGGTCATGAATCCTGCTTAGTACTAACTGAATCCATTCAGTTTTGAACTCCTTCGGGAACCATAGGGAATTTATGATCCATTTTACCTTAATGTATTTGTGCTCTTCCTTGATAGTGTCATCATCATTGCAAAGCTTTTTGAATGCTTGCTCAACTTCCAAGTCTCCTATCTCTGCAATCTTGCAGTGCATATATGCTCGCACATCTTTGACTAGAAAAACCCTAGCTGGTATTTTTGAGAATGCACCGGCATTGTTGGGTTGTGAAGAAACCTCAGGACATATCTTGTAGTGAGGTTCCTCACAGGTTGAATTCTTGATAAGATTGATCTTATTCTTCTTAACTTTCTTCAGCTTAGCGGTTCTTGATGTAGTTGCCATAGTTTCTGGAATTAGGGCTTTCCCATTAATGATAAACATAGTTCTTGGTTTACTTTGTTACTTACTTTTCACCTCTGTAGATATTAGGAGTCTGTTGGATTTTTATGAATCGAGTTGGAGTCGCTCTGCAATGTTGTCGCTTCGTGCTCAGATTTCTCTCTATTTCTTCTCTCTTATCATTTGGTGAGAAATAAAACCCTTCCATCATCTATTTATAGACTTTGCCCTAAGTTGAGTCATTAATGCTCAACCACTTCTTGGTTTATGAAGACAGATTCATCGGAGATGCACCAACTTCTCTTTCAATAACAATGCGATGCTTCGGGGTAACTTTTAACTTATTACATTCAGTGATAAATTTTGGTAATATGGCGAAGACAACATTGTCAACTCACTTGATTACTGACGGTTCTTGGTTTACACTAGCGAATTAGCCTTTATGTGTTAACCGATGATTCTCAGAAAGAATAGGAAGGTTAGATTTGTGTGTACACCAATGCATTTTGGTATGTATTAACCGATGAAATTGTTTTCACAAAATTATAACAAGTAATACCATAGTACATATTTAATCATGTTGATTTGGTATTTTAACTATGTATAATGGAACTGATGCAAAATATAACTTGGTATAATGCAGTTCCATAATTACTTGTTCTACTTTAGGTGGGGGTGGTGATGTCACCAGATCCATTGGATGAGGTGTCACCAATTGCATTGCCTGGTCTAGCTTCATCAGTGTTTGTGGCTTTCCTCCACATTTTGTTTCTCATCTTTCTGATGTCTTCAATGATGTTTCCATTAGCAAAGGTGCTGGTATCTTTCATTCATTCTTTACAATCTTTCTTGAGATGACCAACTTTATGACAGTGTAGACATATCATTCCGGGGTTAGTCCAACCTCTAGAATTTCTTGTCCATTGTCTCATACAGTTGGCAACTATGTGACCATTAAATCTGCCACATGCTGTGCAATTTGCCCATGTATTATAATCCCAAACATATTGGTTACCAAATATTTTCAGTTGATAGGAAGTTTCATGATCCTTAGGCTTCCATGCTTTCTTTTTCTTCTTCCAAAATTCAAGAGATGTGTGCCCATACATTTTGCAAGTAGGACAATATTTGTCCATGTCGGTTTCCTTCTTTGGTTGTTTCACCTCAGATTTACATTCATATGCTTTATGTCCTTTCTTGTTACATTTATAAAAAATTCCTATGAATGAAGGTGTGGATTTAGGAATACCTTTCATTTTGCTTCTACAAACATTTGATGTGTGGCCTTGCCTTCCACAGTGATTGCATGTCAGCTTTCTTGGTCTTGGATATGCATAGATATTCTTTGGATCAGCTTGGTATTGTGATTCTCCATTCTCGGTATAGCCTAGTCCGGTGTTGTTGTTGACTCTTCTCCATCCTTCCAAAAAATCATCCATCCTTTTATTGCTTTCTTCAGCTCTCTTGATTATTTCATTATGATGTTGCTGAATTTTTACTTCTTGTTTATGTTTTTCATTTTCTTCTCTTAGCTCATCGATAGCTTCTATTCTTTCAATGAGTTATGTATTCATTCTATTTACCTCTTGACTCATAAGAATAATGTGATTTGTGATATCATGATGATGTTCTGTAAGCCTTTGTATTTCTGACTCTTTTTCCTATAGCTTTTCACTAATTTTCCTCCTATCATTAATAGCTAGTGTTCTCTCTTGCTCAGCTTGTCTAGCATTGTTCATGATATCAATCATTCTTACCATATGTGTCTCTTGGCTGATTTGTAGAGATTTTACTTGTCCAGCCACATGTTGATTGATTTCATTCAAACTTGTGATGCTTTCTTCTGATGTGTTTGATGCTTTGCTAGTTGTAGATCCTGAAGACTCAAATAAATATGGTATCTCTTCCTCTTGATAGTCTTTTTCATTGTTCAAAGTTGCCATAACTTTTCTTTCATCTAGTAGCTCTCTCATTTTGATTCTTGCTTCTTTTTACTGCTCATAGAAGATTTGTATCTCTAGCTTCTGATTCTCAATACTCTTGTCAAGTCTGTACTTCTCCATTGTATGATCTTTTCTCTTAAGTATTCAAAATTTCCAAATAAGAGATCTAGCTCTGATACCAATTGTTGGAAATAATGGGAAGTGTGTACTAAGAGGGGAGGGGTGAATCAGTACCTCTAAAACTTTTATCTCTTTTATCCTTTAACCTTTATGTAATTAATTCTATTACCAACCACCTATTCTATACTATCTTTGTGTAAGTTATATCAATTCAAAAACTTAGTAAGCTTGTAAATATTCATAGAAAAATTCATGGAAGTAATTGACACATAACACAAGATATGGTAACGCAGAAAAACCCTGTTAGAAGGTAAAAATTGCGGTGGGGATGGCACCCACAAAAACTTCACTATCTACAGATTGGAAGGGGCTAGTTAAGGCTTACAATTTTGATCACTTATGATGATCTACCCTGTTAGGAGTATCATGTGGAGACTAGTTAAGGTCTAATCTATTAAGAGCTTTAGCAACACTATTTAGTGTGCACTCGGTTAAGAGATTTACAATAGGATTGTTAAATCCACCTATCTTGAAAGGTTTTCTTCTATTTGCTACACTTGTTAAAATGCAGACAAAAATACTTATTGACCTGAGTGTATGCAATATAGTATTGTTAAGTACAGATCTATTAAATCTTACATGTACAATGTATCACCTAGTGTGATTGATTAATACCTTTGTTGCTTAGTAGCCTTGGTTCTTGGTTCTTGATAAGAAAATTCATCTTTTGTTGTTCTACTTCTTGAAACTCTCAATCTGATCCATAGATGTGCTCATAGGCTACATTCATCATCTCATCCTCATTAAGAATGATTACAACATCTATTTGTAACATAGATTGACCTAATTAAGTTTCACGTATTACAACTTAACTCTATGATCAAAGGTTTACAACTTGACCTTGATCTCCTAGTTTGAATTTTTTAATTAGTTAGACTGATTAAAACAATTACAATAATGTTTCTTGTTCCTCAAGAAATGGATTTAAAACAAATCAAAACTCTAAAAATAGAATATAGCTATTTTATCTAATGTGGAAGTTAGATCCACTTTTCTTGGGATATAACTAACTTTCAGTGCTCCTTTGTTGAACTATCTATCAAGTTCTTCTTAGTTTCTATTCTCTTAGTTTGCACAGTATTCTGCTCGTCGGGTACCACTGTCGGTTTACACTTTAAAAATGTGTCATCGGGTTTCCCTTTACTTAGCAATTTTGGTCTAAACTGAAAACCTGACTTTTGGTGTATTGTAACCGATGGTTCAAACAACTTGTTTTCTCTTTGCATACTAATGGCAAAACTTTATGTCATCAACATTACTCTTTAATTCCGCACTTTAATTATCTTTTATCTCCTTAAAATAATTCTGCAAATTATCTTTCATCTTTGCGCAGTTCTTGCCTTTAATTTCTACATTTTAATCTATTCTGCACTTTACCTTTACATTTATGCACATTAATTCATATTTTAATCTCTTATTTTCTATTAAATTCTGCACTGCGTTTTACTTTCCTTTTCTACCCATATTGCACCAGAATTTTCCATGTGGCACCTCCTAATTGGTTCGCAAGTCCACCTCTACACCTGTGTAATCCTGCTCATCTTCGCTACCCGAGCCCTCCACCTGGTGTAGCGCCACATGTCAGCTAGGCATAATGGCTTAATTATTAACCTCCTTGCATCTTTCCCTTTAATCCATCAAGCGAGCCATTGGTTTCATCTACCTCAGGATGCGTTCCACCCTAGATGCCCTTCTTGTGCCACACACCTGCCACATCACTGCCACCTAGATTTCCCTGTCGTCGGCCCGACTGTCAGCTCCACCATGTGTCGCGCATGTGTAATGGCTTGAAGATATCTCCCTTGCATCTTTCCTTTAATCCATTACACTCATCATTGATCTCCTTTTCATTGGGATGTGTGCATGATTTGTTGTCTCCGCTGCCAAGTTACCTGTCATTTCATCGTCACAGGCTCCACCAAAACCTGTTCATTTTCCGCCTGAAGTCATCCACTTACCAGACATAGTTATGAAGGAGCTCGCCCAAGCACATCACCAAGAGTCTCCTTCTCTTCTCTTCATTTTAGTATGTAAGCCTTGTTGCTTATGAACATCTTGAAACTCCACTTTCCCATCAATGTGGGACTAAACTTTTCAATTTTTAAAGTTCATCCTGTGTGGGCCAAAATTTTGTTTTCCACCAGCCTGGCTATGCATAGCCAACAACACGCCATCTTGCACAGTCCCAAAGGCTACTTTCCTTTCTTCATAACATGTTACATTGCCTTTACTATATAAACATTGTTATGTTTCTTCCCACCAATAATGTGGGATATTGTCCCTAAGGTAATTTTAAACTTTATTGCCAATGCGTCCAAAAGCTTACCTTTCCTCCTGATCCAGTCGAGGAAACCATGGTCCACCAGAAGAGCGCACATCATCATGAGCTACTAGCTCTTTCTTCATCATGCTATTTATACCCTTTTTCTTATAAACGACCAATGTTCCCCATTTATTGTCAATGTGGGACAATTTGATGTAAAACTTTCAATGGTTTACCTTGCACAAGCCCTCCTCTATCTCCAGCGCAGACCTCCATTGTTCTGAATGGTTTTAGAATTTAGTTTTACACATGCCAAAGCAATGTTTTTGGGCTTTTAAAAAGCAACATCTTCTTTCTAGCTTGCACATGACTCCTTTCTAACCATGCGCAGGTTGCCTTCTTCCTACTCCACATTGAGCAGGCTGCCAATCTGACATTTGCACCTGTCAAAACATGTGCTTGCAAGATCTAATGAAAAGATTTAAAGGAATCTATGCATCCCCTTTCCTTTCAACTTGCTGCGTAGATTTTTCATTTGACCATGTTGCACAACCTCTTTGGACTCCCCTACGTAGCATCCTCCATTGCCAATTGCTTTGAAATTTTAATGTTTTTGTTTATTACCTCCAGCGCTGGGTTTTCTCTCTGGTAATTACACCTACTAATGGAATATTTCTTGTTGTTTTAAAACATCTTCTTACACCCATGCACAAGCCTTCAATTGGTAAAACATACATAGGACCTTCCAATGACATTTACTTGAAAGTTTCATAAAACCCATTGTGCAGGCTCCTCCATTTGTAACTGCATTTCTTACTTCATGCGTAAGCCCT
Organism: Thuja plicata; assembly: GCA_018584345.1. NCBI lineage: Eukaryota > Viridiplantae > Streptophyta > Pinopsida > Cupressales > Cupressaceae > Thuja > Thuja plicata. Next base: position 4,526,437 of record MU226606.1, read on the forward strand.
CCACTGAAAAACAATGCACAACTCTTCTGAAGTCACAATTGCCTTTTGCATTTTAAAATTCTTTTACCATGTGCAAGCCTTGGGATATTCACACTTTGTAAGACAAGAATCATGGGCCTTGCAAGGTAGTTGGAAAATATCCACTATCAATCAACTCTATAAAGATAGTATGCATTTATAATCTCAAGAGTTGTACTAAACAAGGTAATGAAGTCACTCTAATCCTTTCTCCCATATTCCATATAGAATGCTTAAGAGTATATTGGATTTACCAATTTGTAGCCCACTATGCAAATGAATCATAAAACAATTGATTGGCGACCACAACTACCAGCCTTTGAAAACTTTGCATCTTAATGAAAAACATAGTAAACGACCTCTGGAATTACCCTAAAAACTGATCAGACGACCCCACATGACCTCTAAAGATGGAAAGCATACAATTTGATGTACCCACATTCATTCTATAAAATAGATCTGCACTATGATGCCGGGGAAAGGAGCTTTTGATCTCCAAAGTTGGGTATTTTCCTATTTCTACAAATTGGCACATTGAAACTCTTCTGGAAACCTACTTTGAACCCCTTATAAAAATATCAAGCTCTGCATTGGGAGATCACCACCGGGGATGAGCACTCACTTAAGTATAAATATCAAGTGTTTAAAAGGATTCAACCTTATTTCAAATCAGGCGCAAGTCATCATTGACTGAAACTTAATCATTTTGAAACACTGACAAACACAGATGTACAAACATAATAAACTACCTTTGAAATCATCTTATAAAACATAGAAAACCATTGGCTAGACCCTTGAAACTTTCCAAGATAATACATCTTCATGCATAGAGAATATACAACCTAATTTCTCATTATGATCATTAATCGACATCAAGATATTGATATGCAAAGTTGGCCTCCTGGATGACTAGTCATTCATCTCACAGAAAACTAAATAAAATCTATTTGGTTTTGACTTTACTAAGACATCAAATGGAGATCTTAGAATCTGAACACCTAGACATGGATTCAATTTCATATAGAGAAAACAAATTTTCAATTATCTTGTTCTGATCATCAACTGGTCAATCAATATGAATCCTCAAAGTCAGCCTCTTACCAACTTTCTGATTTCAAAATCAGTAAAATTGCATAAACATGATTTGGAATCGGCTGAGTAAACTAACCAAATGGATTGGAACAGGTTTGAAAATATTCATGCAGGAATATTTCCATGTTTAAAATTTAGGGGAACATTCAATTCTCCATGATATTGAACTTGGTGCAACTTGTGGAACCTCAAAGTAGGCAACTTCATAATTTTGCATTTTAGAGTCGCAGAAACAACATAAATTGGAAATAAAATGGCTTGGACAAACCTGTGATATGAACTCACAGGGATATGAAAATGGGTGGGTAGACTCAATTTCATTCCTACCATGTCTCGGAACAATCCTTCTGTCATGATTCATAATTAGGTCGAAGATATAAACCTCCAAAGTAGGTCACTTGATAAAATAAGGAAATGTGCAAAATGCATATTAGGTAAACACCTCCAAATAGCTACCTTCAAAACACATCAAATCTAACATCTGAAAGCTATAACCTACTATATTTACTCCATGAAAGGTGGTTCACATGTTCCCCAAGCGATATCTCATGCAAATCACCAGGTCTCATTTTACTTGCACACCAAGTAGGCCTCTTTAAAAATATTTTTAGGGGTACTCACCTTGCCTTAATGAAAATGTTTAATTGGTCACTCCAAATTTATGCCAATTTTGAGAGTAAAAACAATGGATCTATCTGGGGATGCATGCCCCTTATGGGCATGTAGAGAATCTAGAATCTCTTGGTGAAGCAAACCACTCAAAATCATTTAGACTTCTTCTCTTGACTTCCCAAAACCGGGTTCCTTATTGAAAACACAAAACACCAAACACACAACTGAAAGAAAAGTGGCTATACAACATGTACATTATTTACAAATGGCCCTAAACCATCAAAATGAACTCAGTATTTACCCCTGTTATATATCTAATTTTCATTTCCATAGATCAGAAGTAAATTGAAATCACCACTGTCATATGCTTGGTCAATCATGTTGCAATTTCTTATCAAAATATCATAGGAAATACCATCATCACAATAATTATCTATGAATACTTGGAAATCAACACAACACTAAAAATGATGATCATTTTGTGACATAAAAACATCACACCCTTGAAAATCAAAGATCAGTTAAAAGAAAATAATTCCAATCCTAAAAGATTGTTGGAATTATCAGGCATACAAGTGTCATTAGTTTTCATAAAGTATGGAAGTTCACTTACAAAATCTTCCTGCAAACAAAAATGGCACACATCTAAATAAAAACTTGATTGCATATCATCTTGCTGACTACAACTTCTATCAGGATCATCCAAACATGAAAATGTATCATTAAGTAATGGCTCATTTATCAATTGTAAATCTGAAAAAACACATTCATATTTATTACTTTCTTCAGCATCATGATCTATACAAGAACCATTTACACTAATCTCATCCAAATATGAATCCTTCCCAGCATACGAGTCATCATATTCATCATACTTGACATAATCAAATTTATCCTAATCATATGCATTTCCATCTTGCACAATTGTTTGACTCAAAAGAAGGAATGGAAAAATCAACATATGTTTCACACTTCACACCCATTGGCATGTCATCACTGTCAAAACAAATATCAATCGGGTACTGCAAAGTGGAGTCTATATTAGGTGCATACCTCTAAAAATCAGCAGCCAGTAGTTCTAATTTTTTTTCACTACTTAGTGGGCATTGAATTTCATTCTCACCTTCTTTGGCTTCATTCTTAGTGCTGCAAATATCTTCCTCATTTGAAACAAGGACTGCAATTTCTTTACTCGTATCATCTCATGCAAAAGAATCATCACAACAACTCTCATCAGAATCAAAATCATCCTCTTGTTGTCCACAAAACTCTTCCCTAAACTAAGACAAGAAATCTATACTACCATGCTGATAATAAAACAAATCCATAAACCCAACGAAAACATCCACAACTATAGATTCATCTTCCACATATTGATATTCAATTACTTCACTATCAGCATCATAATCATCATTGTCATCATAACTAGATTCATCATTATGAGTACTTTCAGATTCAGATTTCTTAATCGAATCTATCCATTTTTTGACAAGTTCAATGCCTTCTCCTCTACAGGATGCAGACCAATTTGCAGATTTAGGCATACAAAGATCTAAGAACAAATGAATATAAGTAGACTCTTGAAGTTCAACATTTATGGGAATATCATCATATGCATTGGAAAATTTTTCATAAAACCCATGTATTGATTCCTCTTTTCTCTCTCCTACATGTGTTCTCAAAAACACTACGGCTTCCTTTTGGATTCTTTGATTAAATAGTGAAATATATTTTGAATTTCTTCAAGATCTGTTGGATAATTTTCAGACCTAGGCAACATATCTTGATCTATTGAATTTGGAATCTCCATTGCACTACTTATTAACAACACATCTTCTCTTTTCTAAAAAACTTTATCCAATTATGCAATTATTTATTTCACATAACAGCATAACATACTTCTGATTTTGATGACTGAAATTTGTACCAAGAAGTATGGGAAACCTTTAAATTCACTTTCCTTTTCTCTAGTGACTTCTTCACCTTATAAGGAAACTATTCATAACTATTCTCATGGAATTTTTTTTCCCCTGAAGAGAAAAATACCTGGCATCAATTGTAGGGCTACAAAATGCCAGATCTGAAGTTACCTTCGCACCTTCCACTAATTATTTTGTAGAGTCGCCACCTCCTTTTGGAGGACAAAAAACTTGAAACTGCTGAGATGTAATCCCAACTCAAACTCTCTCCACACTTTGCATTTAAACATTCTAATTTTCATGATGGGGGAGCACTACATGTTCATTGATTCCTCCATTGGTGTCCATTACTTGAAAAACTTAGAAGCTCACCCTGCTTTTCTTTGGGGTGTTGCTTCACCTCAAGATCTTGTGATTGCCTTTATTATCTTGCAGATATTTTGAAATAAATCTTTCATTCAGCACGACTGTAGAGATTGGAGCCGCCACCCAATACAAATTGGGAAATATTATGACAGTTTGCAAGGACAAACCCTTTGCAAAATGATCTTTACAAGATAAAACCAACTCCTCACAAGACATGAACTCTTGGACAAAAATTTCTCAGATACAAAGAATATCCTTCAAACCCCATAACATGAAAGTAAATTTTCAACTCTATACAATTCCGGACAGACTTAACTAGACCAAAAATCAAGAAGGCAAGGAGCCAAGCTCAACTGAAACCTTATTAATTATGCAATTTATACTCATCCCCAATAGAATCACCATTTTTTTGGTTGTTTTTTACGCTGCAACTACAAGGGCAACAACCTTTTCATTTCCTGACAGATTCTAAAGAGTAGCCAACTCCAAATATTTAACCAAGACTGAAAAGGACCAACTAACAATGATTCAGATCCATCCTTCTACACTTTAGGTTTTGCAAAACCAAGGGGGGACACCCTTCAATATCTTCAAATATTTTATAAGGCATCAATCAGGCAGAGATCTCACAAAGGCTCAACACGACGGGGAGATACTTGGTAACGGGCTAATCACCCATTGAACGTTGACCTTGAAGTGGAGCATGATATTGGTAGAACACAACAACCACATAAAACATAGGATATTTCAGAGTTTATTTTCAAGTTGCAGAACATAGCCAAGACTGATCTGAAATGTATCAACAAGGAATGTATTGATTTTTGATCAGTGCCTTATCCATTGGGCAATACTTCTAGTTTAGGAGTAGCATACAGAAACAAACTCCTGTCAAAGACTCAAAGCCATAAATACAAATGATATCAGACCAAACACTACTTACAATATCCTCTTGTAGACAATCAAATGAATTTATGTCACATCCATAGCATTGTTTAATTTGATCCTAGATCAGAACTGAAGACTATGACATATACATAGATAAACTCTATGCAGTGAATTAGACAATCCAAAATTCAGAGACAGACACCAAGGAGAGACTTGAATCTGATAAAAACTGTATTAAGTATGTTGAATCTTGATTTTGTACCAATATGATCTACAAAATTTACCACTTCAATAATATGCAAAAGATCTGAAAACATCTATTCTATCTAATAAAAAAACTAATACAATCCATGAACTATATCCCTAATGGAACCAAGAACAGATTGGAACCTCCTGGAGCCAAGCACAGTTGAAGCTCTCTGTGGAGACCAAGAGTTTGGAACTGTACGCAATGGATCAAATTTTGTAAATCTCAACAAACGAGGGTTAGTAGAACTGATTTGCAAAGGGGGATAAAACAATTGAATATACTACTAAAAACAAAACTACGAATCAATAAAATGTACAAGCAAATAAGATGAAAAACAAATGAATGCAAACCCAATTGCTTGAAGCTTCTATTATCTCTCTCTAATCCTTCCAAAATGCTGCTTTTGATGCTCAGTATTGGTGTGGGCAGCATCTATGACCTGGGAGCATCAAAATATGCTATTGAAATGTGTGATCACAAGATGGCTTGAATGCTAGAACCAAACTAACGAAGTAATGGCACATGAGAGGTTGAAATCCTAGATCCTTCAAATGGTCATGAAGGGTTTGTTATATAGGAATTGAGAATGAGATGAGCGGTTGAGATCAATCCCATAGATAGGAAGATGAATGGTTGATATCAAAGGGAACGGGAGAAGCCATCAACAAACTCCACCTATTCAACTGGGAGAGAGGAGATAGAGTTTGGTTAACTGAAGAGCTAATTTTGAGTTACCTTTTAGAACTGAAGAGATGGGTGGAGTTACCCAGGTGAACTGGAGAGATGGGTGGAGTAACCCATGTGATCTGATTAAAGTTATCTCTTTGAAAATAAATGAATATTTAATTCATTTTTTAAATTAAAGTTTTCAACATGTGAGATAATTGAATTCTTTTTGATTTATAATTGCTTTATTGAATGAAATTAAATTAATTTAATTGGAAGAATTGAATTAGTAAGTTTAAATATTTTAATTTAAACTTTAGGAAATTGAATTTAATTAATTAATTAATGGAAATTAATCAATTAAGGTTAATTAATTAATAGAAATTAATCAATTAAGGTTAATTAATTAAATAAAATTAATTATTCAATTAATTTTAGGAATTTGATTAGATGATTTGGGGAATGAATTTAGAAGAAAATAGATGATTAATTAATGATTTAAAAAACCATTAATTAATAGATGAAATGAATTTAGAAGAAAATAGATGATTAATTAACGATTAAAAAACCATGAATTAATAGATGAAAATTAGTGTACTTTTTAATGTGAAATAGAAAGTCTGTCCATTTTAGGGTGTCTACATTTGACCTTCTTTGATGCAATGTGGCTTGTCACAGTGTGTCAAAGATTCTCTATTTTGATCTTGCCCCAGCTTGCCCCGATGATAGCAGGTGTATTTATGCCCCTCAACAAATTTGAGTGAAAAGTCGTGGCATGAGCATTAATTTGTTGAAACTGCAAGTTGATAATGTGGGTATTTGACTGATCTTGAAAATGCTTCATTATGCCCCTGATATTGAGTTTGTAAGTTTCTAGGATCCAGGAAGATGTATTTGAGGTCTTGGAGGAATTAGGGTTTTTTCAAACCCTCTATAATTAGCTATGTGCGCCATTCATTTGTCACTTTGCACTCTTTGAGCTCTGGATCTTTGGTAATTAAGTTTGTCTCCTATTTTCTCTGCTTTTTTCTGTGTTCATCGAGCTATGATGGGCATTCCTGGGGTTGTGCACATGTCAGATCGAGTTCAAACTTTTCATTGTCTAGCTGGCGTAGGACATCTGGTGAGTCACCTTTTCATTGTTGTCATTAATGCCTTTATTTATTGCTTTTAAAAAAAATGTTTTTTTGAAATTTTGCACTTGATGCCACAATAGGCTATGGTTTTGCCACAATTGTGGGTTCTGTGCCACAATTGCCGAATGCATGCCACATTTGATAAGTGTGTTGCAATGGCCTATTTTAATATTGCAATTGCTGGGTGATTGCCACAATTGCTATTTAAATACCACAAAGTGCTTAAAAGTACCGCATTTGAGAATTTAATGCCACAATTGACCTGTCTTTACTTCTGTAGCAAGTTATTGACTTGTTTGATATTTTGCTTTTGACCTGATACTGATAATTTTCTTTCTGTTGTTTTGCAATTTGTTGGGACCATTCTACGTTGCCGAGAGTTGAGACCTATAGGTTTGGTATTATGCTTCTAGCTTATTGATGTAGAGAGATATTTTAAGGCAGATAGATTTGTACTGGGTGTGTTATATGCCCGAGTTCATGACCAATAGGGGTCTAATCTCCGCTTTACTAAAGAGATGACACTCTGATACTTGTACTTTTAGTTTATCGACTAGCGAGAGCATAGTCACTCTAGAGGATGTTTATTGCATCCTACAAATTCCTACTCAAGGCGCCCTTGTTGAGTATGACCGAGACTCTGGTGTGACTACTTTTTCTAAGATTTTCGGTCTGCCCTAGGATCAGCTTGGGATGTTTGATCCTTATGATATCGCATGTTCTAGGTTTGGGATGGGTTTAGATAGGTTGTCCACTTTGTTAGGTAGTTTGATATGTGGGATCTTGTGTCCCGATCATTGCCATCATGGTTTCTCTATTGGGTTCACCGCCTATCTTTAGGGTAAGGTTCAAGATCATACTGTATATGCTTGGAGTCCTCGCATGTTGGCCCACATGTACCTCCACATGTTCTATGCTACTTACCTTGGAGGTAAGTCTCTTGGTTGTGGAGCCACTCTCCTTCAGATCTGGGCATGGGAGCATATTGCTGTGTGCAGGCCTGTTGGTGCTCGAGATCTTCTTGCGGGGAGACCCTATTATTAGAATAGTCCCAAAGGATAAATGAGAGGGGGGGGGGGGGTGAATCAGTTATCATCTATTTTAATTCTTTTCCTTTCTTAACTCCAGAATACAATAAAGTAAATTCACATTCAGATAACACAATAGACAACACCACAATTTGGTTATGGGGAAACCAAATGGTAAAAAATCTAGTGGGAATTAACACCCACAATGAACTATACTTGTTTATAATAATCCCTATTAGAAGATCTTTCAACCCTGCTAGGAGTTGTTCTTTACAATGCAATAAGTATAGTGACCTGGTTAAGGGTCTGATCATGTTAGGAGTATTTTACAAATAACCCGGTTAAGGGTGAGGACTCACTGTCCAAAAGCTCACTGCTTTAATGGTGAAGGCTACAACCTTCTGTAGAACAGATATACACTATATCTGATGATGAGCTGTAGAGTAGACCTGCTATCTTGACTAGTTCCAATGTATTGTAATCTTCCACTGCTTCTTCACTTAGATCCTTGATGAATGAAATACATCTGATATTCTGCTCTGCACTTTTCCTGTATCTTTTCTTATCATTCACACTTAGCGTTCCACAAATGAACTACTATAAGTATCTTCCTCAAAGTATGAGATCATGGGACTTGTTAAGAAACTCTTCATAACATCCTTGTCAGCTTAACTAACCACGCAAGCATAATTACAACCGTGCAATATAAACTGAATAGACGTGATGCTTCACTAAGTCGGCCTCACCAAATTAACTCTAACTTTTCAATCTTGTTAAAACACATTTGGCGCCTTTAGATAACTATCTTCAACTCATAAATAAACTTGAATATATACAGACATATCTTGAAGATAGGTGAAACTCAAGAACCAATGCAATACGTCGACTTTGTACAGACAAACTCCAGAAACTGTAACTGCCTCTAACATAATTACACAACACAATTGAAACTTCATATCTGAGTCTGTGTGTATGAACACATCATAATAAACATGTCTACAACATGATTATAACCGTGCAAGGCTTGATAAAATCATTTTGATAAGTACATACAGAACACTACTGTATATTATATTTGGCCATCAATGACAAACATACAATCAACTAGCTGCCAGAAGTAAATATCCAACACCTATGTGTTTATGTATGACTACATTATTGTTTAGTCCCATATGGGACATCTGATGTTTTGGCATCAACAACTAGATATGATGCCATATTTTATCTGGAGACCTTACAGGGACTGTCCTGTATGGGATGGAGAGGATGCACATCTTCCTTTTTGTCGAAAGAGGAGATTCCTGATCGGCCATGTCAGTTGGCATGTCCACATGATATATTTACACAACACCGATAGGGTGTTGCGATAGTTTGGTGAGAGGTGGGATGCCAATGATTCCTATGCCTACTTCACTCATAGATCAAGAGATACTACTCTTTGGGGTGCAATCATTCCTCTTTATGTGGCTATTACCGAGTTCCAGGGTCTTCTGCCTATTGCATGGACTTGGTGGTCAGCCACTGTTGATGCCGATATGTATTTTGATTTGCTCTTACTTGACGTATCTATCTTATGCTTTGTTTTGATGTAGCTATCTTTTGATTTTCCATATATTCTTATCATGTATATGATACTAATGTCTGAACTTGTTCTCTTTTTAGGCATGACTCCATAGTATGATGCCTAGTGGCAGGTGTCTCATCCGGATCCACTTACTGATGTGTCTCGGCCTGTGGTTGGTACACTGACGAGGAGGCAACATCAGAGGTGGGGTCAAAGGAAAGATGGAGGGAGGGATGGAGGTAGGTTTGGTGGTAGGGATGGAGGCTATGATGGTGGCCGAGATGGAGGATGAGGGAGAGATGGGGGGCATGATGGTGGGCGGGGGAGAGATGGTGGCCGNCCGTGATGGTGGGTGGGGGAGGGGTGGGGATGACGGAGATGATCCTAGTCCTGGCAGTTCTCATGGTGGGGTGAGGATGAGGGGAGGAGGTATTAGGTGGGTTGGATTGGGTGTTGTCCTCGAGGAGGAGGAGGCTTTAGAGGAGGAGGGTCCTCAGTTGGTTCAGAGAGTGCATCACCGCACTGCTACTGTGCTGGTTGAGAGAGCAAAGGAGAGAGTGATAACTGAGGATGTTGATGTGGAGATATATGATATTGATGTTGAGGCTTTAGATGTAGAGGATTTAGGTTCTAGTGCTTCTACTGGGAGTAGCATTACTGGCAGCAGTACTGGAGATAGTGTGGATAGTGAGGACTCATGGGTTGTGTGGGGGAGAGGGGATGAGGGATTAGGGGATAGGGAGGAGGAGGGAGATATGGATGTAGCAATGGGAGGTATGTATATAGATCCTTAAGATCTAGAGAGACTCACACAACATGTATCTAATTTGCAGGCCAAATTAGCGTCTTCTAATGCACAATCCACTTCAATGGAGAGTAGGGTGGTAGTAGCTAACGACAGGGCTACTATCGCAGAGGATAGAGAGTGATAGGTTCGTTATGAGATTATATCTTTCATTGAAAGTGTACAAGATACTTCCCATTAGGAGGTATTGGATCAGTTTTGGAGATCAGGGCGTGAGGCTCAGAGAGAGATCGAGTACTGGCGGTGCCATTATGAGGGTGTTGTTCCTTTAGCTCAGCGGGTTCCTAGTTATTCTGCCTCATAGAGATCCAGTAGAGAAAAAAGGTCTCAAAGCAGTGGTGTTGGTGCTCTTGGTCCATCACAGAGGCCTACATATGATATGCCACCCCCTCATCCACCTAGCAGCGAGGGTGGGGGTAGCTCCTATTGATTTTGTAGACCTTCTATTTTGTATCATGTGCCATTTTTGTAGTGATGTTCCATTGATATACATGAGGCTTATCGATGATTTGTATCTTGACACACTGATATATATTGATATATATGTTGATCACCTTCCTTTTTTCATACTTGTGACTGTTCATTGTACTCAGATATTTAGATTTATGTGAGATGCAACTTTGATTCTATATGATATGCATTGTTTTACTTTCTATATGTATGTTTCTACATGATCTGTGCTTAGATGATGAAATGTTTATGCAATGCGATTCTATTATGTAGAAATTTAGATGGATTTACTTTTCTTATGATACTGACATGTGTATGAAGGATGGTGCTAATGAAATGCATGTTTATATAAGATGTTTATGGATGCATTTGATTATGATTTAACATGTATGCAGATGCTTGTATTTTTTTTTGTTTTCTAATGCATATAAATGGAATGGATGAAATCTATTATGCACAAAATATCTGAGTAATGCATGTGTTAGTTAGAAGGAAGTTAGTTTGGAATGTTCTCTTGGATCAATTGATATATATATAATAAATGGTTGACGATGGATATATATGAATTGATAGAATGGATGAGTGACCCAAGTCGCTGCCGTGTTTCCAATTTTTGTCATCATTGCATCTTGAAATTATGAAGAGTGTCTAATGCATCCAGATCTCAAACCATCTGAATACCACTATGACCTCTTGATAACCAGAAGGAGTAGAGAGATTGAATAGAAAGAGAACTTAGTGCACCCAAATATTGACCATCTGGGTTCAGCTATGTTCCCTGTTTGAAAAGAAAGAGAGCCAAAAGCACCTAGATATTGACCATCTGGATACTGCTTTGCTCTTTGATTTGAAAAGAAAGAGAGCCAAAAGCACCCAGATATTGACCATCTAGATACTTCTTTGCTTGCTGACCATATAAAAAAAAGAAATAAAACCAAGATAGAATTCCAATGCACCCAGATCTCAGACCATCTGGATATCGCTAGGAACTCTTGATTTTGAAAATAAAGATAAAAGACCAAGATAGAATTTTGATGCACCTAGATCTCAGACCATCTAGATACCACTGTGAACTCTTGATTTTGAAAAGAAAGACAAAAAAACAAGATAGAATTCAATTGCACCCAGATCTCAGACCATCTAGATACTGCTATGAACTCTTGATCTTGAAAAGAAAGACAATAAACCATGATAGAAATCCAATGCACCCAGATCTCAGACCATTTGGATACCACTATGATTATTTTGGCTATAAACAAGCAAATAAAAGAGATGGAATGCCCATTTCTTTCCCGGGGTTAAGCTCAGATTGTGGAACTGCGTGGCTGCCAGATAAGTGACAACACCTACCACATTTATCCTAAATCATCATGGCCCCAGAATTGAAGTGAACATTCCATAGACAACAATCAAAGAAAATAATTCATGATCCATCATAGCTACTCTCCTTTCTTAGTGGATCCTAGAGTAGCATAAGAACATAACCGCAAAATATAGACTGACATCTGACTGGCGACTTACCTAGTCAACATTTTGATTATTCCTTGATTCTCTTGATTGGCTTGACTCTCTTAATAGGCTTGATTGGCTTGATTATCTTGATTATGTCTGGTTTCAGTATTAGATGACTCATATAGGACTGATATGTCTAGTTTTGAGTGTATCCATTATTGTGTAAGATGATTGATTGATTGAATTTCGATCATTTTGGTGGCTGATCAAGCTATGTCAGATGAGCCCAATGCTGATTCACAAAGCTCATGGTTTTGACATTGATTGATTGGGTTGGTTGCCAATTTTCTTGTTGATATATTTGATAGTTGATGAAGCTATGTCATATGGGTCCAGTGCTAATTCACAAAGCTCATGGTTTTGACATTGATTAATTTGGCTTGACCACCCTTGGATTTGTTGATAACCGAGTTGGTTTCATTGCTTGGGATTTTACAATTTTGTTTTGATGTTTTTGATGAAGATTGATTTTTTAGGACATTTTGATCTTTTTAGGATATTTGATGAGTTTTTTGGATTTTTTCAGGACATTTTAAATTTCCCCCTAGTCTAGTGGACTAGTACTAACCATGGATAAGTGTTGGTATTCAGAGGAGATTGTGCTTCTGGAAATAGCTTGTGTAGTCAACCTTGCATGTGGGAAGCTCAAGATTTTGATCTTGGAGTTCATTGATGGTGAAGCTGGATTTGAACACTTGGTGCCTATTTGCCAGGTTTTCACCAAGGTACCTACTCAATAGCACATGTTTGCCAGGTTTTCATTGAGAGAACAATTTTGTTTCTCTTTACTTTTTTTTATTTGGCTTTTTTTGGTATTTTCTGCTTTGGGTACAATTAACAATGACATATGGTCCTAGCCAGTTAGGCTCAAACTTTCCTGGTTTCACTCACTCTGCTTGATTCTTTTGATTTTCCATGAGGATGAGGTCTCCTACCTCAAAGGTTCATGGCCTCACCTTCTTGTGATAATTCCTTCTAAGGAAATTCTGATAGCCTTGTAAGTAATTGAATGCATTTTGTCTCCTTTCATCTAATAGTTCCAGTTCACTGAGCCTTGCTACTCTGTAGTCTTCATCTGAAACCAGGCTCTTTAATGATACCCTCAGGCATGGGGTTTCCACTTCAAGGGGTAAAATGCCTCTGATCCATATACTAGGGTGAAAGGAGTAGCTCCTATAGGTGTTCTTACACTAGTTCTATATGCTCATAATGTGGGGCTAAGCTGTAAATGCCAGTCTCGCCCTGATTCATTAACTATTTTCTTTAAGATTTTCAGAATGGTCTTGTTTGTCACTTTAGCCTGGCTATTTCCTTGAGGATAATAGAATGAAGAGAAACCTTGTTTGATTTGGAACTATTCATAGAGATCTTCAACATCTTTGTTTTGGAAAGGTGTACCATGGTCCATCAGGATGGTTTGAGGAATTCCATACCGACAAATGATGTTGTTGAGTATGAACTTGGAGATCTTTCCAGTTAAGTAGGTAAGGGGAATTTCTTTCACCCATTTAGTGAAGTACTTTGTTGCGGCTATGATTTATTTATGTCCATTAGCTGAAGATGGTGTAATCTTTCCCACTAGGTCAAATCCCCATATAAAAAATGGTAATGGTGATGTGATAGGATTTAGTTCTTGGGCTGGTGCATGGATGAGGTCTCCATGAATCTGACATTACCTAAACCTTTGTACATTGCATCTATCTCAAATGTGGTCCAGTAGTATCTCATGCAGATGATATTTTTAGCTAAGTTGTTGCCACCTCTGTGGGTTCTACAAATTCCTTCATGTACCTCGTACATAGCTCTCTGGGATTTCGTGGAAGTGAGACATTGTAATAGTGTTCCGTCTAGACTTCCTCTATATAGAGTAGTTGCGAGAATGGTGTACCTAGAGGCTTGGCAAATGAGGGAATTTTTCTAGTTCCTACACAAGTCAGGAGATAAGACACTACTTTGGAGGTAATTATACACGTCATGGTACCATGGGGTTTTAGGACCAACAAGGATACAATGATTCTGTGATGGGTGCTTGATGTGATGACATCATGAGTTGCTCCGCTCGGAACTGGAATCTAGTTTCATTGCCTGACATATCGATCAAGGATTCTATGGTAGCCATCGTGTCTATAACTCTATTTTGAGATCTTAGTATTTTCTCAAAAAAGATGTATTGGAACTTAGTGCACAACCTGTTCATCTGTTCTCTGTATGGCATTAACTTCTCATCTTTTGTCATATAGTCATTGTTGACTTGGCTAATGACCAAATGAGAATCTCCACAGACCTTAAGGTTCTTGATTCTCCATTGTATTATTGTATTTACTCCAATGACTAGAGCTTTGTATTCTTCTATGTTGTTTGTGCATGGGAAGTTGAGTCTGAAAGATTTTGGAATTGCATCATTGTTTGGAGTGATAAGTACTATCCCTACTCCTACACCATGGTTCGTGAATGACCCATCAAAGTATAATTGTCATACCTATATTTTCGATTGGAGTGTAAGAATAGACTCATCTGGAAAGCCATAAATGATAGGCTGATGATCTTGAATAGGTGCCTCTGCTAGTTGATCCAAAATGACTTGCCCTTTGATGTCTTTTCTGTCTATGTATTCTATGTCAAACTAGCTTAAGATCATCACCCACTTTGCTAGTTTTCTGGTGAGTGCTGCTTTTCTTAGTAGATATTTGAGGGGATCGATATGTGCTATCAACTTGGTTTGGTGGCTCAACATGTAATGCCTCAGCTTCTTGGAAGCAAAGACAACTGCTAGGCATAATTTTTCAATTGGTGTATAGTTGAGCTCGTATCCTACCAATGTTCTGCTAAGATAGTAGATAGCTCTCTCCTTTCCTGTGTCATCATGTTGTGCTAAGAGTACACCTAATGCTGATTTAATTGTCCATATATATAGAAGCAATGGCCTAGCTTGGACTGGTGGCACCAATATGGGAGACTTGAGTAGATAGTCCTTGAATATCTGGAACACCTGTTCGCATTGTTCTGTCCATATGAATTTTATGTCCTTGTGTAGTAGATATTGGAATGGATGGAACTTGTCTGCTAGTTGGGTTATGAGGTGCCTGATAGATTGGATCCTTCCTTGTAACCCTCTTAATTGTCATAGGTTGGTCGGTGGTGGCATGTCCAGTATTTCTTTGACTTTCTCTGGGTCTACCTCTATGCCTCAATGTGACACTATGAATCCCAATAGCTTCCCTACGGTGACCCCAAATGCACATTTCTTTGGATTTAATCAGACCTTGTATTCCTACATTCTGTCAAAGATGGATCCCAATACTTGTAGATGATCCTTTCTAAGCATTGAATTGGAAATTATGTCATCAACATAGTCCTCCATTATCTTGTGGATGAGATAATGAAAGATGGTGGTCATGGCCCTTTGATATGTTGCTCCGACATTCTTAGACCAAATGACATGAAGTTCCAACAGTAGGTGCCCCATGCACATGTAAAAGCTATTTTGTGTTGGTCCTTTGGTGCAATCCTTATCTGATTATACCCTGAAAATCCATCCATGAGTGATAGTATCTGATATCCTTCAGTGAGATCTACTATCATGTCAATGTTAGGAAAAGGAAAGTCATCATTGGGAAAAGCTTTGTTAAGATCTCTAAAGCCTGTGCAAATGCAAATCTGACCACTATGCTTGGTAACTGGTACCAGATTAGATATCCAGTCTGTGTATGGGTTCGATCTTATGAATCTAGCATCTAGGATCTTTTTCAGTTCTATCTTGACTAGTAATGCAACATGGGGATGCCTCTTTCTCAACTTCTGTTTGATAGGTTTGGCATTGGGTAGCAACGGGAGATGATGTAGCATAATTTTTGGATCTAATATTGGCATGTCTGAGTAGGACATTGCAAAATTGATCTTCCTTTCCTTGAAGAAATTGATTAATCATTTTCTCTCCTCTCGGGTGAGTGATTTTGCTAATTAGATGTTCTTTGGGTTCTTGTCATCACCCAAGTTGACTTCTTCTGTTTCTTCTACTAATAATGCTGACTTTTCCTGTGTCAAGGGGTGGAGTTCCTACTTTCCATCTTCTAGCGCCTCAGTGAGGTTTTCACTAGAAGATATGTCTTGTTTTATCTTTTTATCCTTTTTTGTGCCAGTAAGCGCCTTTTAGTTTTCACTTACTGATGATTCTTTTTTATTTTTCAATTGTTGTTTATGACTAGAAAGAGGAGCTTCCTCCCCAAAATATGCTAATCTATCAAGGTCGATGGTGAAACCTACTTTATGGTCTCCTGATGGCATTCCCTCTCTAAGTCCCATGAAGTCTGTGATAGCCTCATCATTCTCAAAGGTATCTATATCAGACGGTCCTTGTTGATACCACTCTATCAATTCTGGGTGTACAAGACAAAGGTCCTTGTGGTGGATTGAATCTGTTTGGCTGAATGGGACAATGAAGATGGTGTTGACAGGACTTTGTGACCGGTCTTGCCAACATGGTATAAGTTTTCACTGGGTACTGGGGTACCGACCAACTTTGCTTGTAGAGGTTTACCAAAGAATGAATTCTCTGAGCCTCCTAGTACCTGGTAGTCAGGTCTCGACGGTGCGGGGGGAGCTAAGTTGGACAAGTGACTATTGTTTGAGGGGATAGCTGGTTTTTACTCATCTTATCTAGGGATTTCAAAAGGGGGTGAGGTTTCCTGCAAGCATCTTAGATTTACCAAAGAAATCACAAAAAGATAGATTAGAGTTAGAGTGTATTTATACTTATAGTCATGCAATACATATTTAGACATTGATAATGCTCCAATGCAGGAAAACAAATCTAAATATCGGATACACAAGGAATCAACAATTCATATATATTCAGTAGCAAAAGGAGATAAGATTTTTTAACTAAATGCAAAACACCAGAGCAAAGGACATAAGAAGACATACAACACAAAATATATTCACTAACTTCAGAGATCAGAGCAACACATAAGACATGGCCACAAGTTGTTCTTATTTCTTTCATTAACTTGAAATGATTCCAACATCACTGGTGAGTACATTCATGGCTCCAAGGGAGAATTAACCTACAAAGAACAGACTGAAAGTGAACTTCTAACTACTATTTTCTATTTCTATTGGATAGATAAATCATCAATTTTACCAACCCTTGTTAAGGCATCGGTCTTATTATTTATACACAAACTTGACCTAATCTACCTACACACTTACTAAATAAAATATAATATCCATGGCCCGTACTACCTGCACCACTTACAATCAACTCGGGATGTACATAGCTCTGATAAGATAGAAGAAGAAGAAAGGGGGGAGAAATCTAGAAGAATTGGCCTAGAGAAGAGGGTCATGGTACTTATAGAAGAAACTTGCTTAATCTGGTAACTTAGGCCATATGCCTCATCAATGGTGATTGTGGCTCCCTGTCTTTGAGGTGTGTCAAATAGTAAATGTGGGAGTGACGCCTTAGGGGAATAAGAAGAAATCTACTAGAACCATCCCATATGTCAAACCTCTCATTATCTAGATCACTTGCATTTTGACCCTTATTAATTGCTGACAGTGATCGGTCAGCTCCGGGGAACCTTGACGCAGATTGCTGCAAAAGAATACAAAAATTGGACCTGGAATTCCAGAGTCCAAGAGATTACGCTCAAAGAATAAAAAATATTCAAAAATTTTCCCTACTAGCGAAAATATCCAGAGACTGGAAGACTTTACCACTCTTTAAATTTTTAGAATATCTCCAAAATCTGGAGGATTTCCTCCTCATCTATTTCTTTTATACAATCCCAACGATCCTTGGCTACCTCCAACTGATCGACCACATCTTAGACACCTTTCTTGAACTCTAAAGCCAACTTCACTGCATCGTAGGCCCAAAGCACCATGCGGGTGAGACGCAACATCTTTTCTCTATCAAAATCTCTTGGGGTCCAAAACTGTGACTCCATTATTTCATCAAATTTGCTCAAAACAAAATCCACCAGAGCGCATGTCTTGGTGCTAAAGGGGTCAACTGTCGAAACCCTTGTGACAAATTTCACATATGAATTTAAAGAATTTTGAATCACTGATACTTTACACTTTAGGGATGCTATGAGTTGCTTGCATGTCTCAACTTTAAGACCAAGTCTGGAGTGTTGGGCCCGGAGGTACCCAAAATCTTCATCTCCCAAAATTTTCGTCTCTGCGACGGACTCTTCCCTGAAATTCATTATTTCCTCTAGCTCACTCTTCCATTCTTCATATTTTTCTATCTCACCCTCCCATTGGGAAACAATGCCATTTACCTGGCCCAAGGTGTTACTGGCCTGGTGGAGGTCTGGTAGTGTGGCTGTAAGGAAATACCTTATGACTCCTACCTGCTCAGTCACCCAATCATCTACTACCCGCGCTTTCTTCTTCATCATTCTCAGTGCATCTATATCACCATGTGGAAGTAGTTTTCCAGATGTGGAGGCCTCTAGAGGAATGGAAGCCAATGGCTGCGTCAATTCTATGAAAAGTCCAAGGAGATTTTCATTTTTTTCCTTTGCCTCTCTTAGCTTCTGTGCCTGCTTGTCATATCGGACCTCAATTGTCTGACTGGCTTCTCTAAACAGGTCCAATTCTCCCTGTTTGTCTCTCCTCCTCAGAGGTACCTCTATGATTGTGTACTTTGTATCTCCTATGACTGCCTCTTCTACATCTAGGGGAGGCGTCACTACAACTACAAAGGTATTTCCTCCCGGACTAATCCAAACGATATGGAGCGTTCGAGCCTTCTTAGGCTTTTGGGTACTCTAGTTCTGAGCCATCATCTCGGCCATAGAGAGAGGGGCTCTTACTGCCACTGAGTCCTTTCTCTTCTTTGATTCCACCAACCATTGTGGTGGAGGGGGTAGACTTACTACTAGGTCCTAGACATTTGGATCCTCTTCGGGAGTCTGCTACGCTTCCCTGACATCTGTAGTCACTGTGGACTCCTTTTCTTTATCTCTGGGGTTTCTTGGCTCTCCCACCTTAGTGGTATTTGTGTCCATATTTTCAGGGCTCTCCCCCA
The DNA here is from genome assembly GCA_018584345.1 of Thuja plicata. Classification (NCBI taxonomy): domain Eukaryota; kingdom Viridiplantae; phylum Streptophyta; class Pinopsida; order Cupressales; family Cupressaceae; genus Thuja; species Thuja plicata. The sequence continues at coordinate 4,545,779 of MU226606.1, forward strand.
CATCTTGTTGTTTCTAAATTTATTCGGCGTTCTCTATGGAGACATTCTCCTCTGGGGGCCTATTTTCTGGAGGGGTGAAGGTGTCCAACCTGGGTCTGACTGTTGCTCTGTAGAGACCACCTTGTTGAATGTCATATTTTGGGGTAACTAATCACCCAGGGTGTTTGGAGGTGTTTGGAGTGTGACGAATGGGGGTACAGTTGTTCTTGAAGGTCTAGTTTCCCTAGCCATAGTCAGTTTCTCATCTTGTATCTATCTTTCTTCTGTCTCTGTCCCCAGGACCGGTGTTTCTTCTGCACCCAGTGTGCTTTCCTGTTCTTGCTCCCAGGTCTCCTCCTCCAGGGAAACTTCTTTTTCTTATCTTTCCCCCTCCACGGAGACATTTTATTCCTCTTGTGTGATGATCTCTTCCACTGCCCTCTCCACATCTTCCTGTAAATTTACAAGGTCATCGGTCTAGAATATATCATCAAAACTGTCGTGGGGAGGGGAGGCTTCTGAATGATCTTCTATTTTGGGGGAGGAAGGGATAATCTCCACAGGAATATTGCCTGATGGTCTGGGGCTTGCATCTGTGCTTGGTGGAGGATTATCCTCTCTTTGATTCCTTTTCCTTGTTTGTAGTGGGACCCCAATATCTAGGATAGCTACACCGTCATCCTTTATCTCCACCACCCGACTCATAAGTGTTGCAAGTGAAGGGGAGCCTGTAGGAAGGGAAGATCCCACTGGAGTGACTGCAAGACCGAGGGAAATCCTTGCGCTGATTGTTTCACTCAGCTGCCAAGATGACTCCAGATGAGCATGAAGTTATTCCATTAGTGGGGCTGGAACCAAGGACGAGACTGGGGCCGGAGTACTCTCTTTTTTTTTCTCCTTATCTCTTCTTTGTCTAGACATTTTGGAGCTTGAAGTGGATACCTGCAAAATTGGACCATCTCGATGAGTGCTCTTTTTGCAAACCTATGAAAAATATTCATAACATCGCTTCAACACATCCTTAGTGATATCCTCTATTGTCAAAACTTCTGGGGTGTCCCAATCCACCAGAGGGAGATCTATTTTGTCAATCCCCTTTGATTTATATTTTGGGTCCTCCATGGGCACAGTATATGAGAAGTCTTTTGGGAAGGTCCAAAGACCCATGCATTTCATCATGCCTTTGGTCATCCTCTCATAGTGTTGACTCTGAACCTTGAAGTATTCTTGGCAATCTACCCAAAAATTCTCAATGTTAGGCTCATGAGGCACTGACACCCGCAGTAATGCTGCATTTATTTTTCTAGCAGGTCAAAATTGACCCACGCCAAGTAGAAATCTGCTGGCCCCAGAATCTTTAAGTCATTATCGACCTCTTTGGCTACTGCAAGGATACAACTATAATTCCCACAAGTGATCAGGAAGAGGATGGTGGTAACCTTCTTGACCCCATAAAATGTATAGACCTCCAGGAACTGCCTGTAGTACTCCATCAAAATAATCCTATCCCCACAATGTTTGGGCAATAGGTAGGGCTTTCCGGAGAACCCGATCACCTGAATGTATGAATGTTGTTGAAATTAAATAAAATAATAGCCGTAGGAACTCACCAAGGCCATTGCCTCCTTTGACAGCTGGTAACTAGCATCCTGAGGGGTAGAAAAATATTGTAGTAAATGAAAGTATTGTTTACCTAACAAAAATTGGAGAAGTTGGCTTCCCATTAAATGTGGGGAAAATGATCCCAAGGGTCACTTTGGCCGGGACTTGTCCCGAGGATGCCCACCGTAAATAAACCCCAGATTCTGGGTATTTTTTATGTGAGTGCCCATAGAACATATGAAGTCGTGGAAATTTGATGTATTGCTGACCTTGTTCAGCTGGAAGTCCACATGATTGGCAATAATGGTTGCCAAATCAAAGTTTTGCTTGTTGGTGGTGATGCTGTACAAGAATTAGTACATCCAGGCTAAAAAATCTTGGGCATGTGGTTCCCCGATGACCCAGCATAGGAAGATGATCCCCACTTGTATGCTTTCTTTGAAATCCATGTAGGGGATCTCCAACTTCATTTTCCTGTTGTCCTTCTTCAGTGTCTTCAACCAGTGGGTGTTAAGGTGCTACCTGGCAGCCGATTGGAATTTGTTGAATTCTTGTAGTGATGTTGCCTGGGAGATGATAATAGAATTAGAGAACTAGGGGATTCCCAGTCTCGAAGAAAAAGTCGCAGCATCGAGAGACATTAGGGGTGTTGGGTAGCCTATTGGAAGGGAAGAAACAAGTATAACAGCCTAGATGGTTGTGTTGTAGCATTCCACCAGGGTCAGAATCAACTTTGGGGACTGCACAAAGCAAGGGAAGTAGGTGGCTTTAATTATGCCGGAGGTAGCCACATTCTTGGCCATACTGTCTCCGGTAGAATGTTGAGTGAACATTGTCCTAACTAGGCCCTACAATTCGGCCCATGGTCTGACCTCTGTGTCAGTGATCACTTGCAGTTTGGAATCCACCTTAGATCTCATGATGACATCATCCCTTAGATATTTTGTGGTGAGTGGGAGATTTTCCAGTTCCATCTCAGCCCTTGTCTTGGTGGCCGCCCTTGTTGAGGTGGATGAGAGTTACAGACTTCCAGGAGGGGAAGATACCTCAGACATGTTGCTTGATGAGTATTTGGTAGCCTACAAGACTAGACAACCATTAATACAAATGATAAAATATAATAAGTCTCTAGATTCTGGAGATTTCATCACCATTTTGTACCTGTCCTCAAGAAGATGTTAGTTGATATCAAATCCCATAAATGCGATAAACACAATAACTTACTTTGAATTTGATAAATACCTTGGGGGTTCTGAGAATTTTGGTTTATGTGACAAATGAGATAAAGGATGTGGAATTATGCAGAACCCAGAGTTCAAGAAATTGACCGTTATTGAAATGACTTGGCAATTCGCCGTACTAGGCTGACGTGGATTGTCACGTGGTCATGCAATAAATTAGAGTAATGAAATTTATGGTGATAATTGTCTTAACACAAATGGAGTGAATGCCACTTGGGATGGTTTTGAAAGCTCATGCATGGGGAATTAATCTTTCCATGAATGCTGAAGTGATAGAGGAGAGAGAAATGCCACAACTCAGATAAGCGAGGTGACAAGGTTGAGTCCAGCGGACACTAGGAGAGTGAGTTCAAATTTGGTTAAACAATGCATAGGTCATAGTGAGCTTGTCGCTGGTAGGGCTCAAGGGAATATACACACTAGCACATGAATTTATAGGCTAAGAGCACTACTAACAGGAAGCTGAAGAACAAAATTTACAAAGGCTACCCTTGAACGCAAACAAACTTTACAAGCAACCTACAAGCCGTTACCTATAAATTCATAGGCCTACATAAATTTACATTTCTATTACACTATCTACCAACTATAGAGGGGGTGGAAAACCCTCTTGCAGAGCCATCCCACCAATAGGAGGCGACGACGAAGACCCAAAACAAGGAAGCAAAGCCCAAAAGAGCAAAAGAATAAAGCGCAAACTAGAAAGGAAAGAGACGAGCCAGAATGACCTACCTAAAACCAGAGATGTAGAAGGGAGGGCACATGAGGTTCTCTACAAATGAACAGCTCTAGAAATCCATGAATGCACTGAGAACTTTGCAGGATAGCTTGAATATGCACAGGTCCAAACTCCAAATCACTGTTAATCACTCGAATAAAATTGCACTTAGCTCGTTGTTAAATGAACAATTCACTCTTAATTCACTCTGAGGGTAAATTGTTTGCGGTAAGTGTAACAATGACAAGTGAAGCCCAATTTATATCCCTTAGGTTAAAATGCACCGTTCCTTTCCACAAATCCCAAGAAAAAGGAAAACCTTCATACTCCAGGCCCAGGGATCCCGTGCCCACTCCCTCCAACTAAAGAAGAAGCAATGACACAATAATCCTGGGGTCTAGAATTTGGATGGCACAAAGGAACAAAATAATCTGGAACTGGGTCCCGTTGTGAGGAAAACCAAGAGGAAGCAACAATGACAATCACGTAGAGGCAAAGGTCGGAGAAAACAAAGGAAAACCAAAAAAGAAAAAGAGGAACCAAAAGGAAAAAAGGGGGACCCAACATTTTGCTAACAAAATGTAGAGATGGGTATGTAGGGCATAACATGGTTCTTAAAAACCTAGAATATGATGTGGATGTATCACCTAATGAATTGCTATCGATATGTTTATTGATATAGGGTTGTTCATCTATGGTTAATTGGTCAAACAAATCATCAAGGTGTATGGTGGTGGCTGACCGAGGGGAATAGTATGGGATTGAAGGTTTAGAGTCATGAAGGGATCTCCACTCATACTCGTGGGAGTCATTTTTGCTAGAATTCTCATCAGATGTCTCACTTCCCTCATTATCATGGATTTCTTGGTTGAGGTTTAATCAGGATTTAGAGGTTCCCACTTCGGCTAGCAACAACTGTTGAAGTATGTTGCTGATCAAAATGTGTTTCGAGTTTTTCCCTTGGTGTAACTATGCTATTTGTTCTTGATCAACGGGTATGTCTCAGGTGGTAGGACTCGTTCTTTGTTTCCCATATCCTAACCCTCTCTTGTTTATCTGGGTTGGTGAGAGAAAGTTCCATTAAACCTTGCTATCTTTCCCCCAAACCAATTGTACCATCATACCCAAACCTTTGTAGAATTGTATAGCCAGCTCCATAGGTTGATACAGGTAGGGGTTGTTGAAGTGTCTCTTGTGGATCTTGATACAACCATGTATTGATATCTAGATCAAATGGGTTCTCTTCTGGAATGTCTCCCCATATAACAAAGGTTGTGGGTGGATACCTGAACAAAATAGGTTCATGGGATTCTGTTGTAATAGCTGGTTGTGGCATGCCATATGTCCTTGGGCTCTAAGGCATGTTTGTGATAGTGAAATCTTCCTCATACATGTATTCACCACATCCCTTGTCAGTAATATATATTTTCCCGCTTTTCATGACATCTTTGGGAATTGAACTTGATGTAGAAGGGATACTTGTCTCTTGTTTTTATGGAACTTGGTTGTCAGTACTGGTTTGAACAACATTACAATATTGGAATGGATTTGGATCTCCCTCAATAATGATTTCTTTCCCCTGGTGTGGGAACTTGATGGATTGATGGTCTGTGGAAGGTACAACTTGCGTCTCATGTATCCATGGTCTCCCTAGTAACATGTTATATCCCAATTCTAGGTCTAGGATCTGGAAGGGAGTGTTATTGACAACTGGGCCAATCCAGACTGGTAGAATGATAATACCTTTGGAAGATCTCTCCTCTTCATCATAGGATTTGATGTTGATCCTTCTTGTGACATCAATACTGGATTCAGAGTATCCTAATTGCTTTATTAAATTTAAAGTACACATGTTTAATCCAGCCCCACCATCAACAAGGACTCTACAAATTATACTTTTGTTGAATTGGACAAGCAAGTGCAAGGGATCATTATGCAAGGGTTTGTGCGGCGGCATATTACGATATATGAATATCGTATGCTTGTTTGCTGCTATAAGGTTAACCATTGTTTGGAAGCTCTCAGGGGTTATGTCCCTTGGGAGAGCTTCTTTCCAAAGGGCTTGGTCAAGTGCTTGTTTATGCTATGAAGATATATGCAAGAGGTCAAACATAGAGATTTGGGCAGGTGTGCACTTTAGCTGTTCCACTAGGCTTGTTAGTGGATTTGAGGTTGCATGAGGATTGACTGGTGTAGCAGATGTGGAAGGTACTCCTTGCAAGACAACTTTTTTTATGATGCATGGTTACAACACATTTGTTACCGTGGTCTCTGATAGTGATGGTAGCCACGTGTCTATCTAAAGGATTTAGGCAATTGATAGTGTTGTCACTGTTGGCATAAGTGTAGTTGACCTATTTTGACTGTCCACTAGACCCGAAGGTTTTCCCTTTGTTGTGATCATGGAATGTTTTATTGAATATTGTATGATCTGTGGTGCCTTTTTGTTTGGGTTTTGGTTACGTCGATGACCCATCTGTCAATCAGATCTTGGATGATGTGTTTCAATAGATAATAGTTGGGTGTCTTGTATCCCTTCACTTGATAAAATTTGTAGAAATCATTATCATTGTACCACTTTAGTTTGTTTGCACCATGTTCATATTCTCTGATTTCAAGGAGAGTGATTTTGTTGGATTATATTAGCTTTCTTAAGGCTGATTCTATCGACTCTCCTAATGGTGTGAAATTTCATTTTGGAAACTGAAACCATGGTTGGCATTGTGCCTGTGGTTGAATATTTGACACAATGACCACTTGGACAGGGGGTGGTTGAGTTTGAGTGTATGCTTGTGGAGTGGGCATCATGGGTTGTTGGTTAGCCATAGGTGCACCTTGTAGTGACACTTTGGGTTGGGCGTAGTTGACTATTTTCACATCAATGACACCATCACTGGTGACATTTTTGATTTTATTCAACCATTTATCTTTTTATGTTGTAGTCTTATTTGTATTTTTTTGGGTAGGATCTACAAGGACACCTCATTTGACCAAGTTTTTCTCACAATGAACTCCTCATTCGTTGAGTTGTTTAAAGTTTGGAGCTAACTACAATTCTGTTGTAAATGACATGTCTAGAATCAGATTGTCAATGAACATTACTATTAGGTCTTTCTTAGGTATGTCATATGTGATTCTGTTTGCAGTATTCCTCCATCTTTGTAGGAATTTTACAAAGGAATCTCCATCTTTTTGTTTGATATCACAAAAGTCCTTGATGCTGACCTTGTGCTCGATGTTATGATGGAAGTGAGATATGAACTTTTTGGCCAATTCACACCAAGATAGAATTCCATGAGGTAAATGTGAGAACCATTCCATTGCTAGTCTGGCTAATCTTTTTGGGAATAGTCACATTAAGTATGTCTCATCATGTGCGACCTCAACGCAACTAGAAAATAATTATTGAATATGCTCAATAGGGTTGGTATTGCCCCTATATTTGTCAAATTTTGGTACCGAGAAGTGAGTTGGGAATGGAGACATGTGAAGAGAGTGATCAAAGGGGTATGAGTATAAATTCTCTATGGTATAGGATTTAGTTTTCCCTTGATTGTGCATATCCATCATTTGGGTTTGAAGGTTCTGCACTTGTTGGATCAACATGTCTGTTTGAGACTGAGGATGATTTGTGATATTGTACCTCTGTGTTGTAGTAGGTATGAGTCTGAACCTCTGCATCCCTTGAGTAGGAACATATGACCTCATCCTTAGGGATTGATATTGATTTCCCAACACATGATTCTAATATGGGGGCACATGAGGGGCCCAAGGTTGATTATGATGTGCTTATTATTGGGGTTGAGTTTGTTGTTGTTGTTGAAGCTGGGATTGCTGCTGCTGGGGTTGAGGTTGTTGCTGCTGAAGCTGGGATTGATGCTACTGGGGTTGAGGTTGTTGTTGGATGAGAAAAGGTGTAATCTTGGGTGGGCATTGAATAAAAGTCAGACCTATAGAGATGGATCCCTGTGGGAATGATGTGTTGACCACAAGATTGGTAGAGATTGACTATAGTAGTGGCATAGTTGCAAAAAGGTTGCTTCTTTTTGGTGGGATTGAGGGCATAGTATGAGAGCTTGATTGGATAGGCCATGAGGCCAAGGGTTGAGGCACACTAGTGACCATGGGTGCACTTAGTTGGGAGCCTATCATGCTTTGTGTGGAAGATGTGATTGCTTGGTTCACAAAGTTGGTTTGATTGGACACAGTCTATGCCAATGTTGCTGTTGTCAAGGATGGGAAGATTTGAGATACCATAGGTTCTATTTGAGAAGGTCAAGTAGTGTTTTGACCTGTGAGAGGGTTTTTTGGCCATATGGTTGACACATTGAATTTAGTGGGGAGTTTGAATCCCTTTTTAATCAACATGGCTAAGAAACATTCAGGATTCCTCTCTACAACAGTGTCAACCACTTGTACAGAATAGGCATCTTGTTCGATATCTTCAAGCTCCTCTTCTATGACATTTTGGAACAAGGCTAACCCATGGGGATTCTCAATAAAAAGAGTAGGACTGGTCCTTTTGAAAGGATCATCCTCTCTCTCTTGTTCCCAAGTGGAAAACCTGTTGATATAAGACTCATCAGGTTGAGTTTTAGCCTTCGACCTTGTGTAAGGTCCCCCATAAGGTGTGTGAGACATAGTGTGGTCTAGATTTTGTGATTAAACAATTGATATAAAGCAAACATAAAAGGATAACTTTTCTAGTAGAGTCTGAGTTATGTTCGGACAAGGGTAATTCTAAGGAAAGATGTTGATTTAGCTTGATCTCAAAGATTTGATGATGTAAAAATAAGATTGTCGACCTTTGCCTAGGACAAAGTCACTGATAGAGATATGATGATTTTTTAGATAACGACATCAAGATATTTCAATTATGAACTTTCAAACTAACAATGCTTGGACGATAATCATGCTTTCAAAGAAGGGATGATCTTTTAATGTTTTAGAGATTCACACAATGTTCTTCACATTTTTCTGGGATAGACACTAGTCTTTGACACATAATGGAGAGTATTTTCAAGGTTTTAGGTCAAAATAGGTGTTAAAAGGTCTCTGGTCAATTGCAGCAAAATTCCATCGACTGTGGTAAAGTGACTAGTCGATTGTGGTAATCTATCACCAATTGCAGTAATAAACAGGTCAAGTGTAGCAATAAAACTGATGATTGCGGCAAACTTCTATCAATTGTGGAAAAATGTGGGCAATTGCGGGAAAGTGGAAACAGTCTCAAAAAGACTCAAAAATAGGCCTTACTCCCTGAAAATTTTGATTTTCTAGAACAAGGCTTATGATTTGCAAGATAGTTTTGATGTTGACAACCCTAGACTTTAACATGTTTGACTCATTTTGACAGTTTTGATGTTTGTTTTGTATTTTTGAAAATTGATCAAAGAACAAGCATAATAGACAATGTGTTTTGAAAGATTTAAGACTAGAATGTGTATGTTCTTCAACTTTTTCAAGTTGTAATGTTATCACGAGGTCTCTATAATGAATATTCAGATTAATCTAAGTCAATGGTTTCAAAATACAATATTATAGGCCCAATGCTTGAATGTTTGCTAGCTCATACAACAATTGTCACACTACTAGGACACAAAGGTCCATGACGTAGGTGCCCATGTTTTTTCTGTTGCCAAATATTATTGCCGTATAGTGAAGATATCTTTCACTACACAAATATAATGGAACACATATGTTTGGAATCTTGGGGGGAAATTCTACAACCCCTTGCACTATAATAAGGTATCTGTTCAGAGGTTAACCAGGTTGGCTTCTAATTAATAGGTTATACTAGGGTCTGTGGCATCTATCCAATTGGTTTGTATGTGTGTGACTCACTTAAGAGCCTAGTTGACCACACTGGCTCATTATGGATATTCACCCAATCCAGACTATCATCAACACACCTCACCCGAGCTTGGATAGATATAAAAAAAACTTTGGTTTGTGTCTTGTTTATATACCAATCAAAAGGATTACTGGTTGAAGGTTATTCTCCGAGGAAGAAGCGCATTCCCCAGATAGGCCTTTCTAAAAATTATAAATGTGTTTAATCTAACAGATTGTGCAAGTGCGCCGAAAACCCAAGACACAAGGTTAATTTCTTAAACCCCAAAGTTGAAATGTGAACTAAGCTACACCACCATACAACCAAAAGTGTTCAGTTTTAAGCCCAAAAGTAGGTGTTGATTGCTTGTTCAATTTTAGTACCCAAAAGTAGGTGTTGATTGCTTGTTCAGTTTTAATGCCCAAATTTGAAATGTTTGTTTGCCTTTGTTTAATTCTTAACCTCCACGTCAATTCTAAAGCACCAATGCGTAAATGTGAGGTTCAAGATGATTGCATGCAATTTCTTTTTAAGCACCAAATTGACAAGTGAATTGATTTTAGGTTTGCTTTGCTTATAGAAGTTAGCACTACAAAATATTTGCAAATGAGAGTATGTGCAACTTTGAAAAAATATTTTGAAATGATTGATACTCACAAATACTTACCCTTCTCTATTCTCAGTGATTTGTCCAGTCCTGCACAGAGAACAAGAAAATGTCAGATTAAAAATAGATAGATAGAGGATTTGGATTAGATAAGCAATATTTCTGGCAATTGCGGTAAAGCACTAGAAATTGCAATAAAGAATAATCAGTTGCGGTGAGGTTTTGGCGACTGCGGAAAAGCACTTCTGATTGTGGTAAAGCACCACCGATTGTGGCACAGATTGGTCAATTATGACAATATGTGTGTGATTGTAGTAAACTAATGGTGATTGTGGCATTGATCAATCAATTGCGGTACAAAGAAAGAAAAAAAACCTTGTGAATTAAGACAAATAACTTTTGCGAAACCCTTTCAACAATTGCAGTAATAAACCAAACAATTGTGGTAAAATTCCATCAACTGCAGTAAAGCACCAACAATTGTGAAATTACACAGATATTGAGAAAAAGAATAGAAAATATTTTTTTTTTGATTGGTAATTATAGATATTGTATTGATTTAGAAAAAGAGGTTACATTTTGGCCATCCAAGGCATTACATTCCAAGCTGCAGAAAAATAGACTTTGCTTCGAGGCATAACTATTATGTAAGCTGTGAATAGTTAAAAAACTAAGGAAAAAAGACCTCTATTAACAGACATCTTCAAACAGAGATGACCAAACCAAAAAGACCTCCTAAGATTTGACTATGGGAACCACTTAGCTACATCTCCTTTGGTGAAGTTAGCAAAGGTACCCCACTTATCCACCAGTGCCCCAACTCGGGTGCTATCGCCACCACCTCCATCTAGGCCGGTGGTCGATTCTAGTTCCACTCTAGCTTTCCTATCTGCAGAGGCCCTTGCTCCCCACCTAGTGACTGGTAGTTTCCTTCGAACCAGTGGTCTTCCATATTCATCTAGGGCTGCAGAAGATTTTATGGATGTTCTCTTCCTTTTATGGGCCATGAGTTCAGCCTCTGCCTTTTCCAATTCCACCCTATTCTTCTCCAGTGCCGTTAGCAGTTCCTTCCACCCACCCAATGCACGTTCCAAGTGGACATCTTCTAGGCTAGCTATTGACGAGACAACGAGCGATTGTAGCCCACGACTCCCTCTTCCCACCATTCAGAAAGGCCCATCACCCATTGGTAGCCCCAGACCAACCTCTGACCGCTCAATGATTTCCTCCATACCACTGACCCATTTCACAACCATGCATTTCCTAATAACCCTCCTAACTTCTACCTTTGATTCTGCAACCATAAGAGTGAGAGCCACAGAAACAGATGAAATATCCATATTTGTTCTTGGCTGCCACCCTTTCTGGAGAAAATGTTCTCCAAGGATTTCTCTGATGGCTATCCAAAAGTCATCTCCCTCGCTACTAAAAATATGGCTTAGCCTGTTCAAAGTGATGGGAGTATCAAAAGCGGGAATCTACCCATTAGTTGACAAAGAGAAATTTGCCTCCATAGCTCTGATATTACACACTGACTCAAATGATGCAAACTTGCTGATGTTGCCAGTGTCTTTAACTTGCCTTTGAAGCCTCTAGAATTAGTTGATATTTCCATCAAGTTGCTCAAAATTCATCATTTCATGTAAATCCCTCAAGTATGATCTCGACCTTCACATATCGTGAGATCTTGGGTTGGAGATTTCTAATAAATACACCCGCGCACTCATCCCATGGCAGCTTTTGAGGCTTGGTTTCATGAAGACCAGTCACGTGATATGGTGGTGTGGCTTGCATGCTCGGTTATTGGTATAGCAGACTCAATAATGATTGCACCCCTTCATATTTGTTAATATTGTTCGTTATTCATGAAGTCCTTAAAGATTTCAAAATTATCTTCAAGAGATCCATCTACTCCCACATTTGAGAGTTTATCGGCCAAATTGTTTGCCACTCTTTTCACATGTGAGGTTTTGAAATCTTTAAACTCCACCAGCATGCTGCTAAGCCTTCTGCTGTGCTTATTTAGGTACCATGTATCCATTTGACCCTTATTAATTCCATTTATGACCAAGAGGGAGTCACCTTCCAGATGAACTTTCCTAAACTGGATTTTTCTCACCATGAGGACAGCTTCGACTACAGCTAGGCATTCTGCCTTATTATTTGTACCATTATGTAACCTTTTAGCACCTAGGGCCATAATGTCTCCCTTGTCATTTTGAGCTATATATCCAATTCTAGAAGTGCCAGGGTTGACTCACGAGGCACCATCAAAATTAATCTTAATCCATCTGGGGGATGGTGGTTGCCAATTGTTTCTGTACTCACCTTCATCCTTGGAAAGAGGTTGAGCCCTCACACTCCCATTAACGGGTGAATAGAAAAGAATTTTGAAACCATACAACCCTTGATAAAAGGTATGTCTGTCATCTATAAGGGATATTCAGGCTGTTTTATTCACGTCGGGTTCACCAAAATGTACACAATGGATTGAATTCTATAACTCTCAACAAACAAGGGTTAGTAGCACCGATTTGCAAAGGGGGATAAAACTATTGAATATACTACTAAAAATGAAACTGCTAATCAATAAAATGTAGAAGCAAATAAGAGGAAAAACAAATGAATGCAAACCTAATTGCTTGAAGCTTCTATTGTCTCTCTCTACTCCTTTTGAAACGCTATTTTTGATGCTCAGTATTAGTGTGGGCAGCTTCTATGACTTGGGAGCGTCAAGAATATGCTATTGAAATGTGTGATCACAAGATGGCTTGAATACTAGAACCAAACTAACGAAGTAATAGCGCACGAGAGGTTGAAATCTAGGATCCTTCAAATGGTTATGAAGGGTTTGTTATATAGGAATTGAGAATGAGATGAACGGTTGAGATCAATCCCAGAGATAGGAAGATGAATGGTTGAGATCAAAGGGAACTGGAGAAGCCATCAACAAACTCCACCTCTTCAACTAGGAGAGAGGAGATAGAGTTTGGTTAACTGAAGAGCTAATTTTGAGTTACCTTTTAGAACTGAAGAGGTGGGTGGAGTTACCCATGTGAATTGGAGAGATGGGTGGAGTAACCCATGTGATCTGATTAAAGTTATCTCTTTGAAAATAAATGAATATTTAATTCATTTTTTAAATTAAAGTTTTCAACATGTGAGATAATTGAATTCTTTTTTATTTAGAATTGCTTTATTGAATGAAATTAAATTAATTTAATTGGAAGAATTGAATTAGGAAGTTTAAATATTTTAATTTAAACTTGAGGAAATTGAATTTAATTAATTAATTAATGGAAATTAATCAATTAAGGTTAATGAATTAAATAAAATTAATTATTTAATTAATTTTGGGAATTTGATTAGATGATTTGGGGAATAAATTTAGAAGAAAATAGATGATTAATTAACGATTTAAAAAACCATTAATTAATAGATACAATGAATTTAGAAGAAAATAGATGATTAATTAACAATTAAAAAACAATTAATTAATATATGAAAATTAGTGTTTTTAATGTCAAATAGCAAGTCTGTCCATTTTAGGGTGTCTATAGGAACCCTTGTACACTAGTGAAAATTAGGGTATATGGGCCAAGAGAAAACTCATGATTGCTTCTTCCACAGACATTTGTCCTCTCCCCAAAATATCTGAAACTGCTCTCTTCTTCAACTACGAAAATTTGATTTGATTTGTAAAATTATCTCCTTAAAACTGCCTTTGAAAATCTTCAAAAACTTCTCGTGGATGCACATTAATGTTTGAAAATAAACATATTTTAGCATCACATTATTATCCCTATGCACATTACTCTTTAATTCTACACTTTAATTATCTTTTATCTCCTTAAAATACTTTTGCAAATTATCTTTCATCTCTGCACAGGTCTTACCTTTAATTTCTGCATTTTTATCTATTCTGCACTTTACCTTTACCTTTGTGCACATTATTTCATCTTTTAATCTCTTATTTTCTATTAAATTCTGCACTGCCTTTTCTACCTAGATTGCACCAGAATTCACTACGTGGCACCTCTCAATTGGTCCGTAGGTCCACCTCTGCACCTGTGTCATCCTTCTCATCTTCTCTGCCCGAGCCTGCCACCTAGTGAAGCACCACATGTCAGCTGGGCATAATGGCTTAATGCTTAACCTCCTTGAATCTTTCCCTTTAAGCCATCAAGCGAGCCGCTAATTTTGTCTACCTGGGGATGTGTGCCACCCTAGATGCCCTTCCTGTGCCACGCACCCTCCACATCACTACCACATGGAATGCCTTGTTGTTGAACCAACTTTTGGCCTTGTCACATGTCATCCAGGTGTAATGGCTTGAAGATATCTCCCTTGCATCTTTCCTTTAAGCCATTATGCCCACAGTTGATCTCCTTTACATCGAGATGCTTGCATGATCCATTATCTCCACTGCCATGTCACCTACCAAGCCATCCTTGTGGGCTCCACCAAAACTTATTCATTTTCTGTCAAAAGTTATCGACTTACCAGGAACGATTACCAAGGAGCTCACCCAAGCGCATTGCCAAGAGCCTCCTGCTCTTCTCTTCATTTTAGTATGTAAGCGTTGTTGCTTATAAATATCTTGAAACTCCACTTTTCCATTAGGGACTAAACTTTTCAATTTTTAAAGTTCATCCTGTGCGCGGGCCAAAATTTTGTTTTCCACCAGCCCTACTATGCACAGCCAACAAAACACCATCTTGTGCAGTCCCAAAGGCTACTTGCCTTTTATTTATAGCATGTTACATTTCCTTTACTATATAAACATTTTTATGTTTCTTCCCACCAACAATGTGGGATATTGTCCCGAAGGTAATTTTAAACTTTATTGCCAATGCGTCCAAAAGCTTACCTTGCCTCCCGATCCAGTTGAGGCAACCATGGTCCACCAGAAGAGTGCACATCATCACGAGATACTAGCTCTTTCTTCATCATGCTATATATGCCATTTTTATCATAAACAACCAGTGTTCCCCATTTCTAGTCAATGGGGGACAATTTGATGTAAAACTTTCAATGTTTTACCTTGCGCAAGCCCTCCTCTATTTCTAGCACAAACCCCCATTGTTCTGAATTGTTCTAGAATTTAGTTTTACACCTACCAAAGCAACATGTTTGGGATTTTAAAATGCAACATCAACTTCTTTATAGCTTGCGCATGCCTCCTTTCTAACCATGCACAAGCTGCCTTCTTCCTACTCCACACTACGCAGGCTGCCAATTTAACATTTGCACCTGCCAAAACATGTGCTTGAAAAATCTAATGAAAACATATTAAAAGGAAGTTGTGCAACCCCTTTCATTTCAAATTATTGTGCAACTTTTTCCTTTGACCATGTTGTGCAGCCTCTTTGGACTCCCCTATGCAACATCCTCCATTACCAATTACTTTGAAATTTTAATGTTTTTGTTATTACCTCCAACGCTGGGTTTTCTCTCTGGAAATTACACCTGCTAATGACATATTTCTTAGTGTTTTAAAACATCTACTTGCACCCATGTGCAAGCCTTCAATTGGAAAAACATACGTAGGACCTGCCAATGGCATTTACTTGAAAGTTTCATAAAACCCATTACGCAGGCTCCTCCATTTGTAATTGCATTTCTTACTTCATGTGTAAGCCCTCCACTGAAAAACAATGCACAACTCTTCTGAATTCACAATTGCCTTTTGCATTTTCAAAGTCTTTTTCCATGCACAAGCCTTGGGATATTCACACTTTGTAAGATAAGAATCATGGGCCTTGCAAGGTAGTTGGAAAATATTCACTATCAATCAACTCTATAAAGATAGTATGCCTTTATAATCTCAAGACCTATACTGAACAAGGTAATGAAGTTACTATAATCCTTTCTCCCATATTCCAAATAGAATGCTTAAGAGCATCTTGAATTTACCAATTTGTAGCCCATTATGCAACTAGACCATAAAATGATTGATTGGCGGCCACAACTACTAGCCTTTGAAAACTTTGCATCTTAATGAAAAACATAGTAAATGACCTCTGGAATTACTCTGAAAACTGATCAGACAACCCCACATGACCTCTAAAACTAGATAGCATACAATTTGACGTACCCACATTCATTCTATAAAATTAATCTGCACTATGATGCTGGAGACAAGAGCTTTTGATCTCTAAAGTTGGGTATTTTCCTATTTCTGCAAATTGGCACAATGAAACTCTTCTAGAAACCCACTTTGAATCCCTTATAAAATTATCAAGCTCTGCATTGGGAGATTGCCATTGGGGATGAGAACTCACTTAAGTATAAAGATCAAGTGTTTAAAAGGATTCAACCTTATTTTAAATCAAGCGCAAGTCATCATTGACTGAAACTTAATCATTTTGAAACACTGACAAACGCAGATGTACAAACATAATAAACTGCCTTTAAAATCATCTTATGAAACATATCAAACCAATGGATAGACCCTTGAAACTTTCCAAGATAATACATTTTCATTCATAGAGAATAGAAAACCCACTTACTCATTATGATCATCAAGCGACATCAAGATATTGATATGCAAAGTTGGCCTCCTGGATGACTGGTCATTAAGCTCACATAAAACTAAATAAAATCCATTAGGTTTTGAATTTACTAAGACATAAAATGGATCTCTTAGAATCTAAACACCTGGACATGGATTCACTTTCATATAGAGAAAACAAATTTTTAATTAGCTTGTTCTGATCATCAAGTGGTCAATCAATATGAATCCTCAAAGTCAGCCTCTTACCAATTTTCTGATTTCAAAATCAGTAAAATTGCATAAACATGATTTGGAATTGGCTGAGTAAACTAACCAAATGGATTGGAATAGGTATAAAAATCTTCATGTAGGCATATTTCCATCTTTACAATTTAGGGGAACATTCAATTCTCCATGATATTGAACCGGGTGCAACTTGTGGAACCTCAAAGTAGGCAACTTCATAATTCTGCACTTCACGCTCTCAGAAACAACATAAATTGCAAATAAAATGGCTTGGGTAAACCTGTCATATGAACTCATAGGGATCTACAAATGGGTTGGTAGACTCAATTTCATGTCTACCATGTCTTAGAACAATACTTTTTTCATGAGTCATAATCAGGTCAAAGATATAAACATCCAAAGTAGGTCACTTGATAAAATTAGGAAATGTTCAAAATGAAAATTAGGTAAACACCTCCAAATAACTACCTACAAAATACATCAAATATGACATCTGAAAACTTTAACCTACTATATTTACTCCATAAAAGGCGGTGCACATGTTCCCCAAGCGGTATCTCATGCAAATCACCAGGTCTCATTTTACTTGCACACCAAGTAGGCCTCTTTAATTTTTTTTAGGGGTACTCACCTTACCTTAGAGAAAATTTTTAATTGGTCACTCCAAATTTATGCCAAATTTGAGAGTACCAACACCTTCTATTACAACCTGAAGCCCTTTGGTCTGATGAATGTGAGGGTCACCTACCAAAGAGCCATGAATTTCATATTCCACGAGATGATCCATAAGATTCTTGAGGACTATGTGGATGATATCCTAGCTAAATAAAAAATAGGGCTAGATCATCTTAATGTTCTTGAATGTGTATTTTATTGACTCCATCACTATAGTTTAAATCTCAATCCAGAGAAATGCGTCTTTGGGGTCGCATCTGGTAAACTCCTAGTATTCATAGTTTCACGAAGAGGCATAGAGATCTACCCCAAGAAGGTCAAGGCTATAATGGAGATGCCTCCACCAAGAAATCTTAAGCAATTATGTAGCTTATAGGGAAAGCTACAGTCTATCTGGAGATTCATCTCCCAACTTGTTGATAAATGTCAATTGTTCACCCATCTACTGCGCAAACACACAAGTTTCAAATGGGAACTCTATTTCTAGAGAATTTTTGGAAAGATCAAGGAATACCTTGAAAATCCACCCATTCTTATACCACCTACTCCTATAAGGCCTTTCATCTTGTATATATTGGCTACTACTACAACACTGGGGGCACTTCTTTCTCAACTTGATAATAGTGGAAAAGAGAGATTCATCTACTATATCAACCACATGCTTATGGGCTATGCGCTTAATTTTTCACCTATGGAAAATCATGCCTACTAGTGGTTTTCACAACTCAAAATCTTTGGGAATACATGCTCATCCATACAATAAATCTCATCTCCAAAGTGGACTTGCTCAAATATCTACTTTCTCGTACTACTCTCATAGGTCGTGTGGCTAAGTGGGTCATGCTTCTAAGTGAATTTTACTTCCATTATGTGGATAAAAAAGTAATCAAGGGACATGTCCTCATAGATCAATTGGTTTAGGCACCACTAGTAGATGCATACCCACTGGTCATGGAATTTTGAGATGAACATCTCTATATGATTGAAGAACAACCTACTTGGAAGTTATATTTTGATAGTTCATACACAACTCATGGATCGAGGGCAGGGATCCTTTTTGTCACTCCTCAAGGTGAGTACATCCCTAAATCATTCAAGTTATGTTTCCCTTGCACAAATAACATTACAAAATATAAATGATGTAGTCAAGGTCGGAGGGTCCAAGAATGGTCTGTCCAAACTTGCAACCAACACCAAGAACAACACAATGGAAACACAACAAAATAGGATATAGAAACTCATATCAATTTATATTTGTTTTTAGATTCAATTACACTCAACATGCCAGGCTATAAGGCCATCTTGGTTCCGGCCAAATACAAATGCAAACACAATAAGATCACCACCGAGATCTTCTGCAAGTTTTAGATCACCTCCTTAACTAGCCCATATCTGTGACACACCACACATCAACCTGGTAGGAACACCAAGACATAATCTAGACTTGTGCTCGCAATCCACCAAGCAATCTTCTTGTTTCCTAAGCCAACATGCTACTAGCCCTCCAAGGTATCTTCCACCAAATTTATATTTGCAGACCTTACATCAAATATTTTCCACTACTTTTTCTCCTCCTATTCTACCCTCTAACACTCTACCCAAACCTCTTTATTTATACAACTTTTCCACCAGTCGACATTACAAAAGAAATAAATCAAAAACATAAGTCGGCATAAAAAACACAACACTTTAGGTCCACACAATCTCTAAAGAGAGATCCCACATAAATGTTGTGACCCAAATTAAATGCATAAGTTGGCTAACAAATCCAAGTAATAAAACCCAGTCAGTGAGAAAGAACACTGAAAGATAGACCACTCGGTGAGAAACAAAAATGAGCAACAAGAAACTAGTCGGTGAAGCCACTAATCCAACCAAACCCCGCTCAGTGAAACAACCAAGCCAACAAAGAAAAAACTAAAACCCATTGGTGAGACTGAGTCGTCAACAACAATCAAGCTAACAATACTCAACTTGGTGAACTCATCGAGCCAAACAGTCACCGAGCCCAACAAAACATCCATCAAGCAAGCAGCCACCGAGGCCAAGCAACCTTCAACCGAGTACTCCAACCAAGAACTCCATCCTTTAACCAAGATCCAAAGAAACCTAAAATATGATAGCCATAGATTTTTCAAGAACCTTAGATGCCCCTACATCAAACACCTAGGGTAACAAAAGAAGTGTGTCCCACACTTAGAATCCATAAGAAAATTAGGAATCCACCACCTTATCTTAACCATCGGTCTCCACATCCTCAAAGTTAAGAAAAAAAAATTTGACACCAGCACATCCTACCTTCTCTAATTTGATCTCCATAATCTCTGCTCATAAAAAAACTAGCTACCCAATCCACTAACAAACCCAAGCACAAGATCTACAAGTTCCTCATACCACTCATCACCATACATTGAATCACCTCTCGTCATCAGTTCATTAGCAACAAACAAGTCATAAAATTCATGAATTCCACCTCATTTTTCAATCAACCATTCATCCTTCTTCAAAACCAAGAAGTTCATCCCAAACATCGATCTCTACCAAGGAAACTCAATTCCTCCTTCCATACAAGCACACTCAACCAAACCAAGTCAGTCTATAACTCCCAATATCTTCATCAGCAATAGTAACCTCATCAAAGCACTCAAGCTTATCAACAAACAACATATCAAGATGTCCACTATCTTCACTAATCTCATCCATAACCTCATACCGATCAGAAAAACAATCATCATCAATGCCCTTACTACCATCCTCAACAAGGTATTCAACCGATCCAACCACATGAACATCAACAACTACATCTAAGTCAACATCCCTATCAATAAGGTTATTAATACTGACTTTCTCAATAAAACCGTTAGACAAAGGAAGCTCTTTCTCCTCATTAGCAATCTCATCATCCACAACAAGATGCTCTACAATTTCCATATCAGATCAATCCATATGAGTATGAAAACCAACCACCTCTACAAAAACAATAGATCTAGGGTTATCAAGCTCCAAAAAAGAAGCCCTAATCTCTTCCAAGACTTCAATCTTCAAATTATTCATCTCACCATGGATCTCAACTAACAGATCCTCAATAGTCCAATCAACCATCCCAGGGTCCAATCTTCTCGGAGGCATCTTCCAATATCTTCGAAAAACCTATGCAAAAAATCCAATTCTGACCACCTTGTTAAAAACTCCATGTTGCAGTTAGTGCAATCTACCATTAGGCACCTCACAAACAACTAGACCATGAATCAAAAATTAAAGAATATAGATCCGAAACCAATCTCCCAGATGAAATGAACTAGCTCTGATACCACCTGATGTAGTTAAGGTCAGAGGGTCCAAGTGTTGGTCATATTTTGTCCCTTTGATATGTATTTTTCCAGGGGCCTGGTTAGGGTTGCAAAAAGGTTTTCTACCCTCCTAAATTTCTTATTTTTTATGCCTGGTTCATAGCTCCAATGATGTTTGGTCAAAAACCCTAAGTCTCTATGAGAAAATATGGTTTAAATAGTGAAAAGCATGTTATGTCTTGGTCTGTCCTTAAACCCTATTTTCAAAACTATAACTGTTGGTTGAAAAAGGTCTTAAACCCTTCATGGTCTGTTATAATTTGCAATTACCTTTTCAAGCCACTTAAGTCTTTTTATGTCATGTGCGTGGCCAAGGAATATTATTCTATTTGGAAAAGCTCTTTATCTCCTAATCTCTTGACGATATGGAATATGCTCTTTCCATTCAGTGATTAAGCGTAGGCCGTAGATCTAGTTTACATCATGCAGATGGTGTCAGATCTCCAAATAAAATCAAGGTCAGCTCAAGTATTCAATGATCTAGCAAGGGTAGTTGATCAAGCCTTATTCTTATGATGATCGTGTGGTCTGCACAAAGTCTTGCAATGAGACCCGAGCTAAGAAAAGTGTATAGAAACTTGGAGACAATGTTGTTGCTGGATCTCCAGATCTGATCATGATAAAGCAAAGTAAGTCAGGTTTAGTTCAGAGTTTGCATGGACATGATCTGGACCGGTCATTATAGAAAGAATCAAGGGTTAGCACAGGATCTCAAAAATAAATGAGAAAGTACAAGATGATTTAGAGACTCAACGCATATCGTCAATCATGTTTCAATCCTATAGTTTACACATGATCTATAAATCTAACTCAGGTTAAGGATTTCATTAAATGATTCAGAGACTCACTTGTCACGTGATCCTCAAATAGACCCACGTTCAAGAATAGTTAGTTCAAAGGTAAGTCGAGTTTGCTGAGGAAAGATCATGGTCATGGATTAAAAGATGATCTCGTGGCTTCGCTAAATCACTAGATAAATTCATGTCTGAACATTCAATTTAGAGATTTAGCGCTAGTTGTCGATCGAATCTTGATCTTACGATTGTCTCTTAATCTCACAAGATAACTAGAGCTAATATGAGGATCTAGCGACTTAGAGATACAAATGATTTTAGGTACCCAGGGTTAAAAACTGGTTAAAGATGAGTACTGGACTAAAGTTAGAGATAGGTAAAGATCGGTCATGTCAGAGATGATCCTGTGGTAGGCGTAAAGCCTTAAGGACAAGTTGCATGAAATCTACTCATCAAGGCATTATGCCTTTCCACCATATGTACAAGGTGGGTCCAGATCAATGTCAGGGTAATGAAGTAAAGACTAGTCAAGTCAGATTTCATCAGACATCTTGCGTAAAGCCTCAAAGTAGATATGCGAGGAGATTATTGATGAAGGCATCACGTCTACTTGACAAGTTGATTTATTGGTTAGCACATGTCATATGACAACATGGATTTCTCAAAGCTAGTAGTGGGACTAATATTTCCAAGTTATAACTAAGGTAAATATTAGTTTGATTTAAAATGATTGGACGGTTAGCACATTACCTTAATGTGAAGATGATCGAGGATTAATCTTTGAGGCATTACGCCTGCATGCCACCTGTCCAGATCAGATATTTGAAGCCTAGGTAATTTAAAAGACATATACAACTCCATTTTAAAGTATAAGAAGGTTTAAATCTAGGTCATCGATGGAGAATTATGTGCCAGGTGTAGCCGTTGCAACCACTTTTTAAATATTTAGATGTTTTTCTCAGGGTTTTCAAGCGGTGATCTGTGTCATCTTGCAATAGAGAGTTTGATGGATTGATATGATCTTCTGGACTGTATTTTTATAGTTGTTGGATGTTGTATGGAGGGAATATTGGTGTGTCTAAATGTATTTAAGAGTAAATTATTTCTTTAGGGTTATGTTTAAGCTTGTAAATCAATTTTTAATACTTTGGCTTATCCTGTTCTATTCTTCGCCATAAATGAAGAGTGGTCTCAGAGTTTTATAATACAAATTAGATAAGATTTTCAAGGACTTGAGCTTTCCTAGAAAAGGTAGTTGGCTTTCTACAAATTTTAAGGGCCAAAGTCTTCTGGGGTAATTAATGAGGGATCCAACATCCTATTCAGTATTCACATTGTAGGGCATTGTTCTTCTATTTCCCAAGATAATTAGCGGCTAGATCATATTTTGTAGATAGAATGAATCAAAGGAATGTTTCAAATAAAGATGATAGAGCTTCTTGATGGTTGAAATGAATTAATTTTCTCTATCATGTAGTACTTTCATAGTTTTAATCCTAACCCTAATAGATCTGAAGCTTGTTGTAGTCCTTGTTTCTATAAAAGGACTTCCAGGATCATTTTATATGGACGGGAATTTTATGCCACAAAAGGCTTGTAAAACTCTGCATATTCTAATTAATATTATCAAGTGGTATCTTGGCCTTGATTTCATATGTAATTGAAGTTTTCATATCAATATATGTCTATACTTCCTATTATTTCTGATTGAATAGTTGTCTCTGTTTCAGCTTTTATACTCATTTGGATTGGTTGTTAAGGACATTTTAGTCCATCACTTTGTAAGGTAGAGTGTCAAACTATATTAAGGTTTCTTTCAAGGAGAGAATTAAATCCTTAAAGTAGTTTTAGTGAGTAGAGGACTGTAACAGATTTGATAGTTATTTCTGCTTGTAAGAAGTGTGAATAGATTATGTAAGGCATAGTCTAATTCAGTGATCATTTGCAGGATTTACATTTGATGTATATTTTTTATTGAAGGTCTTTACATATTGAATGATAAGGCACTATTCTGATATGTTAGATTATGTGTTTCCTATCAAATCTTGATACAAACTATTACCATTTTTATTTTATGTTACATTTATTATGCCTGCCTGTTGAAGAACTACTAAATATTTAAGGGAGAAGTGAGGTACACCCACCTAAGCTGGTAGAGATTAAAGTGAAGGAGGATTTAATTATCATTAATTGTACTTATTTCTTGACATAATCATAATTTGGGTTTCATAGAGTCAAGCATTGATTCTATATAGGGTTTTGCAAGAAAAAGTTCCAACAAATTGGCGACTTTGCTGGGGATCAAGAAGTAAAAGTCTTGCTAAACCTTTCAAGGAATCTCTGGTATTCTACTATGTATATCATTTGACCTATCTGAGTCACCAACAAATTGGCAAATCTACTGGGGAACAGATGCAAAAAATATTGTTGAACCCTTGAAGGAATCTTTGATGCTCTACTATTCATATCATTTATCCCATCTGAGCCACACCAACAAATTAACGACTCTGCTAGGGAACTTTGAAGAATTTTTTTCTTTTTGGTTAGTGTGGTATTCTCCCAACTAGTTTGGGGTAGTGACTCTGAAAGATCTGATCTTTATCAGTGCTGAGTAATATATATAATCCTATACACACTTTCTCAATATGAATAAAAGATATACCAGCTCTTGGATGAAAAACATCTAGAGGAAAAGATGGAAGATGGAATTCCAACTACTTCTAGAGGAGGTCAGTCAAGAAAAGGAAAGAGTGATAAGGGACTTCCTCAAAATAAGAAACACGAGGATAAAATTAGGGGAGAGGATCCAATCCAACAAAGTCATGAAGAAAATATATTAGAGTGTGAAGAGGCTCCAAATTTGGGATTGGGTGCATATAGAGATTATTCTTCTCCTAATGAGAGAGAGGAGGAATATGATACCACCCTTCCAGATTTAGAAAGTCTTGATGAAGAAGTTGCTGAATGGGAGAGAAAACTCCAAGAGCAATTTATCATTACACAATAGAGAAAAAAAGAAAAGGAAGATATGGTAAGACAAAAAAATGAATGTTGATGATTTAAAAAGGAAATTATTGAGCCAAATGGCAATGAGTAATGTTGAAGAACCTGAGAAGGTTGAAGAGAAACCTATCATCCACCAAGTCTTTGTTACTCAAGACCCTAAGAATAAGGGAAATTAGAAGGCATCTAGTGTCCATATTGAAGAACCAAAGCACAAGGAGGTTTCTCTAGGTGGGATGTCATAGGAAGATCTTGAGTTAGAAGAAGCTAGGAAGGTAAAGGAAGAACTTGAAAAGAAATTGGAAAGGGCTGAGTTGGAAGCAATAATGGTTGAGATTAAAAAGAAGCTAGCCTTCTTAAATGTCATTACAAGTAATACTAAAAACAAAAGTGCTACACAAGTAGATGGAATTAGTCAAAACAACTAGACTCTTGGTTTAGTCCAAGGTCTACAAATTTTAGGTGGTCACCATGATGTTGGTGTATCAAACAATACTCAAAATCAAGGAGCTGTAGTAGGAGTAAGTGGAGCTCATACTGCTGTAAATTTTCAAAGAAGACCCATCCATTTGGATAGGTCTTATCCATTGTTATTTGATAGCATTCCTGGTTATCCAAATGCCATCCCAAATGAGGTAAGAGATAAAGTCCCTAGGTTTAGTGGAAACAATGCTATAACTTGTGAAGGAAATCTTAAAGCATTCATTAATAAAATGACTAACTTTGAAATTGATCATGAGGATGTAATCATGAAATTATTTGTTCAATCTTTGGATGAAGATGTTAGAGATTGGTATAGGAGTTTACCTAAAAATAGTATAGCATCTTGGGAAGACCTTGTTGAAATTTTCAAGGAACAATACTGTGAACATGTCAATTCAAGTTTTATATTGAATGAAATTAATAATATTAAGAAGTTTCCAAATGAAAGTATGGAAAATTTCAATAGTAGATTTCAAAAGGCCATGAATAAGTTATTTCAAGTTTTGAGATTAGATGAGCAAGTGTGTTTGAATACATAATTCAATGCTATGGAAGGAAAGATGTCATATATTTTAAGGGATAAGAGTCCACATAGTCTAAGGGAGGCTTATAAAATGGATATAAACATTGAAAGCAATAGAAAAGCCTCAGGGAAAATGGGAAAGAGAGAAGATGGAAGGTTGTGGAAGGATACAAAAGGACAAACACGTAAACCTGCCAAGGAGGAGGATAGGGTAGATAAATTAGTAAGTGTAGCAAAAGACCTTGCTACCAAGGTTGATAAAAATGACCAGGATCCTCATGAAAATAGGTATCAATATCAAAGGTATGATAAATTCCCAAATTTGAGGGATATGCCATACAACACAAATTGGAAGGATGACATACCTATTGTTGAAAATCAGGAGAGCCAAAAGACTAAGGTAACCCCTGATCCTTTGAAAAGAAATATTGCACACAATGTAGAAAATATTCATTGGTGTCCTGCTTGCAAATTACCCCATTCTTCCTTTCAATGTGTTGTTGCTCAAGCTTTAGTTCAAAAAATGGAGGATAGAAATGAACACATGAACTTAGAACAAGAAGAACTTGTGGTAAATATGTTCACTCTAAATAAGAATAAAGATATGTGGTCTTCTAAATATGAAGAGCCAGTTATAGATGTAGATACTAAGAGAGAACATTTCTAAAGATACCAGCAACAAGTTTTCTTTGATTCAGATAATGAAACTGACACTATGTTGCAAAATACTATCTATACTTTAGTTGATGATAAAGAATATCCTCATTTCAGGTTTCCTAGTGATGAGGATAAAATATCTTGGATCATAGCAGCAATCAATCAAGCTAGGAGTGCTTACAACTTTAGGAATAGGAGGGTAGAGCCTGGTCAAGGTAAGCTTGATTCGGTATTCATTAAAGAAAATGCCTCAAAGGTTGTTGCAAGATCTCAGAGAAAAGGTGAAAGTAAGAAGGAAGGTACAAAACAAGGAGAGTTTTTTCTTCCCAAGGAGAAAGGAGGAAGCAAAAGTGGATAAGCAAGTTGTTACTAACAAAGGGAACAAAGGTAAGAGCACAAATGACATTTTGTCTGGATTAACTACATTTGATATGAAAAATGCTCTTATGAAAATGAAAGTGTCAGTTCCTTTGATTGAAATGTTAAAGATGAAGGAACATAGGGATGCTGCAATGTCACTTTTCAAAGGGATAGTTGATGACCCTGTTGATAATACAAGGGAGAGAAAAATGAAGGGTGTTAGTCATGAGCCAGAAACACATATCTTGTATGTTGGTAATATTATTACCCAAGATCCCTCTCAAGTGGACCCTTTTTATGTAACTTATTGATAAAAAAAAACTTGTAAAAAATTATATGATTGATTCTGGTGCCGCTGCAAATGTAATGCCATATGGTGTAATGAAAGAATTGGGTATGAATGTTGATACTTTCTATGGAAGGTTTTATGCCATGGATAATAGAGAAGTCCCTATGGTGGGAACTCTAAAAGGAGTAGAAGTTAAGATGGCTTTCTTTCTTGAAGCAACTTATAAAATGGATGTAGTTGTTATAGATACCCAACCCCATTATGGAATGCTATTGTCTAGACAATGAGCTGCAGTAGTTGGAGGTCATGTCCAATTGGACTTATCTTATGCAACAATCCCAATGAATGGGAATAAAGTAAAATTTTATAGAGAAACATGAGTGCCAGTGACTGTTGAGAAGGTGCAAGATAATATTCTTAATTTTTGTGTGGATGTAGACATGGAAAACTTCAGAGTAGAGATCTTTCCACAATGCAGAAATACTGATCCATTAGTTGAAGAGATGAACACACAACAAGGTGGCTTGTGGAAAATGTACTTTGATGAAGCTTGTTCCAAAGAAGGATCAAGAGCTAGTGTTCTATTTATTTCCCCATCAGGTATAACATTCAAGTACTCTTTCTTGTTAACCTTTCAGTGTACAAATAATACTACTGAGTATGAAGCTTTTTTTTGGGATTAACTATTGTTACTAAGCATGGTATCAAATGTTTAAAAGTTTATGGTGATTTTGAGCTGGTAGTAGCACAAGTTAGATCCAAGTAAGGTGTAAAAGATGACAGATTAAAAATGTACAAGCATGCTATTTGGGATCACATTGAATTTTTTGATGCCTTTAACATAGAATGGATAGAAAGGTCAAAAAACATCATGGCTGATTTCCTGGCTAATGTTTCTTTAAAGAATGGTGATTTGACTTTGAGTGGGATATCAATTGCGAAAGTTAAGAGTAGACCAGTTGTGCTTGACAATGTTTACAACTAGCAAGTCTTTGAAGATGATCAAGATATTCTCAGATTTATCCAGTGCCTTGACCATTATGAAGACCAACATATAGATTGTAATTCTTTAGTTGAGGTGATTGATGACAAGGATACTGTTTTGGGAAATGAGGTTGTATAGTTAAGTTCTAATCAGATTCCTAAGGGGATAATAGAACTAGAAGCATTGTTCAATGATCAAGATGATCATTTATAAAAAAGGAGCAGTGCTAACATTGAGGATTTGGAGGAAGTAAATTTAGGATCAGAAACAACACCTCAAATAGTATATATTGGAAGAAGGTTAGAATCCCATGTTAGGGAAAATATGATAAAATTGTTAAGGAAACACAAGCATGTGTTTTATTGGTCATATGAGGACCTAAAATCCTATAGGGAGGACCTTTTCCAACATGAGATCCCATTGAAACCAGGTGCTAAGCCATTCAGACAAAAGAAGAGACCAATCAACCCATTATTGGCCCCTAAAATGCAGCAAGAATTGATGAAGTTGAGAGATGCAGGGATTATTTATCCCATAAGACAATCAACTTGGGTCTCAAATTTGGTCCCAGTGAGAAAAAAGAATGGTGATACAAAACTTTGTGTTGATTTTAGGAACTTGAATATTGCATCTGTAAAGGATAATTATTCTTTACCTAACATGGAGGCGATGTTGTACAAAGTTACTAGTTGTGATTTATTGTTAATGATGGATGGTTTTTCAGGCTACAACCAAGTGTTAGTAAAGGAATCAGAGCAATTTAAAACTCCATTCACTACTCCACGGGGAACATATGTGTATATTAGGACACCCTTTGGTCTTATAAATATAGGGGAAACATTCGAGAGAGCTATGGATTTTGCATTTAAAGAAGTTATTGATTTATTTATGGTGATCTATCAAGATTATTTGATAACATATTCCAAGAAAGTAGAGGACCATTGTGACCATTTAGAAAATATTTTTAATAAGGCTTGAGAATATGGTGTTTATTTGAATCCTAAAAAATGGCAGTTTGCAGTAACAGAAGGAAAATTGTTGGGACATATTGTGTCAAAGGAGGGAGTAAGAATTGACCTAGAGAGGATAGAAGCAATTCAAAAGGTCACTACTCCAAATAATGTCAAATGAGTACAATCTTTCTTAGGAAATATTGATTTTTGAGGAGGTTTATTGCTAACTTTGCAGAGATTATTAAGCCTATAGTTAAATTGTTAAAGAAGGATGCAAAGTTTGAGTGGGATGAAGGAGTACAATTTGCTTTTGAAAAGATCAAGAAGGTAGTTCAAGAAGCACCTATTTTAAGGTCTCCTGATTACATTAGGCCATTTTCATTATTTTCTTTTGCATCTTTTCATATAATTGTTTCTTTCATATAATTGCTGCTATATTATTACAGAAGGATGAGGAGGGTTATGAACATCCCATTGAATTTTTCAGTAAATCCCTCCAAGCTATAGAGTTGAATTATGAGATGATGAAAAAATAATCATATTCCCTTGTTAAAGCTATGAAATCATTCAAGCCTTATTTGGTTTGTGTGAAAGTGATTGCATATGTACCTCATGCAACAATTAAGGATATTCTTACTCAATCTGAGGTTACTGGCAAATGATGCAAATGGATAAATAGGATTCAAGAATTTTATTTGGAAATCCACATTACCAAATTAGTAAGAGGAATAGGCCTAGAAAAGATAATGAAAGAAGAGAATATGGATTTGGTTTAGGTCAATAATGTCGAAGTGCAAGATTCAACAATGACTAGTATTGAAAGACAACCCTATTATGTTGATATCATGTATTATCTCAAAGATGCCAAGTGTCCTGAGATTATGTCTGATAATCAAAAAAGAACCCTCAGGTTGCAAGCTCAAAGATACACATTAGTACAAGGAGATCTTTACTGGAAAGAAAAAAATGGTGTACTTTTGTTATGCCTAGATGAAGGGTAGGCTGAAAAGGTCCTAGAATAAATGCGTGCTAGTGTGTGTGGTGGAAAATATTATGCCAAAAATACTGCTCACAAGATCCTTAGGGATGGTTATTTTTGGCCCTCTTTATTTAAAGATTCCTTCAAGTTTGTATGAAAGTGTCAAGCATGTTAGAGATTTGCTTCTAAGCTAAAGTATTTTGGTGCTTTGTTACTGAATCCAGTAGTGGTTGAGGCACCTTTTTCCATGTGGGGATTGATTTCATTGGGAAGTTCTAAAAAAAATCTAGTGGTGGACATAGTTGGATATTGGCTTCCCCAGATTACTTTACAAAATAGATAGAGGCAATTCCTACTAAGAAGGCCACTAGTAAGGTGGTCATTAATTTTATGATGGAAAATGTTTTGACCAGATTTGGTGTTCCTATAAAATTGATAATGGACAATGCTATGTGTTTTAGGTTAGAAGAATTTAAGGATTTCTATGATGAATATGAGATTATGATGTCATGCTCTTCCCCATATCATACCCAGGCCAATGGAAAAGCAGAATCTAGTAATAAGTGTATTATGTAGATTTTGAAGACAACTTTGAAAACAAACAAAAGAGCTTGGCATTCTAAGTTAAAATTAGCTTTATGGGCTGATAGAGTAACTGTGAGAAAGGCTATTGACACATCCCCTTTTGAATTGGTGTATGGTATGAAGGCTAGATTACCATTGAATAATTTACTTCCTATTTATAAATTCATTGAGGAAGAAGGTTTTGAAGTATGTGATGCCATACATAACAGAATGATCCAATTAGTTGAGTTGGATGAAATCAGACGAGAAGGACAAATGAAAAACTTGAAGAGACAACATAAAATGAAATATTTGTTTGACAAAAGAGCTAGTAATAGAAGATTTCAGTCAGATGACATGGTCATCTAGTGGAATGCTAAGGCTGAAAATAAAGGGAAACATAAAATGTTTGAATCCTTATGGTTAGGGCCTTATATCATTCATCAGACACATGGTAAATATTTCTGAAGAAATTTGGATGATGAGGTATTGGAGTTGCCAGTGCATGGAAAATTACTAAAAGTTTTCTTTAATTGAATTTTCTTTCTATGCACAGTAGTCATGTATATAAGTAGTTGGTTTTTGGTGTGCTAGTTTTCTGTAGGTTGTACATTTGTATATACACCTGAGTTTTTCTACAGAACTTTGTCTTGTCCTTGGTCTTCTTTTCCCAGAGTTCAGGTTTCTTACCTTGATCTTGCAATCAAGCATCCTCAGTCAGATCCACTGTTGTTCATATTTTTTCCCTTTGGTATGAATTTTTTCTTGGGCCTAGTTAGGGTTGCAAAAAGATTTTCTACCTTGCTAAATTTCTTAGTTTTTATGCTTGGTTCATAGCTCCAATGATCTCTGGTCAAAAATCCTAAGTCTCTGTGAGAAAATCTAGTTTAAATAGTGAAAATATTGCTATGTCTTAGTATGTCCTTAAACCCTATTTTAAAAATTATAACTATTGGTTGAAAAAGGTCTTAAACCCTTCATGGTTTGTTATAATTTGTAGTTACCTTTTCAAGCCACTTAAGTCTTTTTATGTCATGTGCATGGCCAAGGAATATTATTTTATCTGGAAAAGATCTTTATCTCTTATTCTCCTGACAATATGGAATATGCTCTTTCCATTCAACAATTAAGCGCAGGATGTAGATCTAGTTTACGTTGTGCGGATGGCTCTAGATATCCAAATAAAATCAAGGCCAACTCAAGTATTCAACGATCTAGCAAGGGCCGTTGATCAAGATCTATTCTTATGATGATCATGTGGTCTATGCCACGTCTCATAATATAACCCGAGTTAAGAAAAGTGTATAGCGACTTAGAGACAAAGTTGTCACTGAATCTCTAGATCTAATCATGGTAAAGAAAAATAAGTTAGATTTATTTCAGAGTTTGCACGAACATGATCTGGACCGTTCATCAGAGAAAGAATCAAGGGTTGGTGCATGATCTCAGAAAGAAATGAGCAAGTACAAGATGATTCATAGATTCAGTGCTGATCAACAATCATGTTTCAATCCTACGGTTTGCGCATGATCTCTGAATCTAACTCAGGTTAAGGATTTCATTCAGCCATTCAGAGACTCACTTGTCACGTGATCTCCAAATAGACCTAGGTTCAAGCATGGTTAATTCAAAGACAAGCTAGGTTTGCTGAGGAAAGATCCTGGTCATGGATTAAAAGATGATCTTGTGGCTGTCACTGAATTGCTAGATAAATTTGTGTCAGGCCATTCCATTTAGAGATTTAGCACAGACAGTTGATCAAATCTTGATCTTGCGGTTGTATCTTAATCTTGCAATATAACTAGAGTTAAGGCAAGGATCTAGCAACTTAGAGATACAAAGGATTTTAGGTACCCATAGTTAAAGACTGGTTAAAGATGAGTAACAGGATGGAGTCAGAGAGAGGTAAAGATTGGTCATGTCAAAGATGATCCTGTGGTTAGCGTAAAGCCTCAAGGGCAAGTTGCATGAGATATACTCATCAAAGGCATTGTGCCTTTCTTCCATGTGTACGAGGTGGGTCTAGATCAATGTTAAGGTAATGACATAAAGATTAGTCAAGTTAGATTTCATCAAACGGCTTGCATAAAGCCTCAAAGAAGAGATGCTAGGAGATTATTGATCAAGGCATCATTCTTTCTTGATAAGTGGATTGCTCGTTCAACAAAAGTTAGATGACAACATGGATTTCTTAGATCTAGTAGTGAAGTTCCTTGTGGAGGTTAGTGGGACCAAGCTTGCTGAGTTATAACTAAGGTAAATATCAATTTGATTTAAAATGATCAAACGGTTAGCGCATTACCTTAATGCAAAGATGATTGGGGATTAATCTTTGAGGCATTACGCCTGTGTACCACCTGTCTAGATCAGATCTTTGAATCCTAGGTAATTTAAAAGGCATCTACAGATCTATTTTGAAGTACAATAAGGTTTAAATCTGGGTTGTCAATGGAGAATTTTGTGCCAGGTGTAGTCATTACAACCATTTTAAAAATATTTAAATGCTTTTCTCAGGGTTTTCAAGTGGTGATCTATGTCATCTTTCTGTAGAGAGTTTGATAGATCGATCTGATCTTATGGGCCATGTTTTTATAGCTGTTGGATGTTTTATAGAGGGAAGATTGGCGTGTTTGAATAAATTTAAGAGGAAATTATCTCTTTAGGGTTATGTTTAAGCTTGTAAATCAATTTTTAATACTTTGGCTTATCTTGTTTTGTTCTTCACCATAAATGAGGAGTGGTCTCAGAGTTTTATAATATAAATTAGATCATATTTTTAAGGACTTGAGCTTTCCCAGAAAAGGTAGTTGGCTTTCTACAAATTTGAAGGGCCAAAGTCTTCTAGGGTAATTAATGAGGGATCAAAAATTCTATTCTTTAGTCCTATTGTAGGGCATTGTTCTTCTGTTTCCCAAGATAATTGGCGGCTAGATCAGATTTTGTAGACAAAATGAATCAAAGGAATGTTTCAACTAAAGATGACAAAGCTACTTGATGGTTGAAATGAATTAATGTTCTTTTTCATGTAGTACTTTAATAGTTTTAGCCCTAACCCTAATAGATCTGAAGCTTGTTGCAGTCCTTGTTTCTATAATAGGACTTCCAGAACCATTTTATATGGATGGGAATTTTATGCCACAAAAGGCTTGTAAAGATCTACATATTATGATTAAGATTATCAAGTGGCCTTTTGGCCCTAATTTCATATGTAATTGAAGTTTTCATATCAATATATGTCTGTACTTCTTGTTATTTGTGTGATCTGATTGAATAGTTGTCTCTGTTTTAGCTTTTATACTCATTTGGATTGGTTGTTAAGGACATTTCAGTCCATCAATTTGTAAGGCAGAGTATCAACTTGTATTAAGGTTTCTTTCAAGGAGAGAATTAAATCCTTAAGGTAGTTTTAGTGAGTAGAGGACTGTAATATATTTGATAGTTATTTCTTCTTGCAAGAAGTGTGAATAGATTATGTAAGACATAGTCTAATTCAGTGATCATTTATAGGATTTACATTTGATGTATCTTTTTTATTGAAGATCTTTATATATTGAATGACTCCATGACCATTGGATAAGGCACTGATCTGATATGTTAGATTATGTGGTTCCTATCAAATCTTGATACAAACTGTTACCATTTTTATTTATTTTATGTTACATTTATTATGCCTGCCTGTTGAAGAACTACTAAATATTTAAGGTAGAAGTGAGGTACACCTATCTAAGATTATAGAGTTCAAAGTGAAGGAGGATTTAATCCTCATTAATTGGACTTATTTCTTGACATAATCATAATTTGGGTTTCATAGAGTCAAGCATTGCTGCTATATAGGATTTTGCAAGAAAAAGCTCCAACACCAAGAACGGACTATCCAAACTTGCAGCCAACACCAAGAAAAACACAACGAAAACACAAAAACACAAGATATATCAACTCATATCAATTTATATTCATTTTTAGATTAAATTACAATCAACACGTTGGGTTGTAAGCCCTTCCTGATTTTGGCCAAATACAAATGCAAACACAATAAGATCACCACCGAGATCTTCTACAAGTTTCAGATCACCTCCTTAACTAGCCCAGATCTATGACACACCACACAACAACCTGGTAGGAATACCAAGACATAGTCTAAACTTGTGCTCCCAAGCCACCAAGCAATCTTCTTGTTTCCTAATCCAACATGCTACTATCCCTCCAAGGTATCTTCCACCAAATTTAGATCTACAGACCTTACATCAACTCTTTTCCACTACTTCGCTAATCTTGTTCTACCCTCTAACACTCTACCCAAACCTCTTTATTTATACAAATTTTCCACAAGTCAACATCAAGAACACAACACCCAATTTATTCTTCACCAATCAGTTTACAACGGTCATTAAATCCACAAAATTTAGGTCCACAAAATCTCCAAGGAGAGATCCCATATAAATGTCACAACCCAAATTAAATGCATAAGTTGGCCAACAAGTCAACCACATATCCAAGTAATAAAACCAGTCAGTGATCAAGAACACCAAAAGATAGACCACTTAGCGAGAAATAGAATTAAGCCACACAAAACCAGTCGGTGAAGCCACCGAGCCAACCAAACCCCACTCAGTGAAACAATCAAGCCAACAGAGAAAACACAGAAACCTTTTGGTGAGATCGAGTCACCAAAAACAACCAAGCTAATAATAATCAACTCGGTGAACTCATCGACCCAAACAATCACCGAGCCCAAGAAAACATCCATCGAACAAGTAGCCACCTAGGTCGAGCAACCTTCAACCGATTACTCCAACCGAGATCTCCATACTTCAACCGAGCTCCAAAGAAACCAAAAATCTGACAACCACAGATTTGTCAAGAACCTTAGATGCCTCTGCATCAAGAAAGCACTAATCTCAGGACTAAAAACAATGATCCAATAGAACATAATTAAGATAAAAATGTTTGGTGATTCACAACTCATCATCAAGCATCTCCTAGATTAATTCCAAAAAAAGGACGATAAGATATTTCCATACAAGGAATCGGTTGACAAAATTTAGCAATATTTCCAAGTTATATAGCTCACACAAGTACCTAGGCTATAGAACAATGCAGCAGAGAAATGGCCACCATCGAATCGCTCCTTGACATACCACAAGACGCAACACAATATGAATTCTTGGTTGATAAGCTCCATACACCTTCTTACGAGAACACCAATTCTGAAATGGTGTGTGTTTTGGTTGGTCCCTAGTCCCCATGGTACCACAACATCCATGCCTATATAAAAAATTGTATCATATCCCCCACCTCACAAACAACCAATGCTAGAACCTTATTCATAGAGCTTCCTATTACACTCTTGTAGCTAATACCTTATATCGTTGAGGTTATCACAATATCCTCTCTAGATGTTTAGACTCAAATAAGGTCATCCTAGCATTATAGGAGATCCACACTGGAATTTGTGGTGTCCACACGACTCACATGGTCTTAGCCAAGAAAATTTTGAAAGCGGGATACTACTAGCCTATAATGAAGCAAAATGCATGTGAATTCATAAAGAAGTGCCTACCATGTCAGCACCATGTGAATCTCATTTATGCTCCAACATATGATTTGCTTCCCATTGCACCTCTATGACCTTTCTCATGTTGGTGCTTTGACCTTGTTGGTAAGATAACTCCCTTATCCTCAGATAGACACAAGTACATCATCACTGCTACTAAGTGTATAGTCAAAAAATGGAAGCACTTCCATTGTAAACATGTTTATCCTTTCGAGTAAGTGGTTTGGGGTCATTGAAAGTGCCTTGAATGGGTTCCTAATCTTGACATGGTTTCCTCCCTGTTATGTTCCTCGATCCACTCCTGTTTGGCCTGATTTCTGCATTCTGGACTGCAGATTGGTGATTCTAGGCTTCAGGGTCAAGGTCGACATTTTAGGTCTATTTTGACCTTGACCCTAACCTCAGTTAGGGTCGACCTTGACCCTGACCTAGGTCAGGGTTGACCTCAACCTTGACCCAGGATTTAGATCCCAGGGTCTTGCAGTTTCAGGAGGTCGACCTTTGCAAAAAGTATTTCCCACTTTCGAGTCGGCTGTTTTGGGTTCTAAAGATTGATTCCTAAATTATATTTAATATAGGTCCTCTCCTAGGGGTAAATTCTTTAATGGGAATTTAATCCTCCTATGTAGGCCTCCTTAGAAGATTGTGCCCTAATTTCATATAAAAGGGAAGCTTTCTCTCTCATTTTCTCTAAGAACCATGATCAAGCGAATGAAGTCTTCTAATCAAGCATGAAGCATTCCTAATTGAGATCAAGAATTGTTCAAGGAAGCAATCAAGAAAGATTTAAAGCAAGCACTCATCCATTAAAGTATCCATTTTCATGAAGGAGATCCATTGGAGGCCATTGAAGGATTGAAGCTACAAGGTGCCCTTTTGGTGATCTCTCCATCCACCTTCTTCCAAGCCTATTCCAAATTAAAGAACCCATTCAAG
>MU226606.1:4599873-4611065 GCA_018584345.1 Thuja plicata
GTGATGACTACACCCAAGAGAAAGAAGCCAGCAGTAGAAGAAGAAATTTTGGACGATGAGTAGGGATGACTACTTGGTACCTCACCATTGAAGATAAAGAGGACAGTTATTGCAAAAGGAGAATGTACGTAAATCTGAAAGCACGGTCATACAGAATCGACATAACTGCTGCCATCTACCATGTATACTATCAGATTCAAGTCGCTAGATCAGGAGAAGAACAAATAATATCTATTTTTATCTTTTTGACTTGGTCATTCCACCGCTTCTTCTCTTTCTTTCTTTTTGTCTCTTTTATAGTTTTAGGGTTAGGTTTTCTGAGACCTTCCAAAGCTTGTAGCATCCTTTTGAAAGGGATTCCAAGATGGTTGAAGACCTATATATATAGAAGAGAGTTGTATTTTTTAAAAAGGATGAAATATAATGTAAAGAATCAGTCTTTCTAAATCTGTGCCTGTGTTCTTTTTATGTATGAAAGAAGGATTACATCAATAAAATACGATGCAATTTTACTCTTCTTTATTGTTGTCTCTTTATTTCCTGTGTATGCTTTTTTATGTTAAGATTGTAAGGCAGTCTGAAGCATTTTGTTTACAAGGTGATTATTTAATTACTTACAAGTTTCTTTCATGTAAAGAACTAAGTTTTATGAGTAGTTTCAGGAAGCATATCAATATTTAAGGATTTGATACAGTATTTTAGAGGTAATCAGATAATTTGCAAGGCAACTTATCCTAATTGCATGTAGGTTGTAAGGCAGCTTACAGTGTTTTGTTTATGTCAAACTTCAAGCTTTTGACTTTGTAACCCAAAGGATTGGCACTGATCTAGACCTGGGTCTGATAATCTATCATCATCTAAGTTTTCAAAATATTCAAAATTATTCTAAATGCACTTGTCACTAAAATATATGAGCTGAACTCATCAAGAAATTATGTCAGTAGGACAGTGTCCACTTTGTTGATTCTTTAGAGACTGAATCATCAGGTTGTCCCTCCTAAAGACAAAAGGAAGAAGGATGCAAATCCTTGACTCATTGGTGTATGTTCTCAAAACCATAGCCTGGCTTATAGTACTCTATTTTAAGTTAGTCATTGCAATCTCTAAATTGTTCTATGAGTTGTTACAGTGAGGTTTTTGGTCATACCTAGTGAATGAACTAATCCACCAAATACATAGACTGTGATATCAGTAATCTTTAAAAGGTAAAACCTGCCTGAGTCTATGGAGCTCAAAAATGAAGAAGGATATTATCCAATCCTTAGAAATTAGCCTTTCTCTTGCCTAAAAGAGGTTACAACTAAGTATACCAGATATACTGTCATCATTAGGTAAGTGTTGCAAGAAAAAGAGCTAACAATACTACTCAACGAAATAGTCCTAGTGACTCACTATGTATATGGGGGTCATGGTAAAGGGAAGCTCATGTTGATCTTCTTCCCATGATCCCACTATCATGTACGGTCTCTAGGTGATGTTGTCACTCAATCCATCCAATGCATCCTTCCATAAATCTATATCATCTGTTAGGTCTGGTTAAATTTTTTCAAAACAATGAGTCCTTGGTCTGTATTTACAAAAGGGTCTTATGTAAATTCTTGTAACCCTTTCTTTCATGTTTCAAAGTGTAAAATCTTATCTTCAAACCCTAAGTGTTGGAGTGGTTTCTAATTTTGCATTACTTTTTGCCACTCAAGTCATGTGTCTACCATGTGTTCTTTAAGAAGGGTCAGCATTCAATAAGTATGTGAATTCCTAATGCCTTGGAAATTTATTAATCCCTAAGTCTAAAGTCTGCAAGTACTTTATTGAACCATTATGTGTCGAGCTAGTGTATTTTGATCTGACGGTCTGCTAAATGGCTTAGTCCTGAGATGCATGAGATCTAATGTATAAGCGATTAAGCGGTGATGGCACATGTTTTTTGGTAGGTCCAGCATTAGATAAAGCTTCAGTAAAATAGTGCGCAGATCTAGTTTCATCAGATGACCAACTTAACGGCTTATTCTCAACATGATCGACATCTATATTATAAGCCATTAAGTCTGAATGATGTGTGTCTCTGTAGTGACATAGGCCCTGTTGCACGTAATTTTTTGGAGATTAAAGTGTAGATAGATCTGATGGTCAACTTAATTGCTTATGGCCAAGATGCACACCATCTAATGTATAAGTGATTAAGCAGTGGCGACACGTGGCAGTTGTCAGGCCCATACTTGTGAATATCGGTTGTTAAAATGCAAACATATTCCCTTTGATCTGATAGCTGACTTAATGGCTTAACCCAAATATGCTCAAGACCTATCATGTAAGCCATTAAGACATGCTATCACATGTCTAGGATGACGTGTATTCCATTATCATTAAAGGTGACCATAGATTAAAGGACTGACAATTTAGAAAAGATCTAATAGATGACTTGATGGCTTAATGACAAAGTGAATGAGATCTAATGCTTAAGCCATTAAGCCGTGATGCCACGTGTCCCAATGGGTCTGACTGAGGTTTTCAAAGAGGAATTAAAGGCTGAGCAAGTGCAGATTGATCCAATAGTTGACTTAATCGCTTAATGGTAAAGTGATCAAGATCTAGAGTATAAGTGATTAAGTCATGATGATGCGTGACAGTTGGTGGGCCTGGTACAGTGCAAGTATGAAGTAAAGAGGATGCATTTTGAGAAAGATCAGATGATTCACTTAATGGCTTATTAAGGAGATGCACAAGATCTAATGTTTAAGAGATCAAGTCATGCTGACACATGTCCTAGATGAGTAGTGGTCTCCGTAAAATGATGAGAGCCACCCAATGGATGAGATGCTGATTGAGATCTACGGTTCAAATTTAAAGTTTTCATAATGGTTTCAATGATCCATTAAGCTACGATTTTCAAACTAGATGAATTGATTATAGAGCGTGTGGCCACTTTAGTAAAATTCAATGTGAAAGATTGATTTGATTGAAGCCATATAATTCATTTCTTGAGCTTGAAGCTGCCATAATCATCGAAGTGATTGAAGCGAAAATCAAAGTTGCAACAATCTTGCACTCTGTGTGATAAATTGCAGAACATGTAAGTCTCCTAATTGAAATAGTAAAATTCATGCTTGTAGCAGGGTTTAAAATTCTAAAAGATAAATAGAAGTATTGATATAATTACCATAAGAAGCCCTACGTTCAAAAGATGGCCCCTAGGATTGAATTCACTGGTAACGTAGAGTACAAAGACAAAAATGTGTGGGATGAACTTATACAATAGATGAGTGGATCTACAAAGGATTCTACCCAAATCAAAAGAATTGTTCCCATAAGTCCTTATTTTAGAGTTGGGGAAAGTTTATATGACATGGGTAGATGGGCCATAGACACCAAGGTTAGCACAAGTAGTCTCAATATGTTCAATACTACTTTTAGACAAAGAAATGCTCCTTCCCCAGACTACAATATATGGGATCTAGATATAGGCATATTAATAGTTCCTGGAGTATTCATGGATACAGATTTATTAATTGTAATAACCAAAGCTTATGATAAGGTATCTAGGGTCCTAAGAGATACAAATAGAAACATACTCTTGAATGTCATAGCTGATGAAATCATAAAAGTCTTCAAGTTGAGTGACCCCTTGGTTCAGATGGATGACATAGATTTTGACCAATTCAAAGAGGTGTATAAGAATAAAAAGGAATACTACAGAAATGAGGCCTTGAAAGGGTATTCCAAAAAAATAGGGGGTCTAATTATAGTGGGCCCTAACACACCAGAGCCCTTCAAACTGGATTACTTTAAGGGCAAGGCTAGAGGGAGGTATAGTGCCCTATGCCATGTTTTGGGAGAGGATGAAGAGACAATAATGCTTGTCCATTTTATGTTGATGGTTGTTCATAATTTGCATCCACATCTGTCTATTGTCTTTGATTATGCTAATTATATTGCTGATTTAATGCATCAAGGCCTGATAGGCATATATGATTCTAAGATACTCAAGCCAATGGGGTGGTATCCTATGATGATGAATATGATTTTATTTAATAATGTTGACTATTTTGAAGAGGAAATGGAACTTACTAAGTTTCAGGATGATGAAGATTTGCCGGTTCAGTTGTGGAGTACTAACTTGTCTTGGGACAGGAAAGAGGCCAGTTTCATAAATTTTGATAGATCTTTTGCCTCTAGGCTTAGAGAATTGTTATGCACAGACAACCCTAGGATTCAAACAGATGTGTTGAGACTTTTAAGACCAATGGAATATGCTACAAAATTGAATATTGTGCATAATTGGGGTGATTTCATTTTATACCCTATCTCAAGAGTCATTAGGGTTTATGGTTTTAGGGGAACTCCAAATGTCCTCCCTTATAGAGTGCCACTCAAGATTGGTCTGGCAAAAATTCTTAGACAGCTGGGCGGGTTGCAAGAGGAAGCTTTGACTGGTAAGATGAAAGGTAGTATTTTCCCTACCATCACAAAAGTTCATCATTTTATCATTACCAAAGGAGGATGAACCCAGTTTGATAAATACTTGGAACCATATCAGTTAGCAACATCAGTGGTAAGATGTGCAAACAATGAAGGATTCATCAGTGACATGTTTAGGAAAAGAACAAAATTCTTGGCCCTAGATCATCAGTTCAATTTCCCTAAAGATATAATTAGAAATTAATTTGATCTTATGGAACAAGATATCAATAAGGAGAAGTGGTTAGCATATAAAAAATCTTTAGATTTTATCCACCATTTTGACCGAACATATGATCCCTTAAAAGTATTTGTGCCTTGGGAAAAGAAGGTGGAATCCCTAATGAGCATGTTTGAGGATATAGTGCAAGCCCTAGACCAGAAGAAGAAGAAAATGATGGAGATAGAGCTAGAAAAGGCTAAGGCTATTCTGATTAGGACTTCACAGGGTAGGGTTGTCCCATTAGGGAGGTATGTGGTTTACCAACGAAGAGGATATAGCACAATCATACCCAGAGATGAAAAGGTTTCTGATCAAAAGGGGAAAAGCCCAATAGACACCAGTGCCCAAACATTTCCATCTCCAAAAAGGTAGAGGGTGGAAGGAAAAGAGAAAAAACATGGTGATATTTATTCCCCTTCTCAATCTCCCATGTAAATGGATGACCAGAGCATTGCTGAACACCTAGTGATTATAAGGAAAACAAGGCATGTATTTGTTATAGCACAAGAATTGCAATAAGGAGTTCCAAAGGCACCTAAACAAATTACACGAGATTTAACAGTGGATGAATTTGTAGGAAAAGAGCTGGACCCCATAACTAAACAGGCCAGTGATGAGTTCTTATCTGATGATAAATTTGTTAAGGCCAGGGCCTTTATCCAATTCCTATGGAGAATTCATATAAATGAATTCAAAGAGAAATGTCAAAATTTTCAAGAGGACCAACCTCATAGGGATAGGGATGACATTGAAAAATAGGTAAAATAGGAAATGATGACTAAGTTTGATAAAGTCATTCCTGAAGAAGGTATGGAATTAGTGCACTCTTAAAGAAGGTATGAAATTAGTTTAGAAAGAAGGAGTTCTTATCTTGCCTTAATGGGATCTTGCTGATGCCATTATTTTTGATGCTATGAGGAAAAAAAACAAACAAGTGCACACCAGTGGAACATCAGCAGGTGTAAAATTCAATGAAGACCATGCAACACTGGTGTAACCACCTAAATTTGGTCTATTACAACTATGGACCCTATTTTCCCTAAGTGTGATCATACCCTCGATTATGTCCAAATGACCCTATTACTGCTTGGTATAATTCTTCAAATCAATTTAATATTCTAGGTGATTTTGATCACTAATTTATATTAAGTATTATAGACATATAATTCAAATCAATTTCAACCAATGAAATTAAATTAAAATCAAATATGGCTATAGTATTTAATTATAAAGGAATTAAATAAATCCCTAAATCAAAATACCCACTTGCAATTAACCCATTCCCCTAGCCTATTTAATTTAATTAAAATGGCTATAGTCCCTTAATTATTAAAAAGTGATTTCATTGTTTAAATAATTAATTCCTATATTTATAAATGAATTAAATAAGTTTATTTCATTTATTAATATTCCCTCAAACTCCAACCTAACCCATCTCAACAACTTCTACCTTGGGTTCTAACCCTTCTCAACCCAT
Organism: Thuja plicata; assembly: GCA_018584345.1. Lineage (NCBI taxonomy): Eukaryota > Viridiplantae > Streptophyta > Pinopsida > Cupressales > Cupressaceae > Thuja > Thuja plicata. The sequence goes on from MU226606.1 coordinate 4,606,029, forward strand.
TCACCCATGCTAATCTAATCCTAATCCTAAATTCTTCTCTAACCCACCTCCTAATGTTGTCACATTTCATTAAGGAATGATTAGCAACTCAACCCACTTGAGAAAGTCCACTTTCTCAAGCTTGACCTCCTTAAGGTCCACTTTCTCAAACCATCCTCTTACATCCTCCCTTGCCTCTTTAAGGCTTTCAATAATGCCTTATTAATGAAGATGCCTTAAGCCTATGTCTCTCCCATGCTTTATTAATACCTTGGGCATTAATGGCTCTTACATCTTCATTTATGGGTCTTCTAATTCATAAATGAACCTTGTCCCCCCCCCTCTCTCTCTCTCTCTCTCTCTCTCTCCCATTCTTCTATAAATAGAAGCCTGTTTTGAGAGCAAATAAGCCTTCACATTAGATCTAAAATACATTGTTATGCTGTTGGATTCATCTTATATTTACATTCCACTCATTATTCCATGCTTTTGCATTGTTTTAGTTTCATCTTTTAGAGCTAGAATACATGTTTTTTCATCTTTTTAGCTTAAATTTGAATTAAATCCTTCATGCTAGAATAGTATTGGTCACTGATTTGTAGCATATTCTAAGGGCTAATATGCAACTAATCACACTCTTTCTAGTTAGAAGGAAATAGGCCGATATTAGTGGCTTTGAACATTTTATCTAACCATTTGGACTAATGCAATGACCTATTAAGTGTTTGAGTTGTTTTCAACAAGTACCCAAATACACACACACATTTCTGGCGCCCACCGTGGGGCTTGATTTTCAATTTAGCCTCATTTATAACACATTTTTGGCAATTTACAGGCTCAGGAATCAGTCACAAAATCACATTTAATCTTGTAGGATCACATCCCAGATACGCCCTCGCATCGCGTAAATTCGAGATCGCATCTGGGATTTTCTAAATCGTATATGGTTTTGGCTCATATTCTGTCAGCAAAGGCTTGTATTCAGTAAAAAAGATCATATCCTAGATACTATATCACATATAGTAAAATTTTAAGATTGTATCTGGTTTAGAAGCTTGTGCATTTGATTTATCTAATCCTAACATTTTGACAAAGTGGTGTTTATGGTATTTTGCAGCTTGATAGGTGTTTGCAGGGCATATTTGGAGGTTTTTCATGGAGTTAGATTAGAAAAATACTAACGTGGTTTTCATAGGTTGCCAACCCCATCTTGACTTCTATTTCCTTGCTTTCCATAACATAAAACCATTTCTCCCCTTTGCTAAAACAACTAGATATTATGCTCTTTTTCTCTTGAGGAAAATCAGAAAGTCAGAAGTTGTTTTATCATTTGTGACAAAATTGGGAGTACATGAACAACAAACAAACTGTTTAATTCATTTTGGATATAAATTGAACAAAAAAACAAAGCACTAAATCATGTGGGTTAATTGAACAAGTTCAATCATATAATTGCTTTTGGAAATCAGAAATTGAACAACTCATTAAATCATTGTGGTAATTGAACAAGACAAATTTCCCTTTTTCAAAGCTTTCTATTTTCTTTAAAATAGGAATCATTAAATCAAGCTCAACATAGCTTGAGGGAAAGAACATTGTTCTAAGTGTTTGAGGATAAAATGACATGGACTAGGAGAGTATGCTCTTTTTCTTTTGAAGAATCAGAAATCTAGAACTCCTCAGCTCGCCAATCCTGGTTACCAATCTTTTAACAGTAGAGGGCCTGCCGGTTGAGGAAAAAATCTCCTGGGAATGACCCAAGTGAGGACAGGTCTTACGCCGACCCTTCCAACTCACTATAAATAGTTGCTTCCTTGTAGGCCAAAGCCTCAAAAGATGGGACTAGTTTTATTCTTAGAATTTTGACATCATTCCTTGAACATATCAGGATATATATAGAGCGGAGCCGCTTGAATCTTGCTTGCGAGACTATATATATTTAGGTACTCATAGGGCTATATGCCTCAATTTTGCCTTGTGCAATTCTATGGGGGATAGTTTTGAATGGATTGCCCAATAATCTACAACACATTTAACTGAAAGAATTCCTGATTCATCCCTGAAAGGGTGATAATCTTTGTGCAAGGCAAAAAGAAATTGCCCCAAGACACTCATCATATCGTGCCCTCACTTGCGTTTTAAGTTGGCTAATACAACATCATGACTGGAGCCATTGCATGCTTGGTGATGGTTGTATTTTGATTAGCGTTTGAGTGTGTACCTAAGTCAACGAGAAAAGATTTTCATCCTCCACCTAGAAAATAGGAAAAGATGTGTGTTTGATTCATTCCCTTAACAATGCAAAATTGTTTGACGTGTCAAAAAGATCACTAAAAAGATAAGCTCCTCAAAACAATCAATAAATTTCATACCCTGGAGTACAAGTGTTTTTCATGCTCTACAAATACCTCTTGATGCAAATCTGGAAACAAACAACTTCACATTGCTCAAAAACAAATTTTTCAAAATTGACCAAAACTGACAAAACCATCATAAGATTGCATCCCATTTTTCCTGAGTCATATCCTGTATTTAGGATCATATCTAGTGCATTATATCATATTTGGTCAAACATATAGTCGCATCCAATTTTTGAGATTGCATCCAGGTTTTAGGATCACATCTAGTTCCGTCAGAGGATCGTATCTAGGAGCTTGCATTCAGGACAGTGGGCATTTCTAGCAATTTTTCCTAGGAAGTCTCAATTGTTTTAGGTACCCTTTTTGCTCTTTAGCTGGTCCCTATTATCTGTTTTGGTCTCCCTGTTGTTATTTTCAAACACTTTTGAAATTTCTACCTTGCATGCACAGTCAGTCTTTCACGATCAGTTCAATACGTGTGGTCTACCCATTCTCTATCAACAACTTAGTTTCGAGCTCACTATCAGGGCATTCTAACCCTCTGACACTGGAATCATTTACATCCACCAAACAAATAAATAGTTACTTCTACCTAGACACACCCACTTGAATGATCTAAAATCCTTACTTGCACTATTGGGAAATGTTGATGAAGTGGAGAGACAAAGTTTATGGTTAACACAAGACGCAACCAGTACACAACTAAAGGATCAAAAGTACCTCCTAAAACACCACACTTCCAAGGAGAAACTTCTCACGGTTCCCTTTTTGATCTTTATTCACCTCAAATAGATAGAAACACTAATGATTGGAGTAAGGCCTTTGAGGGTTATGATGATGGAAAACAAGCACAATCTGTAGGCACAGAGGAGGAAGAAAGACCCAGGTTTGAACGTAATCTGTTTGGGTCAGATAGTGAAGAAGAGATCCTTGAAGATGAATACGAGAAACTTAAACAAAGTAAAAGAGTCCATAAGCTATTGGAATGAATAATTGGAGATGACAAGGAAAAATGCTTCCTCCATTTAGCATCCACGGGTGTCAAATTACCCAAGGATTACGATGTGGACGATCTCAAAGAAAAGGAATTACCAAACCCCATATCTATCCTTACCAAATAGCTCAATCAAATGCAAATGGAGCTCACAAAACTCAAAAAAGGGAAGCACAAACCAAAAAAAAAATACTCTTTGGACGCCATTTGTCCATTTCCTTTCAACAAAAGTATCACTATGGTCCCGTTTCCTCCTAATGTGGCAAGACCAAAGTATGAAAAGTACACAGGGGAAACTGATCCACATGACCATGTAAGAGAATTATATGCTTTAAACATTGAGTACATGCACGAACCCACTTACCTCATGCGACTGTTTCCAGGGAGTCTAGAAGGAAATGCCATTGAATGGTTTTCATAGTTGAATCCTAAAGTCAAAGCATTCGAGGAATTGATGCAACAGTTCATTTAGCATTACTCCTAAAACATCCAACATGACATCACAATGATGGATCTATGTACCACCAAGCAGAAAATAAGAGAATCCTTTACACACTTCCTACAAAGATGGAGGAAGATCTTTGCACGATATTCAAGAGTCATCCCTGAAACATAAAAGATGGAGATATTTGTTAATAATCTCATACCTGAATTGAGCTATGCTCTACAAATGCAAGATTCTCCTAGCTTCGATAGGATGATTAAAAATGCCCTCCTTATTGAAGAAGTCATGGTCAAAAAGGGGGAGATCACCCTTCAAAATGAAAACAAAGGTAGTAGCTCTAACTCCAAGCCTAAATGGTGGAAAAAAAATAAAAATGTTGTCAATGACGGAGTGGTTGATGCTTCTAACATTAATTCTAAAAGTGAAGCATTCAATCTAACCAATGGTATGCAAGCAAGTAAGGAGGCTAAAATAACACCTCCCATTCCCAAATCCAACAATGATAATGACAAGGGACGAACATGGAATTCAAAACCCCAAAGAACATTCACACCTTTGGGAGAACCTCTTGAGACAGTCTTAAAAACATTGGTGGATAAAAAAGTCCTTACGATTCCCGATTCTAAACCTTGGGAACCAATGTTCAAACCTAGATGGTGGGATGATACCTCCTATTGTGTCTTCCACAAAAACAAGGGACAGAAGACAAATAATTGTCTCAATCTCAAGCACATTATCCAAGACCTCATCGAAGGAGGTAAGATCAAGGTGGATGGACACACTATGAATGAAGATCAAACAACATTTAGTAAACCATTCCCTAATTATAATCAAGGAGAAACATCTAAAGGGAAAGGTAATGAGATAAACTACACCTATTCAAAGAGTGAAAATGTGATCAATATGCTCAGCATTAAAAATGAATCCATCAACATGATCACAATCAAAGGAGCCTCATCCTCCACAAATGCTGTAACCCGGAGCCAAGCACAGGTTACGATTAAGGGACCTCCAAAACTGACATCCACACCCAAGGTTCCTATTTTCACTATTCCTAAACCAAGAGCAAAACATGTGGTCACTATCCCTGGAGAAAAATATGATTTGGTGGACCAATTACAAAGAACTACTGCCAAAATTTCCATCTTCAAATTGCTCAAAATATCCATGGTGCATAGAGAAATCCTAGAACAAGCTCTACATGCTGCTAATGTTCCAAAGGATATAGATATAGACAAATTCCAAGCGATGGTCAATCA
>MU226606.1:4643970-4656051 GCA_018584345.1 Thuja plicata
CCGCCATCCCATCCACCATTCCTCCCTCCTCATCCACCACCCCTCCCTCCATCACGGCCTCCCCTACCATGCTGTACTCGTCGAGCCCTCCTCATGATAGTCCTAGGCACATGACGAGAAACATCTATCAAGGAAATCATACAATGTTGTAACCAATGTGCATCAAACTGTGGTGTAGTGCCTGCAAAAGACAAATCAACTATCAGTATCAAAAAGATCAAAACATAAGTATCATAACAAGATATGAGCATAATCAATAGAGCAGAAAGGAAGTACATAAGTAAAGTAGAAGCAAGACAAACCTGGATCCACAGTGGTAGAACGCCAAGTCCATGCTACAGGAAGCAGTCCTAAGAACTCAGTGCGCGCAACATCCAGTGACACTATGACACCCCAAACACGTGCATTTTTGGACCTCCAAGCAAAATATGCATAGGAATCTAAAACATCTATCATATGTACATGGTCAATCACACGACCAATCAGGTATCTCCACTTTCGACAAAAAGGTAGATAGATATCCTCTCCATCCCAAATAGGACAATCTCTGTAAGGACGCCAGATAAAGTACAGGACCATATCTAGCTGCTGGTGCCAGTATGACAGATGACCCATATGGGTCTAAACAATCGCACCATCATACATATATACATACGGCCTATCGGCCAAGAGAGCATGGGTACCAACAGGATGACAGACAACTATATGCTCCCATGCCCAAATCTGTAATAATGTGGTACCACAACCAAGTGACTTACCATCAAGGTAAGCCACATACATCATATGGAAATACATGTGGGCCAACATGCAGGGGCCCCACGCATAGATGGTATGGTCTCGGACCATACTCTGAAGGACGCTGCCAAAACCAACGAAAAACCCACACTGACGCCGATCAGGGCAAAGGATCCCACAAATAAAACTACCCAACATCATGGATAGTCTATCTAGGCCTAATCCAAACATCGACCAAGGAATATCATATCCTCCGGCAAGCCCGAGCTAATCCCAGGGCAGTCCAGAGAGCTCAGTCAAGGTAGTGACACCAGTACGAGTGGAATACTCCACTAACTCACCCTGGATAGGGAGTTGGAGGATGCGATACACTTCCTCCAAGGTCACAGTGCACTCCTCGATAGGAAGCCATAAGGTACAGGTCTCTGAGTGCCATCCTTCTACAAGAGCGAAGATCATACCCCTGTTGGTCATGATCTCAGGCATATAGAAAATCCAATACAAACCTAGGTCACGCAGTACTGACCTCTCATCGTCAGTAAGCTGGAATCTATATACGAGTCCCGCTGGTCTAGACTCTCAATAATGCAAGATATGCCCGATGAACTGTACAGAGAGTATAAAAATAGAAAATTATCAGTTTCAGTCATTGAGGAAAGCAATAGAAGCTAGAAAAAGCAGATAGCTGACAAAGACATCAGGTATACAGTGTTAAAAAATTGATTGCGGTATTAAACAAACTCAATTATGGTACTTTTATGTGATTGCGACACCTAAACTACAAGTGTGGCACTCAAACTGCAATTGCGGCAATTTAAACAGGAAAAGGTGGCACTTTTATCAAATGCGGCATACAACCAGCAATTGCGGCAAAATCGCAGGCGATTGCGGCAAAGGCATAATTTTTTCAAAAAAGTACACAATTTAAACGCAATAAATAACACAATAAATGCCACGCAAAGCAAGGAAACTCAGTGGACGTCCAGAGCCAGCAGGTTGACGGTACAAATAGACTTGATCAGAGATATGAATAACACCCGGAAGCCCCGCCATTGCTCAAAAATAGGAAGAAAATGAGGCAGAAATCATTAGCAACTTACCAAAGATAATCAGAGATCCAAATCGCAAAGTGACAAATGAAGAGCTCTCTTAGCTACTTATAGGGGTTCCGAGAAACCCTAATTTCACCCAGGAGCTCTGAAATTTCTTCCCGGCCCCTTGAAACTTCAAAAGTCAATTACAGGGGCATTTTAAAGTATTTTTCAGATCCGTCAGCTACCCAGTTCCACAATTTGTAGTTTCAACAAATTAACGCTTGTCTCGCGACTTATCACTCAAATTTGTTGAGGGGACATAAATACACCTACTAAATGCTGGGGCAAAATCAAAGAATCTTTGACACACTACGACAAGTCACATCGCATCAAAGAGGGGCAAATGTAGACACCCTAAAATGGACAGGCTTGCGACTTTACAGTAAAAACACTAATTTTCATCTATTAATTAATGGTTTTTTAATCATTAATTAATCATCTATTTTCCTCTAAATTCATTCCCCAAATTATCTAATCAAATTCCCAAAATTAATTAAATAAATAATTTTATTTAATTAATTAGCTTTAATTGATTAATTATCATTAAATTAATCAATTCAACTCAATTTCCTATAGTTTAAATTCAAATATTTAAACTTACTAATTTAATTCTTCCAATTAAATTAATTTCAATTAAATTAATTTAATTTCATCAAATAAAACAATTCTTAATAAAAAAGAATTCAATTATCTCACATGTTGAAAACAATTATTAAATAAATGAATTAAATATTCATTTATCTTCAAAGAGATAACTCCAATTAGATCACATGGGTTACTCCACCCATCTCTCCAGTCCACATGGGTAACTTCACCCACCTCTTCAGTTCAAAAAGACAACTCATAATTAGCTCTTCAGTTAACCAAACCCTATCTCCTCTTTACCAAATAAAGAGGTGGAGTTTACTAAGGACCTCTCCTGTTCCTTTTGATCTCAACCGTTCATCTCCCCATCTCTGGGATTGATCTCAACCGTTCATATTATCACCAATTCCTATATAATAAACCCTTCATAACCATTTCAAGGGTCTAGGATTTCAAGCTCTCATGCGCCATTACTCCGTTAGTTTTTTTCTAGCATTCAAGCCATCTTGCGACCACACACACACATTTCAATTATCAAATTCTCGACGCTTCTCAAGTCATAGACATTGCCCTGCCAATACTAAGCATCAAGAACAACATTTCGGAAGGAGTAGAGAGAGACAATAGAAGCTTCAAGCATCGTGGGGTTTGCATTTATTTGTCTTCCTTCCTCTTGCTTGTACATTTTATTGCTCACATTTTTGTTATTCGTTTAGTAGTTATTATATACCTAATTCGCATTCATTTGTGAAACCTTTGCTACTAACCCTCGCCTTTGGAAAGATGTGGGAATTGGAAAGAGAGGCGTACATGCCAACACAAAATAAGCCATATGCTCCCTGGGAGTCAACTTGCCAACAAATTTTGTAGCTTGAATTTGTTCAGTAGCTTGGGAAATGTCCAACAAAGGAGGAAAATAGGGTCTCAACAATTCCACATTGAAAAATGGATGCATGCCCAAGAAGGATGGCAAATTAAGTTCAAAAGCATTCTCACCTACTTGCTTCACAATAGTATATGGTCCATAATGAAGAGGACGAAGCTTCCTATTTGGACCGTGAAGGTGCTATTTCTGAAGATGTAACCATACCTTGTCACCAACCTCAAAGTGATGAGGAGTTCTATGTTTATCATGCCTTTCCTTATACTTTTGATTACTCTGATCCAAAATATCATGAACTTTTTGCTGTAGGTGTCTAATGTTATCAATGAATTTTTTTGCTTTATCTACCTCCTTGTCAGTATTCAATAAAGTATTAGATTTCAAAACTGGCAATGCTACATCCATAAGTGCCAATGGTTGATACCCAAGACAAAACTCAAATGGACTATGCCCAATAGTACTATGAAGTGCCCGGTTGTAACTGTGTTGAACATAGGGTAAGATTTAATCCCATGTGTGAGGATGTTTTTAATGATACATTCGTAGGATATGAATGATCATTTGATTCACCACTTCCGTCTGCCCATCTGTTTGGGGATGGAATGTTGTGGACTTTGTCAACTTTGTGTCCATTTTAGCCCATAGTGAAGACCAAAATTTGCTAATGAACCTGCTATCCCTATCTGAAATAATGCTTTTGGACAAATCAAAATGAACCCAAACATGTTCAAAAAATAACTTGGCAGTCTCTTCTACAGAAATCATCTTTTCACCTGCTACCATGATATCCATTTTAGAAAACCTATCTACCACAAAATATACACAATCATGCCCCCACCTAGTAGTTGGAAGCCCAGACATAAAATCCATAGAAATAGACTTCCATGACTTCTTAGGAATAGGTAATGGTAAGTATAGACCCAACTTACAGTTTGCGGGCTTTGCAATTGCACAGGCTGCACAAGCTTGTATATATGAAATTATATCCTGCTTCATTTTTGGCCAATAGAAATGCTTTTGAAGGATAGCAGTAGTATTACCAATACCAAAATGTCCTACAACATAGCTATAGTGAGCTTCCCATATCATTTTCTTTCATTCCTCAGTGGGTACACATATATGACCAACATGGCAGAGCAACCCATCCTGCAAGTGAAAATCAGAGACACACTTTCCTTCTACCAAATTACTATAGATGTTAGAAAAAATAGGGTCAATACCATATAGTTGTTCCCATGTGGATGATTGATGACCACATGAATCCAGTACCATTGTCAAACCTACAATTGGAGGCCTACTCAAACAATCTACCACTTTGTTACTTCTTCCTTTTTTATGATGAATGTTGAGGTGAAATTATTGTAGATAAGATGACCACCTTTGATGTTTGTCATTCTACAACTTCCCTTGTGTTTGCAAGAATTGAAGAGGTTTATGTTCTGTATGTATAATAGTTTTCTTTCCCAGTATATAATGTTTCCATTGTTTGCAGGCCTGAACAATAGCATACAAATCCTCATCATAGGTGGGGTACCTATGTACCGTATCACAAAAAGTTTCACTGTGATAGGAAACAGTATGCCATGTTGTGTGAGTATTGCACCAAGAGCATAATCAGATGCATCAGTTTCTATCACAAATGATTGTTGCAGATCTGGGAGAACCAGTACTGGTGCTGAACATAATATTTTCTTTAACTCTTCAAATGCTTGTTTCTTTGCCTCTATCCACTGAAATTTTGCTTGTGCTCCACCCCTTAGTGATGGATTGAGAGTCCATGATATATGTGAGAAACCAAAAAAAAATCTGTGATAGAAGTTGGCTAAGCCCAAGAAGCTGCGAAGCTCTGTGAAAGTTTTAGGAGATGGCCAATCTCTGATTATTTGAATCTTTATTGGGTCAACATGAACACCCTTAGTATCAATTATATACCCTAAGTATTGAATACTCTGCATACCAAAAGAGCACTTCTCAATGTTGGCATAAAATTTATGTTTTTGCAGAGTTGAAAGCACTTGTTCAACATGCTGCAAATGCTCAGACCAAGTCTTGCTCAAGATGAGTATGTCATCCAAATAAACAACCACAAAAGAATCAATGAATAGTCTAAGAACATCATTCATCAGCCTCATAAATGTTTGTAGGGAATTTGTTAGGCCAAAAGGCATAACCAACCAATCAAACATACCTTCCTTGGATTTAAATGTAGTCTTCCACACATCTACAGGATTAATTGGTACTTGGTGATATCCAAATTTCAAGTCAATTTTTTTAAAGAACTTAGCTCCCCTAAGTTGGTCCAATAAATCATGAATTCGAGGGATTGGATATCTATTTTTCACACTAATTTTGTTCAATTCCCTATAATCAATACAAAGTCTCCATGTCCCATCTTTCTTTTTAGCAAGGACAATTGGACTGCCACAGGGTGAAGCACTTGGACAAATATGTCCTTTGTGAATCAACTCTTGAATTTGTCTCTTGATTTCATCATTTTCCAAAATTGACCTTCTATATATTGGCTCATGTGGTAGTGGTGTGCCTGGGATTAAATCAATAGAGTGCTTGACTTGACAGTGTGTTGGAACTCCCACCAGTGATTTAAACACACTATGCTATTCTTTCAAAATTTTATCCATCTGGTTTTGTTGATTTGCTGTTATGGCTACCTTAGCATGTGTATTAAGGACAACTGACTTTGTTTGTTCAGAGTGAACCATGAGAAGAAAAAAAGCTCCATTTTGAGCAATCAAACATTTACATTGTTTAGCACTAATTAGAGAAGCATTTTGTGTTGGACATACCTCTAGTATTCAAAACCTCTTCCCACCAAGCTTGATTGTAACACTGCGTGGTCTGGATTCATACAATCCATGCCTCTGATACATGTAAGGTTGTCCCAACAAGACATCACATACATGCAGCGGTGCTACATCACATACCACTTCATCCTTTAAAGGCTTGATTGAATATGGAAGATGACACTATTGATTTATTTGTATATCTTGTCCCTCATTTACCCATCCCATAGAGTATGGTTGTGGGTGTCTTGTCACTTTAAAATTCAAGCTTTTGACTATCTCCCTAGATATCAAATTCTTTTGGCTCCCACTGTCAACAATAAAATGTAGAGGCTTTCCATCAACCCACATCTGTGAATGAAAAAGTATCTCTTCATCTTCATGATGCATTACTTTAGCATTTGCAACTATGGCATATGGGTCTGCTTCTATGACAGAATTGTTCTCCTTTTGCTCGGAAGGATCTATTGGTGATGATTCAGAATCAGCTTCCTCTCCTCATATTTCTGTCATGAGATTTTTAATACTTCGACAATCCTTTGTATTATGGGTTGGGGACTTATGCATCTCCCACCACATGCCTGTATTTTCCTATGTCTTTTTTGCAACCCACCATGTGTTCTTAGATGAGTTTGAGTGAGGTTCCTTGGTCACCAGTTTTCCCACAGATTTATTGTCACCTTCAACCCATGGCTTATTATTTGCAAAGTAGTCCCTCTTCAATTTCTGCTTGAATTTCTCTTCAATTTTTGTAGCATATTTATAGGCAGTTGGCAATGTCTCAATATTCAAAAATTCCATCTCTGTTTGAATATACATGTGAAGTCCACTACGATATTTTAGAATTCGATGCTTCTCTGAATCCTGAATACCAAGTTTTTATGAAAGTAAATGGAATGTGTTCATGTAATCTTGTACAAATTGGTCCCTCTTCTGTCGAAGAATCTACCATTCTATGTATTTCTGTTCATATATATCCTCAGGAAAGTATGCTTCTTTTATGTATTCTACAAATTCTCCCCATGTGGGTTTGTTATCAAGAGATACTTCCAAGCCATTTTCATCATATAATTCCAGTTCTTTATTTGTTAATTTGGCTTCCCGGGCACATTTCGCATGGGTTTCAGCTTTGAGGAGAGTAAACATTATTTTTTCTGCATATGAGAAATTACTTACAGAAAAGTATCTATCCAATTTTGATATCCAGTTATCAACAGCTTCAGCATCAACTTTTCCTTCAAAGTTTGGGATGTCAAAATTTACCTGCACTTTGAAAGGTGTATTTCCATGAAACATTGTTCTTGATTCAGAGGGTTTTTGATTCTATAGAAGGAGTGAAAATTGAATCATCATCTCCTCTTGTTTCTTATTTAAAGCCTCTTCCACCAACTGCTTAATTTTATCGTTTGACATCTTCGATTGTGTGTGCCTCAAAGGTGGATATTGTGACAAATCTTGTGTATCCAATCCTAATCTTTGGTAGGAGGACCTTGTGTAAATTTTGATAAAGGAGCATTCCTAGTATGATACCACTGATCTGAATTATGAATCAGATTACAATACCTAGTGTGATACCTGCAATATTGTCAATTTGAATATAAAAACCAAAAGACTAATAACAAAATTGCAAGCCAAAAAGTGATCCATTCTATTCAATATTTAAGTTTATACAAATATGATGGATCCCAAGGGTCACTAGAATACCCTGGAACTGAAATGAAGAGTCACCATAATGTTTATTACAAATAAAATTATTAAAACTACCAAAAATTTTAAAAAAACTAAATAAAAAATTAGGCCTACTTGGAGAAGGCATAACTTTCAAGTCCTAGGTCCAAGTTGCGAACCGTTTACTTCATTGGAAAGATAATCAAAATTTGTAGATGCAAATATGGGAAGTGCACAAGATCTACCCAGAAATGCCCCAAAGACCTTCAAAAATGTAGTTTACTGAGATATACAAAATACTAAAAAAATTAGATTTTAGTATTTCCCAATTCCATCCTGATCATTCCTCCCCCTTGAGAGGCAATGGGCCCCATTTCACTAACCTGCTACAAAAAATGAGAAAATTGTGCTTCAATTTTTTCCTTAACCAATTGGCTTGATGAGGATGCTGAGAAGCTCAAACCACCCGATAAAGAGGAATCTTCTGATTTCTCAAAGTCTTTAAAATGACTTCAATAACATGGTCACACTGGACTGGAACAATAGTAGATAATTCTACAGCTTGAATTTGTTCAGTAGCTTGGGAAATGTCCAACAAAGGAGGAAATTAGGGTCTCAACAATTCCACATTGAAAAATGGATGCAGGACCAAGAAGGATGGCAAATTAAGCTCAAAAGCATTCTCAACTACTTGCTTCACAATAGTATACAGGCCATAACAAAGAGGATGAAGCTTCCTATTTGGTCGGTGAAGGCGATCTTTCTAAAGATGTAACCATACCTTATCACCAACCTCAAAGTGATGAGGAGTTCTATGTTTATCATGCCTTTCCTTATAATTCTGATTAATTTGCTCCAAAATCTCATGAACTTCTTGTTGTAGGTGTCTAATGTTATCAATGAATTTTTCTGCTTTATCTACCTCCTTGTCAGTATTCAATAAAGTATTAGATTGTAAAAATTGTAGTGCTACATCCATAGGTGCCAATGGTTGATACCCAAGACAAACCTCAAATGGACTATGCCCTATAGTACTATGGAGTTCCCGATTGTAACTGTGTTTCACATAGGGTAAGCTTTCATCCCATGTGCGAGGATTTTTTTGAATGATACATCCGTAGGATATGAATGATGATTCGATTCACCATATCTATTTGCCCATCTATTTGGGGATGGAATGTTGTGGACTTTGTCAACTTTGTGTCCATTCTAGCCCATAGTGCAAATCAAAATTTGTTGATGAACCTGTAATCCCTATCAGAAATAATGCTTTTGTGCAAACCAAAATGAACCCAAACATGTTCAAAAAATAACTTGGCAGTCTCTTCTACAGAAATTATCTTTTTACATGCTACCATGATAGCCATTTTATCAAACCTATCTACCACAACATACACACAATCATGCCCCTTCCTGGTAGTTGGAAGCGCAGACATAAAATCCATTAAAATCGACTGCCATGGCTTATCAGGAATAGGTAATGGTAAGTATGTGAGGCCTACATTAGACTATCATAGTTTTACTATTTTGTCAATCATGCTTTCAGTAGTTTTATGCTTAGACATTCTTTGATTATTGGAGAATTTTATGTATTTAAGGATCTATTGAATCCTAAGTTATGTATTTAGTACTTGATTATGTAATCAAGGTACACTTGAGATGCTTTATGTTTTGATTCAGTTTCATTTATGATGATGTCTTAATTGGGTTTAAATGTATGAATGTAATATGATGAATTTTGTTTAGGAAACTCATGCTATGTTATTTTAGTTCTAATGTAGATGTTGTTTATATGCATGTATATTATTGATGTCGTGTTATGCTTTCATATGATATTATTTTGGACCTACGTATGGGTGCAATAAGTGTGCAAGGAAAGTTGACCATGGATCTAAACCGGGGACCCAGTACTGGAACCTATGTAAATTTTTGTGCATTCTAAGGTCCTGTTTATATAAATAAACATGGACCTCATTATTTATGTGGTTTATTCGTAAATGTGGTTTGCATGAGTGTAATTAGACTAGTAAATGTTAATGTGAATGAGTCATGTAATTTGTTTTAATTTAATGTGCCAAATTTGGTAATTGTTGCAATTTTATGTTGACATGGCTAGTAAAGGGAACCGGGGTTAAGTATAGGGTTAACTAAGGTTACCTATGTGTAGTACCCAAGATTACCCCATGTTTAGAAGTTTCTAGATAGTCAACTTGACTTAGAAATTCGTGGGTTAACTTTAGGGGTAGTTTAGGAGGGTCTTTTGGGCTTCTAGAGGGTAACCGGTGTCAGTTTTAGCTACCCAACTTAATACCCTTGGGGTTAGGATTCATTTTAAGTCATTAATAAACCTCTAAACTCATTTATTTCTCCTCTAATATGTCACTTTTAGACTTAAGTGAAGTTTTAAGAGGAGTGTAACCTTGGTTAACCTCTCTCTTCTTCCAAGTTTCATTTGACTCCACCCATGGAGAGTTAAGGCAAGTGGGTAGTTAAGGGTTGGTTAGGGCCACCTCACCTTTGGGTTAAGCCTTGATCTTGTTGGAGGTTTTCCTATTTAGGGAAGGATTTAGGATGAGTTGAGTGTTCACCCACTCTCTACCCTTAGAGACAAATTCAGAATTGAAGGAGCTTTTGGAGAAGAAGGATAGGAAGGATACCTCAACATCAAATTTCAGCCCACCTTGGCTTTGGTTTAAGGTTGGATCTCTTAGAAGTAATTTTTTTTTGTTCATGTGTGTTCTTGAGCTTGAAACTCCATTAATGGAGTCCTATGTATTTTTAGATTTATTTTCAAAGTTGTAATTTTATTGTTTTATTTTTATGGTATTTTTATTTTGTGTTAAATTTTGGATGGGTATCTTCAAGGCACACTCACCCTTGGGAGGGCATAGTAACCTTGAAGGGGTAGTAGGAAATGATTCATGTTAGTGTAGAGTCTCCCATGTGTGGAGGGAGAAACATGGGGTACCATGATACCCATGATGCCAAGAAGGGCCTAAGGGCACCTGGGGGGCATAAGGAGGTTATCTCATGACTTCATCTTGTGTAGATTGTCATATTAGGCCCATGTCTGGCTTGTGTTTTACATTACTAATACTTGGCTTTCTCCTACAGTGAGGTCTACCACTACCCCTATTTCAGGAAGGTCTCTTGGAGACCTATCCTTTTGTTCAAACCTGTTTTGGGAAGTTTTCTTACTTATGAGTTCCTGAGTGTTTTCTGTTAGTAGAATTGTATGTTTGTATCATGTTTCAATTTGGATCCCCAAGCTCGGGGGTGACCTTGTAAAGGTCTAGGTTGGGAGGTGATCTTCCATGGTCAACCGCTTATCTGACAGGTTCAGCTAGATGCATGGTGTGCGCAAAATAATTTGATTCAGGGATCAACTGCAAAATTATGGCATTATGGCCTTCATTGTATAAAATATCTTTGTTGCATATTTATATTGGAAACTTACGAATATTGTAACCTTTATTGTCCGTAGATCCCATTTTTGAAAGGTTAGAAAGAGGTCTTTAGAAAGTTGTATGCTTGTTAAAATATAATTCTTTATTCCATATTTAAGTATAGAGATTTAATTGAAAAAAAGGGATCATATCTTGTTGTATACGAGAAGAGAATATTGAGAACCAAATTAGTATGTTTGTTATTTCAAAAATAAGACCATCAATAGTTGCAAGCAAACATGCAAATTTATTTTTTCTTAATAAACAAGTTACATGCAAATTTATCTTTTCTCAATAAACAAGTTACATGCAAATTTATTTTTTTGTCAATAAACAAGTTACATGCAAATTTATTTATTTTTCTCTCAATAAACAAGTTCTATTTCTTTGTTGGCATTAGTTGAATGAACGGAAATAATTACATTTCATGTTTGTATGGTTGGAAACTATTTATAGAATTTTCATTACTATAGAATAAACCAAATTTAAAGAAAGATTTTTTTTAATTTTATAGAAATGATTCCCTTGTATTTTTTTAAAACAATTATATTTTTACATAGAAAGTTTTGTGAAATTATTTTTTCAAAAAAATTTAAAGTGCCTAAATTGAAATGTGATTCCACCAAGTTGTGGAGATTAAAATATAGATTCTTTTGGAACAATAAAAAAAATGACTTTATGCCTCTATTTTGTAATAGACATATGTGTTCCTCTTCCCTTTGTGGGGCCGCACGACAAGCTGTGCTGAGCACAGTGGAGCAGCTCCACCGCCGCTGCCACCAGCCCAGACCCCATCTCCTCCTCCTTTGCTACGAGCCCCCGCGTGCAATCCACCGCCTCAGAATGAAAGAGATTTAAATTTGCTTTTA
>MU226606.1:4656169-4689458 GCA_018584345.1 Thuja plicata
TATATATATATATAAAGGGGGTTCTAATTTAGAATTATTTGCTAATACATTATCTAATTAAAAATCAAGTTTAGTTGATTTTAATAAAGATAAAATATTGTTCTTATGGGATTTTTCATGAAAGGTTAAATTTTGCTTAGTAGGTTAATTTATCATTAAGGGAATTAAATTAGATTTCTTTAAATTAAAATTATATCATGTAATCCATGTAAAGTTAGTATATAATTAATATATATAGATATTGTATAGAGTTTAGAATTTTAAAACTTAGATTAAGATCGAAATGGTTTTGTGTTAAAATTATAGCCTGGAATTCTTTTAGATCATTTATTATAAATTTAATTAGATTCAAATATATTCGTAAGAGGTGAAAAGGAAATTTTTTTGATGATGCATTTATTTTGGAGTAAATTAGTTATTGATTTCTTAAAAAAAAAAAGAGATTAAAGACTAGATTTGGTTTTTTATTATTATTAAATAGTTGTATATTAGATTATGATTAAATTAGATATTATTATAAGTAAGATTGAAACAAAAAAATAGGAGAGAATTGATTTATTAATGGGGTTTTATTTATATGGTTTAAATATTAGGTATGTTAGATAATTTATTTTTTATATTGGACTATTAACTTAAGGTATGGAGATATTAATTAATTAAATATATTAATGTAATGTTAAAGATGTATTTTATCTTATTAAAATCATTATGAGCACTGTTTGACATTTTTATTTTTATTTTTTTGGTGGGTATAGACTACCCCTCATCATCACGTCAACCCTTTCTTAGGGTATTTTCGATGCCATTGACCTACATCGAGAATGGTTGACTTTTGGTCAACCATGGTCAAACCTTGACCGTTTGTCTTGATATTTGAACCAGGTGCTCCCTACAATCTATGAACCAAGGGTTATCAGTTTCATGCCTTTCAGAGACAATTGAATTTGCGGTAAACTTTAGTTGACTTTTTGGTCAACTATCTCAATTTGCGCACCTAAGGCTTCCTAAGGGCTTAGTGAAACCTAGTATCTTATTTTCATGTATTTTAGGGTATAGTTGACTTTTGGTCAACAATCTTGATTTGCGTGCTGATTGTAGGTTTTAGTTTAGGGATCCCTGTAGGATAGTACTTAGGGCTATCCTACTTAGTTTGACCCTTTTGGATGTTGTTTCACCTCTACACCAATTTACGTGCACTTGCTTCATCCTTTGAGGTAGTAAAGCCATCCTTTTAGTATGTTTTAAAATTTTTATCTGTGTGTTTTTGCCCAACTTTTGGGTATGACATTTTGGTATCAGAGCCATATTTAGCAACACTGGGAACCTAACCCACTACATTGTCACTAAATTTGTCTTGCATGTGTAGGATGCTACCTGTCACTCGTTAGGCTCGTCAACAGGGACATGGTCAGAAGCGTGCCCCCGCAACTCATGTGGAGCTATGAACCAAGGTGGAGAATCATAGGAGGGATCAGATTCTACCTCCTAAACCCCTTCCTGATCCTAATGCAATGCTACTGTTGACCTTTCAGATGCTGGACGGGCTTATTCTAGGCCGCATGCCACTAGTTAACCAGGAAATAGAGAGAAGTAGGAGCCCACCTCCTAGAACGGGAGAAAATTAGGTTGATCAAGAGGAAGGGTCCATTACAGTGCCGGGGGTATTCCTAGGGGGGGTGTACAGAGACTCAATAGAGAAACCCCCGATATCAGGAACCAGATCACAGAATTGATGAGGCTTAAATCACCTCCCTTCATAGGAGAAGTAGATGGGGCAAGCGCAGAGGCTTGGCTTTTAAGCCTGGAAAGGTGCTTTGGGTTATGGAATAATGGAAGAAACCTTAGAGCACGGTTTGCAATTCTTTTGTTTAGAGATGGGGCATCCACTTGGTGGAGGCACAAGGAGACCGAGGGACTCATAGACATCAATACCCTTACTTGGGGAGCTTTCCTCGAGCTCTTCAAAGGGTGATATGTCTCATAGCAATTTAGAAAACATCGCATAGATGAATTCCTTGACCTTCGACAATATCGTCTTACACTAGCCTAATATGAGGGCAAGTTCCTTGATCTCCTACCTTATGTTGAATACATGGGAGATGAGAAGTTGTAGGTGAATAGGTTTATCAAGGGGTTAAACCCTATGATTTTAGATAGGGTTCACATGGTACATTTAGAAGATTTGAGGTTTACAGTGGACAGGGCCTTAGTAGCCAAAGAGATTGTCAGGGGCCCACATGACTATAGGGATAGGTCACATAACCATAATACCTCATCCCAGGCCTCTGGCTATTAGAAATCCCCATGGAAGGGGAATTAGAGGAACTCTACAGGGATGTTCAAGGCTCCACAATAGCAGGAGCCATAACAGTCTTAGCAGAACCAATGACAGAGGCCACCACAGGTGCAGCAGGGCTCTAAGCCCAAGCAGTGGTAGTCATAGGGTCCTAGGAAGGACTAGAGACCACAGGCACCATACACCACTCTAGCATGGACTCAATAGTCCTCTAGGGGTGGCTATAGCGGGTCTTCTAGGACCGCATGGTCTCAGTATTCCAGGCCTCCCGGTATTCAGGTTCAGTGATGTGGGCCATGTTACACTTGTGGTGCCATGGGGCACATCACTAGAGAGTGCCCACAGGGTGGTAGTCAGCGTGAAAAAGTTTTAGAGCTAACAGTTGAGGACAAGGGAAAGTCCCAAATGGTATTTGCAACAGTAGACAACCGCCAAGCAAAGCACCAAGCTATAGTTATTGAGGCATCAGGTAAGATCAGAGGTAGTAATGTTACTATTCTTTTTGATACATGAGCCACTGAATCCTTTGTTTCTCCATCGGTTGTGGAGCATTGCAAGATAGTGGAAACTAGACAAGAGGTTAGATGGGAAGTAAAGTTAGCTTTAGGAGCTAGAGTTTCTGTGACCTCAATGGTTTAGGATTGTCCAATCCAAATTGGTGGTATGAACACCATAGCTAATCTCAGAGTCACTCCCCTTGGATCTTAAGGCCTAGTTCTTGGCATGGATTGGCTAAGTTCCCACAAAGCCAAGCTAGATTGTCATAAGAAGAGGATCGAATGTTTGGATGATGATGGTACTGATACAGTAATTACTAGAGTCCATAGGCCTGTATCCCTCAGTTTAATTTCCTCCATGCAGCTTAAGTGATGCATGCAGAAGGGATGCTAGTTGTATTCCATCACCATCAATGATAGGGAAGAAGAGGCAGAGAAGGAAAATTCTCTTGATGAATTCCCCATTCTTCAAGAGTTTAGAGATGTGTTTCCGTCAGAGCTACCTAGTTGCCTCCTCATCAGGCAGTAGAATTTCACATTGATCTTGTACCAAGAGCTGATCCAGTTTCCATAGCACCTTATAGGATGACCACTAATGAGCTTAATGAGCTCAAGATATAGCTTGAGGAACTATTAGAGAAAGGACACATTCATCCTAGTCTTTCTCCTTGGGGTGCACCAGTTATCTTCATGAAGAAGAAGGATGGATCGCTTAGGTTATGCATGGATTACTGATAGTTGAACAAAGTAACCATCAAGAATTGGTATCCACTTCCTAGGATCGATGACTTATTTGATTAGTTGCAAGGTGCCCAAGTATTCTCTAAGATAAACCTCAAATCGGGTTACCATCAGTTGAGGATCGTGGATAGTGATATTCACAAGACCACATTCTGTACTAGATATGGCCACTATGAATTCACTGTGGTTCCATTTGGTCTTATGAATGCTCCAGCGATGTTCATGAGCCTTACGAACAAAGTATTTCGTACCTTCCTTGACAAGTTTGTGGTGGTGTTTCTTGATGACATCTTGATATATTCCAAGGATTAGAAAGAGCATGAGGAACACTTGAGGCAAGTTTTGTAGTGTCTTAGAGACAACCAGTTGTATGGCAGTTTGTCAAAGTGTGCCTTTTTCAGATCAGAGGTCAAGTACCTAGGTCATGTTATTTTAGGTGATGGGATCTCAGTAGTGTAACCACCTAGATTTGGTATGCTCTAACTATAGACCCTATTTTCCCTAAGTGTGATCATACCCCCACTTATGTTCAGACAACTCTTCAATCAACTAACATAATTCATTCAAATCAAATTTAATCTCCTAAGTGATCTAATCACTAAATTTTATTAATCACTTAAGCCAATCAAATCAAATCAAGTTAATTCAAATCAATTCAAATCAATACCTGGCTAAGGTAATTAATTTAAGAAGAATTAAATAAATCCATATTTATATCAAATCACTTGAAAAACCCTATCTTCTAGCCTAAATTAATCTAATTTATTCGCTATAGTCCTAATTAATTATCTAAAACAATAAAGAGCTTAAATAATTAATATTCCTATTTTTGAATGAATATGTTTAATATAATTCATTTCATTAATATTCTCCTAAACCCCTAACCTAACCTACCTCAACCACCTTGACCCTAGGTTCAAACCCATACCAACCTATTCACCCCATGCTAAATCTAATCCTAATCCTAATCCCATTCTAACCCACCTCCTAATGATGTCACATTCCTAAAAATGTGATTACGAACTCAACCCACTTGAGAAAGTCAACTTTCTCAAGCTTGACTCTAAACCCTCTCCATGCCTCTTAAATGCTTGCATTTAATGCACATGACCTCTCCATGCCTTTTAAATGCTTGCATTTAATGCATATTCCTCAATCCCATGCTTCCTTAATGCCTTTGGCATTTATTCCTCTTACACCTCATTAATGAGTTTTGCAACTCCATTAATGACCCTTTTCCCCCCTCTCTCTCCTCATTTCTTCTATAAATAGGAGTTTTTGAGCACAAATAAGCCTTCATTTTAGATTGAAAATGAATTCTTATGCTATTAGGATTTATATAGATTCATGTAACATTTACTTTCCATGTTTATGCATTGTTATTATCTTCATTTCTAGAACTAGAATGCATGTTATTTAGATATTTTTCTTTCTTTTAATAGAATATTTCATGCTAGGTTGTATATGTCACTAGAAAAGGCATAATCTAAGGGCTATTATGTCATTTTTCACACTCCTAGTTAGAAAGCAATAGGTCAATTTTAGTGGATTTCTAGCTTTACTAACCCCATTTTCACTAACGTACTGATCTATTGAAGTGTTGTGTCACAGGTAACAGGTGCACTATTTTACACACATTTCTAGCACCCACCGTGGGGCCCGATTCTAGATTTTGCCTCATTTTAACTCCATTTTTCACCAATTTATCTTTCCAGTTTTCAGGTCCAGAATCATTTCTGGTAGTAGAAGCTCACATTCGGGATACGCCCTTGCACCGCAAAAATTGAGGCTCGCATCTGGGATATCCTAGGTCATTTCTAGTACAGGATCACATTTGGTTAGAAATCTGTCGCATATGGTAGCATAGGCTCGCATCTGGTATATTGTATCGTATCCCATATTTTTAGGATCATATTTGGTTGAAAGTTTTGCGTACTTCATTGCCTAACCTCTAAAGTTTTGATCAATTTGGTTTTTTGTCTTTTAAGCAGCCTAACTCATATTTGTAGATCGCTATAGGAGACTCTCTTGGGAGTAGAACAAAGAATACTAACTTGTGGCTTTTTAAGGTTTCCAAACCCTCGTCTTGACTTCTCTTTCCATGCTTTTCACACTAAATTACATTTTCTAATCTTCTACTAAACTGACTAGAGGAATATGCTCTTTTCCTTTTAAGGAAAATTAGAAACTCACAAATCAATTTATTAGTTGAAACAAATTTGGAGAGAATTGAACAAAGCAAACAAAACTAAATTTGTTTTGGATCAGTAAATGAACAACTCAAAGCACTAAATTTGTGGGATAAATGAACAAATACATCATTTAATTCTTTTTGGGACATAAATTGAACAACACAAATCACTTAACATTGTGGATTAATTGAACAAGAAAATCTTCATTGTCTAATTTGGGATAGTAACTGAACAAGCAAGTCATTTAACATTGTGGATAACTGAACAAACACAAACTTTTCTTACTCATGCTTTCTTTAGTTTAAAAAGCTTTGATTGATGTGTTTTGGGAGAAAATGACAGGGACTAACCATCCTACACTTGCCAATCCTTTGTATGCATATTTAACAGTAGAGGACCTACCGGTTGAGGAAAAAATCTCCTGGGAATGACCCAAGTGAGGACAGCTTTTACGCCAACCCTTCCAACTCACTATAAATAATTGCTTCCTCATAGGCCAAAGCCTCAAAAGATGGATCCAGTTTTGTTATTGGAATTTTGACATCATTCCTTGAACATGATTGGGTATGTGTAGAGCGGAGCCGCTTGAATCTTGCTTGTGAGACTACACATATTTGAATACTCATAGGGCTATACACCTCAATTTTTCCTTGTGCAATTCTATGGCAGATAGTTTCGAACGGATTGCCCCATCATAAACAATGAAATTTGTAGACAAACTACCCGATCCATCCCCGAAAGGGTGATAATACTTGTGTAAGGAAAAAACTAATTGCCCCAAGACACTCATCATATCGTGCCCTCACTTGCGTTTGGAGTTGGCTAATACAAAATATGACTGGAGCCATTGCATGCTTGGTGATAGTTGTATTCTTATTAGCATTTGAGTGTGTACCTAAGTCAATGAGCAAGGATTTTCATCCTCCACCTAGAAAATAGGGCATAAGGATGTGTTTGTTCCCCTAACAATGCAAATCTACTTGATGCATCTGAAAGATCACTAACAAGATAAAATATTTCAAAACAAGAAACAAAATTCAATCCTTGGTCTACACATGTGTTTTTCACCCACTGACAGGTCTCAGAATGCAATCTATAATTAGACAAACTAACAAATCTGACAGAGACATTAGAAAATCACATCCTGGATTTCCTAGCTTGTATTTGGTATCTTGGCTCACATCTAGTATCCTGACTCATATCTGGTCAACACATCATCACATCTAGGGTTCAAGCTCGCATCTAGGGTCATCAGTAGTAGCCTACTCTGAGTAATTTCTTTTCTAGTGAAAAGCGGTTTGAATGTGATCCACATACACCTTCATGTACTTCTTTCAACGCACGATCTAACTCTTTTAGTTCTAAACATCTAAGAAGCGTACCATTGAGACCTTATTGATATAAGTTATTAGCTATGAGGACATAACGTGATGCTATCCTAATTAAGGCTCTTTTTTCATTTCAGGATAGATACTCAGTTACCTCAACAATACTCAGTGGCCTCGACATTACACATTGGCCATTTAAGCAATGGGCCTTTGACTTGGTTGGACAAATATATCCCAATTCTTCAAGTGGACACAAGTTCATCATTACAGCCACTAAGTATTTCATGAAGTGGGTTGAGGCCATGCCGCTAATCAATGCCACTAACAAACAGGTGGCTATGTTCATTCTAAACTACATTATCTGTAGATATGGGATACCCTCTTCAATTGTAATAGACAATGGGAGCCAATTTAAAAACCAAGACATTGATGACCTTTGCGAACAGTTCCACATCACTCAACACTACTCCTCAATCTATTACCCTCAAGGTAATGGATAGGCTGAGGCATCTAATAAGAATATTCTCAAGATCCTACACTAAACTGTAAGTAAGTCTGGTAGAGATTGGAATCTATAACTGAATCTAGCACTATGGGCCTACAGAACAAGCATCAGAACACCAAAAGGAGCCACGCCATTTTCCCTAGTCTATGGCACTGAAGCAGTACTACCTATTAAGGTTGAAATCCTATCTTTGCAAATATATTTACATGATCTTGTAACTGATGAGAAGTACCACATTGATACGGTGAATTCTTTAGACCTACTTGATGAGTGCAGACAACAGGCGTTCGATCATTTGAAGGTGTACCAAGCATGAATTTCCAAAGGATACAACAAAAAGGTCAATCCACAACAATTTCAAGTAGGGGATCTTTTCCTAAAGGAGAATCCTAAGAACCAGCCTAATAGAGCGTAGAAAGGAAAATTTGAACCTAATTGGTTAGGACCTTATGTTATCACTGCTACTTTTGGGACTAGAGCTTATCAGCTCGCTACACCTGAGGGAGACATTCTTCTAGATTCTATCAACACTCTACATTTGAAGCGGTACTACGCTTGATGTTTGGCTACCAGAGCCTGTACAGTAAATAGTTTTCAGAAAATCCAAAAACATTCAGAAATTGATCCTGAAGAAATCCAAAAATAGTGGAAAAAGTCCTGAAGAAAGGTATCCTTGGTGAAAACCTGGCAAACAGGCACCTTGATACTACAAAAACATTAAAAAAAGCAAAAATAGAAAAAAAAATTGGAAAAGAGAAAAGTGCCTTGATGACAACCTGGTAAAACAAGCATCCTAGTAGAAAAATGAATAAAAAGTTTTTCCAAGTGGTGAAAACCTAGCAATCAGGCGTCACTTGTATTCTACGCTCCATTTATCAATGCATTGCTAATACTAGACCTTCACGATTACAGCTGTGCTAAAAGTTGAATTTGTTTCCTTACAAAAAAATTATCCTCGCTTGGAATTTGTCTACATTTGTATCTTAAGGTCAAGTCATTCTGCACTGGGGGCATCTTTGCCAGCATGATAGGTAGCTTCTGCTAGGTCGTCATAAGATGTTTTGTCTTGTGACACAATGATACTTGATACTTGCACCAAACTGTAACTTTCATGAAACAAGGATGGCACAAATATTGCACTAACATGAATGATGTTCCTACGACCTATATTGGATTGCAAAAAGGAAGAAATTTATACACAGACATGGAACACATATTGCTTGAATTCCACATTTTGATTGATGAATTTTTACTATGCTTGAAAAATGAATCAATAGTATTTCTCAATACTACCTAAACACAGTTTGATCTTGGTTTGATTATGACTCTTTTATGTACCCGTGATATTTTAATTGGGGGTATCTAAGTAGCTATGAATTTTATTTAATTGATTCACAATTGATAAGTTGTTATGTCTTTCGAGTTATTCCATGACATCTGCACAAAGACAAAGAGTCACAAGGATGGGGGCATAACATTTTCTTGTTTTTCTGCATATGGTAATTGTTCCAAATGATCCTATACATTTCACCTAACTTGGATGTTTATGGTAAGAGCTGCCACTATGACTGGATAGCTGCATATATCTTGATCTTTGTTATGTGTAAACTATGGTGAGGCTAAAACAATTTCCTTGTCTTTTTTCTAAACTCAGATTCTCAGTAAGGTATACAAAGCATAATGTACCCAAATATAGGAATTTTCAATGTATCAGTGGGTATTAGTGATGGTTGTACTATCAGGTGGTATCCGTTCTGAAAAGCACCCAATAATCATAAACATGTCCAATATCTACCAATCAATGACAAGTCATATGAGTCTACATATAGTTGCATTTAGGGATTGCATGATGCATTTTGAAGGTAGTAAAAGCATAATAAATTTGAGCCCAAAAATGATTTCTATTTTCTCTTCTAAATCCAAGTTAATTACATCCATTTACTATTACTGATATCTATATCGTTGCACATCCATGTATCATCTTAAAATTGAAGCACTTCCATGATAAGAATGTTTATCCCTCCTTAGGGGATATTTTTTACCACTATCATACTGTCCCCTCATTTTTGCATCATATCCTGCTTATGTGCCTGTTTAGGACTCTGATTGGGCCTCTCTGGGCATCTTCTATCCCACATGGCACATTTTCCAGGGGTTCTGAGCCCCTGGGTCAAGGTTGAACTTGACCTTGACCTAGATAAAGGTTTACCTTGACCTTGACCTAGCTCAATGTCAACCTCAACCTTTCTCTAGGTCCCCCTTGCAAATTTGGAAGCCAGTCGGATGCTGGAGGTCATCAAAAATTCATTTTCCCGCTTTCGGGTCAGCTGTTTTGGGTTCCGAAGCAAAAAATCCTAAATTATATTTAATATAGGTCCTCTTCTAGGGGAATGGATCTAATTGAAATTTAATTCTCCTATGTTGGCCTCTCTAGAATATTGTGCCCTATTTTCATATAAAAGGAACCCTTTCTCTCTCATTTTCTCTGTCTTCAAAAGTGCAAAAAAACTCTAACCAAGATTTTGTCAAGAAGAAAAAGGTTAAAGAATCCATTATTCTACATGTTTCCAAGATTTCAAGGTGTTCAAGTCTTCCTCTCAAGAATTCAAGTCCTCCATTGAAGATCAAGGATTCAAGCTTTCAAGCCTTTGAAGGGATTTGGTTCCAACATGCAAGATTCATCATTCAAACCCTAGATCTAGCCATCATGGTGGTGTGGTCTTCCTTAAAAATCCTTTGTGCATCCTCAAGAATTATTAATTATCTTCAAAGTGGATTCCAAACATAAAATAATGGAGGTTTATGGTTTCTATTGAGTCCAAGATTTCATATTTACATACTTGCTACATTTGAATTACAATTGCATATCTATTAAATATCATAGTTTCATTGTTAGATTCAATTCTACTACTTGATAGCATTCTATACTTTATTGATTTCAAGGTCAATTCATAAATCAGGGTTTGAATAAGGAAAACCCCTCCCCCCAAACAAACAAATCTTTTTTTTTATAGATACAGGTTCAGGACTGTGGATTTGAACTCAGATCTGGATACCCTTTTCATCAAACTACCGAGATCCGCGAACAGATTTTCGTCAGACCTATGCAGGTCAAGGTCAAGATTATTGGGTCAGGGGTGACATTTGTGGGAAAAGGTTGACATTTTTCATAATACATTGTTGGATTGGAAAAATATTTCTAGGTTTTGTCCGTCTCTGCATTTCTATTCTAGATCAGGCTTCAGATTTTCCAGAAATAGGCTACAGACCTCAGAAAACAACATTCTTTGATTTGCAATTCTTTAGGGTTAGTACATTCCTCCTATCCATTTCAATTCAAATCCTTAATCATTCTAAATCTATCACACATTTACATTCATTTCAAAACACATTATAAGAGGGAAACCCAGGATCTCCTTTATTCTTATTTCCAATAGATTGATTCATTTATGCATTGATCCTTTTTGGGTTGATCAATTTGGATCCTTCCTTTGTGCCTTTGAGAATAAAGGGGAATGTCTTATTTATCCCTCCAATATAAACATTAAATATAAGGTAATAAGTGATTTGAGTATCAAAACACTCTTATTCTATAAACATCATTTTCTTACCTTACATTTTGGTGAACGAACCCTTTCATCCTTGTTCCTACGCTTGGGGGGCAAGGATGCCATCTCTTTATTTTCTTTCTTTTCAAGATTCACATTTCCTTGGTTAAGAAATATCAATCTATTATGTGATATCCAATCATACATGAAAATCTTGGTTTGCATTAAGGATTTTTTTCCTTGATTATAACCTATTTTGTTGTTTTTGGGTTTCCATGGGTGATAAATCTCTCACCTTGGAAACTGAATAGTGTTTCATCACTCACAAGGGTTACTTTTTCACTTCTTGCATTATATCTCTTTTCTACAACATCTCTTGATATAATTTGATATATCCCTTGCTTTCACTCTTGAGGGGCAAGGTATTTTCCTTCTTCCTTTATCTAAGGATTTACTTTCCTTAGCTTAGTGGCATTTGTTTATCATTTAACATTATTTCCTTATAAAGATGTATGTTTTTGACTATGGATACCCTCTTATAAAAGAGGTGATTGTCCTAGGTCATCACCTCTTCTTTATTTTGCAAATTATGTTCTTTATAAACTCTTGCTCTTGCTTTGGGTTAGATTTTGACTCCATTCCGAGATTCCTCTTCCTCTTGATTATAGGCGGCTTGATGATTGAATCTTTGTTCCCTCTTTTCTTTAGAAGATGAAATTTCATCCTAAGCACTCCTCTATGGTGAGGGTCTTGTTGATAAGATCTCTTCCTTTTTGAGGATCCTTTTTCCATAAGTGACATATCCATTTCATGATTAGCTATGT
Source organism: Thuja plicata (assembly GCA_018584345.1). Lineage (NCBI taxonomy): Eukaryota > Viridiplantae > Streptophyta > Pinopsida > Cupressales > Cupressaceae > Thuja > Thuja plicata. The sequence continues at coordinate 4,668,101 of MU226606.1, forward strand.
TCTTGGATGTAAGGGTCAAGGCTCTTCGTTAAGAATGTGGTATACATTGTTGTTATGCTGGATATCTCATTACCTTGTGAAGTAGGTATCCTCTTTCTCTTCCTTATCTTGCCTAGTAGGTAGTCATGATAAGGAGGCAGGCATATATAGGGTCTCCCTTGTACTATATTTTACATTAATTTACATTTTATGACATGCTAAATCCTCAGAAGGTAACACACATAAGTTGCTAAATCCTGAAGGGACACGCATTTTTGCTTTTATTTTTGCTAAATACTCAAAAGGTAATGCACATAAGTTGCTAAATCCTGAAGAGATACACACCCTTTTAAATTTTCAATATGCTAAATCCTTGGAAGGTAACGCACATAACTTGCTAAATCCTGAAAAGACACGCATTTTATATTCATAGTGATACAAGAATGTGGATCTATGGATATTTTCAAAAGCCGTCAGAAGACGCATTACAATTAGAAGCACATTTTATGGGTGAACCTATTGGGCTCTCCCTCCCTGGTGATTCATAGTAAGGTGGGCATCTTACTAGGGAAGGTAATCACTATCTCTTTTCTCTTTTTTTCACTTTCATGCTAGTAGGATTAGATCATGAAGCTATGTTATCTATAGTATTGCTCTTGTCTTTCTTATGTAATCATGTATGTTTCTATGATTGATTGCTCTTTATTTTTCATATCTTTATGCATGTATATTGAGTTAGAATCCTTGGTATAGGGACTCATGTCCTTGACTTAGTGATGTTCTACCTCGTTGTGATCCACCAGAGTCTTTCTTCTAACTTTATCGAAAGCAAGTTCGATTTCCATACTTCTGCTAAAGTGGGGGCTTAATGTATCATCTTAAAATGTAAGTACTTCCATGATAAGAAAATTTAGACCTCCTTAGGGGATTTTTTTGACCACTATCATAATGTCCCCTCATTTTTGCATCATCTCCTGCTTCTGTGCCTGTTTAGGACCCTGCTTGGGCCTCTCTGGGCACCTTCTATCCCACCTGGCACATTTTCTAGGGGTTTTGACCCCTCAGTCAAGGTCAACCTCAACCTTGACCTAGGTTAGGGTTGACCTCAACCTTGACTTGGGTCCCTCTTTCAAATATGGAAGTCAGTTGGCTGTCGAAGGTCATCAAAACTTCATTTTCCCGCTTCTGGGTTGGCTATTTTATGTTCCGAAGTGGAAAGTCCTAAATTATATTTAATATAGGTCCTCTTCTAGGGGAATAGGTATAATTGTAATTTAATTCTCCCATATCTTCCTCTCTAGAAGATTCTGCCCTAGTTTCATATAAAAGGAAGCCTTTCTCTCTCATTTTCTCTAAGTCTTCAAAAGTGCAAAAAAACTCTAACCAAGATTTTGTCAAGAAGCAAAAGGTTCAAGCATCCATTGTTCTACATGTTTCCAATATTTCAAGGTGTTCAAGTCTTCCTCTCAAGAATTCAAGTCCTCGATTGAAGATCAAGGATTTAAGATTTCAAACCTTTGAAGGGATTTGGTTCCAACATGCAAGATTCATCATTCAAACCCTAGATCTAGCCATCATGGTGGTGTAATCTTCCTTCAAAATCCTTTGTGCATCCTGAAGACTTATTCATTCTCTTCAAGGTGGATTACAAGCATACAATCATGGAGGTTTATGGTTTATATTGAGTCCAATCTTTCATATTTACATACTTGCTACATTTGAATTACAATTGCATATCTTTTAAATATTATAGCTTCATTGTTAGATTCAATTCTACTACTTGCTAGCATTCTATAATTTATTGATTTCAAGGTTAATTCCTAAATCTGGGTTTGACTAAGGAAAACCCTTCCCCCAAAAAAACAAATCTTTTTTTTTTTTGTAGATACAGGTTCGAGACTGTGGATTTGAACTTATATTTGGATACCCTTTTCAGTGAACTATCAGGATCCGCGAACAGATTTTCTATTGGACCTGTGCAGGTCAAGGTCAAGATTATTGGGTCAGGGGTGACATTTGTGGGTCAAGGTTGACCTTTTTCATAAGACAGTGTTGGATCAGAAAAATATTTCCAAGTTTTGTCTGTCTCTGCATTTTTGTTATGGATCAGGCTTCGGATTTTCAAGAAACATGCTACAGACCTCAGAAAACAACATTCTTTGATCTGCAATTCTTTAAGGTTAGTACATTCCTCCTATCCATTTCAATTCAAATACTTAATCATTCTAAATCTATCACACATTTACATTCATTTCAAAACACATTTTAAGAGGGAAACCTATGATCTCCTTCTTTATTCTTATTTCCAATAGATTGATTCATTTATGCATTGATCCTTTTTGGGTTGATCAATTTGGATCCTTCCTTTGTGCATTTGAGAATAAAGGGGAATGTCTTATTTATCCCTCCACTCTAAACATGAAATTTAAGGTAATAAGTGATTTGAGTATCAAAACACTCTTATTCTATAAACATCATTTTCTTACCTTACAATCTATAGCATACATTTTGCATTCATCAAATGAGACAGAAGAAAAATACAAAAACAAAGCATTTATGCATTGCATTTTATTTCTACATCCTAAGTGCATCCATACATTTTACATACATACAAAAAAATCAAAAACATACATCCATTTGCATATTCACATAGTATCATTTGAAATATATTTATATCAGTGATAAACCCACAACACATAAATGATGTCATCTAATCTTAACTTGTCATAAAACCAAGATATAATCACATGTGCGGTATAACCAAGCAAAGAGAAATCATGAAACATGTCAGAATTAGAAACAATTGCATCATATATATCTCAAAAAATCATGATACAAATCTCAACCACATGGCACAAGTCTAAACAAAGAGTATTAGAGGGTCAAAATGAATCATATATATATATATATATATATATATATATATATGTCATGTATCATCATGCAAAATAAAGATCTCAACAGGATCTAGATATACAATATACATGTGTGAGAAAATAATAGAATCAGCTCTGGCTTCCTACCTCTCCCTGATCTCGAGGAGGAGGAGGTGGTACTAATGGAAGTGGAGGAGGCATAGCTCGCTCAGACTGCTGGGTGACCCATGAATAAGATAGTTCTCTCTGGCCCTCTATAATTGCAGCATGGTATAAAGCAAAGTAATAAGATACTTTGTCCCTGGTGAGTGGCTATCTGAGCTTGTGCATCTCTCTCTACTCTAAGCATATCACCCTATCTATCTCACTCTTCCATGAGATGCTCTAGCTGTGCATCCCTATCTGTCAGTAGAGCCTCTAAAGTAGTGATATGTGCTCTCAACTTCTCTATCTCCCACTCACACTGGGATAGTGGGTCCCCATCTCTACCAGAACCCCTGCCGGGATCCTATCTTGCGACCTGTCAAGCTGCCTCTGCTGTTGATGTCTCTACTTCTCTCCTATCAATAAAGAACTGGGATCTATCCAGGGAGAAAAAAATCCAAATTGGGTGCACCGACCTTCTCCACTCCCACTGGCCACATCTACAGTGCAACCCACATCTCCACCTCCCCTATCATCTCTGCCATCATCACCATCATCTAGAGGAGGATGTCTCCCATATCTACCTCCATCTCTACCATGATCCCTCCCTCCATGTCTACTAGGACCCCTATCTCTCTGTTCTCCTCCTCTCCCCCTGGCAGGGCGATCATCCTGATCATAGTCTATAGGATCCTCTATATGAGGAATGACCTCCTCCGAAACTGTGAACTGAGGAAATGGCTACTGAAGCATCTCTGCAACATACCCATCGGAACAACCTGCATCTGCCACATCACAGTGAAGATCCCAATCTACTTCGACCATGTCTCTGATCTCCTGATGGGAAGTCTCATAACTAAGCTAGGCACCCCATAATGGTGCCTCATCACGGATCCGAGCATATACTGTCACATCCTGGGTCCTGCCCTATCACCGGCCAAACTGTCTCAAAACTTAGGTATGAACAAACCGCTCTACAATGTATCTAGTCCTCCTGATCAGGTACCTTCTCTGAAACAAAAATGGAATCTGTCTGGCATCTGAGGTCCACTCCTCACAATATAAGTATGGCTGCCATACGACCTCTATCATGTCATCAAAAAGTCTCCGCCAGTACTCTACCTTGCCCAAATGGGGCTATTGAATAAAACCTATGTACATATATTCATAAGGTTACTTAGGTGCCCACTTCCTGTCTACTATGGGTCATGTCACTGGGCTGTGCTCCCAGGCCCAAATCTAAAGAATCAAAATACCTATAGTCATGCTCTGGGTATAATGGTAGACAATCTCATGTAGCTCTCATTACATGTGGGTCAAGATATAACTTCCCCATGCAAATCTCCATCTCAAGATGACCATCTGGTCTAACATATCTACCCATTCGATGAGGAACCCGTGCTGTCCTCTATCTGGCATCAGGATGCAACCAATCAAGCCTGCTAAATATACAGATAATCAATCATAATGATCACACATGTAATCCCAAGAAAGGTATCTATAATTTATGGTATCATCCTGGAAATACCAACGAGCTATACCAATCACCACTGCAGAAGTCACCTCAAAGCGCACCTCGTGGCCAATAATGGGAACCCATAGTATGCACGATACATCCTCTGGAGTAACTATCATCTCCTTGGTCAAGAGATGGAAGGTTTTGTGCTCTGAGTGCCATCTCTTAGCAAGAGCAGTCAACAACCCCCGATTTACCCCTATATCAGGTAAACCAATCAAGGATCGTAATATGCAACAGACCACTTTCTCCTGGTTATCATCAGACAAGAATCTGGCTAAGGCAAGCACGCGCCCTAAATATGTATCCTGGAAAGCAACTACCTCAAAAAAAACCTATTTTTTGCAAAATAATAGATAAATTAATGTTCTATCTATGACAAAAATGCAGAAACACAATAAGCTAAGTGATTCCAGGTCTACAAAGAAAAAATAGTTCACAATTTGCACAAATTCTAAGTCTAAAACCCAGATGTGATGCTAGATATACATGCTGCGATCTTTTTACTTGATGCAATCCTGGAAAAATAGGATGCCATTGAGATTATAGGGTGCAATCCCAGAAATCCTGGATGCGACCCCAAAAATGGGGTACAATCTTGAATAGATAGGGAACGACATACACTGGATTTTTCTGCTAAACTAAGTCAAAATATTGAAAACTAGATACGATCTAGGAAAACCTAGATGCGATGCAGAAATTTAGAAAAATAGGATACAATATGGGAAATACCAGATACAATGCGGGTTTGACAGGGTGTGATCCAGAATCTCAGATGCGACCCATAATTGAAAGGGCTCTACAAGCTACAGAAATGCATAAAATTTGAAATTGCAAAATCCACAAGGTAGTTTTGCGAGTACTTACCGGAGGTGCGTAATCAGCCAGGTGCTAATGATGATAATTGAGCTTGAAATGATGCTTCCAAATGGGGACCACCATCTTCTCTGTAGAGCTCTCATATTTACTATGGATAAAAGTGAAAATGAATAGTAAAATGGTAATTTTGCGATATATATTGGTCTTTTGAGCTATTTAGGGGTTCCAAAACTCCTCCCAAGCAACTGAAACTCCATTTTTATTCTCTTTTTGATCAATCAGGAACCAAATTGAAGGTTCCTGAGGTCTTTTATGCAGTACAATAACAATTTTATGACAGCTCCTGAACATGCAAAATTTCTCCATCTATTCCACAACTTCATCCAGTTGCACATTTCATCATAAATCTTGGTCTGACATCATTTTATCAGTCTCACCACTCACATTTTCATGTGATTAACTTGGTTCTTGTGTGTTTATTCTTACACATACCTTCTTTCTTCACTTCTTCTACTCTGTTCTTTTTGACCTACCTGTTCATGCAAGTGATACGTTCTTTCCACTGAGGTATTTCATTTCTTTCCTTCAATTTCATTCCTGAGGGGGCATGATCACACTATTATTAATCAAATCCTTGCTCGAAACAACATTAAAATGAATTCATTATCAAACAACTAGGGGCATGACAGTTTCCTTGACTAAGTCAGAACTGTTGGATATAAATCTTTGGTTCTCATAAGCTGGATATCTTGTGTTTCCTAATTTTAAAAGATTCTTACTAAGCTCCTTATAGCTTAATACTGACTTTTGGATGACAACCAAGTTTGGAATCAGTATTGTCAATCTTTGGATGACAACCAAGTTTAGAATTGGTATCTTTAATATCTTTTATTGACCTGTGGATGAAAACCAAGTTCAAAGTCAGTTCTATAAGTTTAGTTCGATCAAGTGCGAGACTGATCTCATCAGGCATTTCGTTCGATCATGAGTGAAATTCTCAATCTTTCTGAAGTCAAAACCAAAAAAATTTCTTTGAATCAATGCGCTACTCACACATCAATTCAAAGAGGGGAAAATGTAACCACCTGGATTTGGCCTACTTTGAATATAAACCCTATTTTCCCTAAGTGTGATCATACCCCCAATTATGTTCAGACAACTCTTCAATCGATTGACATAATTCATTCAAATCAAATTTAATCTCTTAAGTGATCTAATCACTAAATTTTATTAATCACCTAAGCCAATCAAATCAAATCAATTTAATTCAAATCAATTCAAATCAATACCTAGCTAAGGTAATTAATTTAAGAGCAATTAAATAAATCCCTATTTATATCAAATCACTTGCAAAACCCTATTTTCTAGCCTAAATTAATCTAATTCATTGGCTATAGTCCTAATTAATTATCTAAAGCAATAAAGAGCTTAAATAATTAATATTCCTATTTTTGAATGAATATATTTAATATAATTCATTTCATTAATATTCCCCTAAACCCCTAACCTAACCTACCTCAACCACCTTGACCCTGGGTTCAACCCCATCCCAACCTATTCACCCCATGCTAAATCTAATCCTAATCCTAATCCTAATCCCATTCTAACCCACCTCCTAATGATGTCACATTCCTAAAAACATGATTAGGAACTCAACCCACTTGAGAAAGTCAAATTTCTCAAGCTTGACTCTAAACTCTCTTCATGCCTCTTAAATGCTTGCTTCCTTATTCCTTAATGCCTTTGGCATTTATTCCTCTTACACCTCATTAATGAGTTTTGCAACTCCATTAATGACCTTTGTCCCCCCTCTCTCTCCTCATTTCTTCTATAAATAGAAGGAGTTTTTGAGCACAAATAAGCCTTCATTTTAGATTGAAAATGCATTGTTATGCTATTAGGATTTATATAGATTCATGTAACATTTAGTTTCTATGTTTATGCATTGTTATTATCTAGAACTAGAATGCATGTTATTCAGATATCTTTATTATTTTTAATAGAATATTTCATGCTAGGTTGTATATGTCACTGGAAAAGGCATAATCTGAGGGCTATTATGTCATTTTTCACACTCCTCCTAGTTAGAAACTAATAGGTCAATTTTAGTGGATTTCTATGCTTTACTAACCCCATTTTCACTAACGTAATGATCTATTGAAGTATTGTGTCGCAGGTAAAAGGTGCACTATTTTACACACACAAGTAGAACCATCAAATATTGATGCCATTATGGATTGGCCAACACCTACCATTGTGACCGAAGTTAGGAATTTCATGGGTTTAGCTAAGTACTATAGACGGTTTGTTAAGGGCTTCTCTCGTATAGCACACCCCATTACTTCTCTTCGGCAAAAGGGAAAGAAGTTTGAGTGGACTGAGAAGTGTGACAAATCTTTTCAAGAGCTCAAGAGAGCAATTACCAGTGCACCCATTCTTGATGTACCATAGCCTTCAACGAGCTTTGTGTTTTGCACAGATGCTTCTTTGGATGGTTTAGGAGCAGTTCTTATGCAAGGTAGACAATCTATATCCTACGAGTCTAGGAAACTAAAGACTCGTGAGCTCAACTACCCTATGCATGACCTTGAGCTTGCAATAGTGGTGCATGCCTTAGTCAGATGATGACATTTTCTCTTGGGACATTGGTTCAAACTTCATTCAAACCATCAGAGTCTTGAGTATATCTTCACTCAGCCGAACCTTAATGCTAGGCAAAAGATATGGACAGAGTTCTTATGTGAATATGATTTTGATGTCCATTACATCAAAGGGAAAGAGAACATGGTCATAGATGCCTTGAGTAGGAGACAACATGATATTTCTTCTATGTCTACTAGCATGGATTTGAGAGATCTCATCTTCATCACTTACATGAGGATGAGATGTATGCAGAATTTTGTGAGTTGATTCGATCTCAGAGACCCCTTGAGGGAAAGTTTTCAGAGTATACCTTCAAGTCTGATGGACTTTTGCGTCATAAAGGATGTATCTATATACCTTATTCTAGAGGATTTCTTGATTTTGTGATGCTTGAGGCTCATAGGGCCCCTTATGCGGTGCATCCTGGAGTAAAGAAGATGCATGCCGACTTGAGGCAATTATATCATTGGCCTGGCATGAGATTGAAGATTGCAGAGTTGGTAGCTAGATGCCTTGAGTGCCAGAGGGTGAATGTAGAGCACTGTCATCCAGGTGGTCTCCTTCAGCCTCATGAGATACCAATGTGGAAATGAGACACCATATCTATAGATTTCATAGTAGGTCTTCCTATGTCTTCGCATCGTCATGATGCCATCATGGTGACAGTCGACAAGTTGACTAAGGTGGCTCACTTTTCACCCATATATACTACCTTTACCGCACCATCAGTGGCACAAGTGTTCTTGCGAGATATAGTCAGACTTCATGGCATACCTTGTAAGATGATCTCAGATAGAGATTCTCTCTTCACTTCATCATTTTGGAAATAACTTCATGCATCTTTGGGCACTAGGCTCAACTTTAGTACAACTTATCATCGTGAGACAGATGGTCAAACCGAAAGGGTCAATCAGGTGTTAGAGGACATGCTTCGAATGTATGTCATGGACCATCAGACCTGGTGGGAAGAATATCAGACCTGGTGGGAAGAATACCTACACCTAGTGAATTTTTCCTATAAAAATGGGCATCAGACTTCTTTGGGTATGCCTCCCTACCAGGATCTTTATGGTAGACCATGCAGGACCCCACTCAGTTGGGATAGGATCAAGGATAGAGTTTCTATTTCTCCTGAGCTAGTTAGAGGTATGGAGAAGAAAGTGACCTTGATTAGAAAGTGACTTGAGGAAGCTCAAGATAGGTAGAAGAAGTATGTTGATGTGAAGAGGATTGATTGAGCCTATCTAGTTGGAGATAGAGTCTTCTTGAGAGTGTGAGCGCATAAGAGTCCAATCCATTTTGGAAAGGGCTCTAAGCTAGCACCTCATTTTGTTGGACCTTTTGAGATCCTTGAGAGGATAGGACCAATTTCTTACCATTTAGCGTTGCCACCTAGCTTGTCTCGCATCCATGATGTGTTTCATGTTTCAGTTTTGAGGAAGTATATATATGATGAGTCCCATGTGATAGATTGGGATGCCTTGTAGGTGGAGTCGAACGGGCAGCTGGCTTTGGAGCCAATTCATATATTGGCTCGGCGGACATTGGGTCTTCGAGGCCAATAGCTGGACCAGGTTAGGGTCCAGTGGGATTGCTATGATGAGGTTACAGCCTCTTTGGAGGACACACCCTAGATGAGATCACAATACCCTCACCTCTTCGATGAAATTGAGGAGGAAGTTCATGCCTTATGTAATCAAGGTACAGTTGAGATGCTTTTTGTTTTTATTCAATTTCAGTTATGATGATGCCTTAATTGTGTTTAAATGTATGAATGTAATATGATGAATTTGGTTTAGGAAACCGATGCTATGTTATTTCAGTTCTAATGCAGATGTGGTTTATATGCATATATATTATTAATGTCATATTATGCTTTCATATCATGTTGTTTTGGACCTACCGATGGGTGCAATGAGTGTCTAGGGAAAGTTGACCATGGATCTAAACTGGGGACCTAGTATTGGAACCTATGTAAATTTACATGCATTCCAAGGTCCTGTTTATATAAAGAAACATGGACCTCATTGTTTATGTGGTTTATTCATAAATTTGGTTTGCATGTGCATAATTAGATTAGTAAATGTTAATGTGAATGAGTCATGTCATTTGCTTTAATTTAATGTGCCAAATTTGGCAATTGTTGCAATTTTATGTTGACATGGCTAGTAAAGGGAACTAGGGTTAAGTATAGGGTTAACTAAGGTTACCTATGTGTAGTACCCAAGCTTATCCTAAGGTTAGAAGTTTCTAGATAGTCAACTTGACTTAGAAATCCGTGGGTTAACTTCAGGAGTAGTTTAGGAGGGTCTTTTGGGCTTCTAGAGGGTAACTGGGGTTAGTTTTAACTACCCAACTTGGTACCCTAGGGGTTAGGGATCATTTTAAGTCATTAATAAGCCTGTAAACTCATTTATTTCTCCTCTAAAGTGTCACTTTCAGACTTGATCAAAGTTTGAAGAGGAGTGTAACCTTGGTTAACCTCTCTCTTCTTCCAAGTTTCATTTGACTCCACCCATGGAGAGTTAAGACAAGTGGGTAGTTAAGGGTTGGTTAGGGTCACCTCACCTTTGGGTTAAGCCTTGATCTTGTTGGAGGTTTGCCTATTTAGAGAAGGATCTAGGATGAGTTGAGTGCTCACCCATTCTCTACCCTTAGAGACAAAATCAGAATTGAAGGAGCTTTTGGAGAAGAAGGATATGAAGGATACCTCAACATCAAATTTCAGCCCACCTTAGCTTTGGTTTAAGGTTGGATCTCTTAGAAGTGAATTTATTTTTTTTGTTCATGTGCATTCTTGAGCTTGAAACTCCATTAATGGAGTCCTATGTATTTTTAGAGTTATTTTCAAAGTTGTAATTTCATTGTTTTATTTTTATGTTGTGTTGAATTTTGGATGGGTATCTTCAACGAACACTCACCCTTGGGAGGGCAGAGTAACATTAAAGGGGTAGTAGAAAATGATTAATTTTAGTGTAGAGTCTCCCATGTGTGGAGGGAAAAACATGGGGTACCATGATACCCATGATGCCAAGAAGGGCTTAAGGGCACTTGGGGGGCATAAGGAGGTTATCTCATGACTACATCATGTGTAGATGGTCATATCAGGCCTATGTGTAGCTTGTGTTTTACATTACTGATACTTGGATTTCTCCTACAGTGAGGTCTACTACTACCCCTATTTCAGGAAGGTCTCTTGGAGACCTATCCTTTTGTTCAAATCTATTTTGGGAAGTTTTCTTACTTATGAGTTCCAGAGTGTTTTCTGTTAGTAGAGTATTGTATATTTGTATCTTGTTTCAATTTGGATCCCCAAGCTCGGGGGTGACCTTGTAAAGTTCTAGGTTGGGAGGTGAGCTTTCATGGTCAACCGCTTATCTGACAGGTTCAGCTAGATGCATGGTGTTCGCAAAACAAGTTGATTCAGGGATCAACTGGAAAATTATGGCATTACGGCCTTCATTGTATAAATTTCTTTGTTGAATATTTATATTGGAAACTTACGAATATTGTAACCTTTATTGTCTGTAGATCCCATTATTGAAAGGTTAGAAAGAGGTCTTTAGAAAGTTGTATCCTTGTTAAAATATAATTCTTTATTCCATATTTAAGTATGGAGATTTAATTGAAAAAAAGGGATCATATCTTGTTGTATACGGGAAGAGAATATTGAGAACCAAATTAGTATGTTTATTATTTAAAAAATAAGACCATCAATAGTTGCAAGCAAACATGCAAATTTATCCTTTATCAATAAACAAGTTACATGCAAATTTATCTTTAGTCCTCATGAAAAAAATTTGGGGAGGGCCAAAGCCTTCCCAACCCCACGTTCCTCTTCCCTTTGTGGGACCGCGCAGAAAGTTGCCACTGTGCTGAGCACAGTGGAGCAACTCCACCTCCGTCGCCACCAACCTAGACCCCATCTCCTCCTCCTCTACTACGAGCCGCTCAACGACAAAACAAAAAAAAATTGAAACCATTCCCCTCGTGCAAACTAGTCTGCCGCCTGGGAATGAAAGAGATTTAAATTTGCTTTTAAACATTTTGGTTTGGTAGGAGTTATATTAAACTATTAATATAAGTTGCTTAGATTTGATTTTTTTTTAAAATATGATTTGGTAATAGATTTTATTTTTTTTAAAAAGTGGGTTCTAATTTAGAATTATTTGTTAATATATATTATCTAAATAAAAATCAAGTTTAGTTGATTTTAATAAAGATAAAATATTATTCTTATCGGATTTTTCATGAAAGGTTAAATTTTTCTTAGTAGGTTAATTTATCATTAAGGGAATTAAATTAGATTTCTTTTAATTAAAATTATAGCATGTAATCCATGTAAAGTTAGTATATCGTAAATATATATAGATATTGTATAAAGTTAAAAATTTTAAAACTTAGATTAAGTTCTAAATGGTTGTGTTAAAATTATAGCCTGTAATTCTTTTAGATCATTTATTATAAATTTAATTAGATTCAAATATATTCTTAAGAGTAGAAAAGGGAAAAATCGTGATGATGCATTTATTTTTGAGTGAATTAGTTATTGATTTCTTTTAACAAAAAAGAGATTAAAGACTAGATTTTGTTATATTTTATTATTAAATAGTTGTATATTAGATTATGATTAAATTAGATATTATTATAAGTAAGATTCAACAAAAAAATAGGAGAGAATTGATTTATTAATGGGGTTTTATTTATATGGTTTAAATATTAGGTATGTTAGTTAATTTCTTTTTTATATTGGACTATTAACTTAAGGTAAGGAGATATTAATTAATTAACTATATTAAAGTAATGTTAAAGACGTATTTTATCTTATTAAAATCATTATTATCACTATTTGACATTTCTATTTTTATTTTTTGGTGGGTATAGACTACCCCTCATCATCACGTAAACCCTTTCTTAGGGTATTTTTGACGTCGTTGACGTATATTGAGAATGGTTGACTTTTGGTCAACCATGATCAAACCTCGACCATTCATCTTTATATTTGAACTAGGTGCTCCCTGCAGTCTCTGAACCAAGGGTTATCAGTTTCATGCCTTTCAGAGATAGTTGACTTTTTGGTCAACTCTCTCTATTTGTGTGCCTAGCGCTTCCTAAGGGCTTAGTGAAACCTAGTATCTTCCTTTCACATATTTTGGGGTGCAGTGGACTTTTGGTCAACTCTAGTTGACTTTTGGTCAACTGCCTTGAATTGCATATTGATTGCAGGTTTTAGTTTAGGGATCATTGTAGGATAGTACTTAGGGCTATCCTACTTAGTTTGACCCTTCTAGATGCTATTTCACCTCTACACCAATTTGCGTGCACTTGCTTCATCCTTTGAGGTAGTATAGCCATCCTTTTAGTATGTTTTAAAATTTTTGTTTGTGTGTTTTTGTCCAACTTTTGGGCATGACAAAGTATAGACACAACTTACGGTTTGCAAGCTTTGCAATTGCACAAGTTGCACAAGCTTGTATATATTAAATTATATCTTGCTTCATTTTTGGCCAATAGAAATTCTTTTGAAAGATAGCAGTAGTCTTACTAATACCAAAATGTCCTGCAACACGGCTGTAGTGAGCTTCCCATATCATTTTCTTTCATTCCTCAGTGGGTACACATATATGATCAACATGGCAGAGCAACCCATCTTGCAAGTGAAAATCAAAGACACACTTTCCTTCTACCAAATTACTATAGATGTTAGCAAAATCAGGGTCAATACCATATAGTTGTTCCCATGTGGATGATTGATGACCACATGAATCCAGCACCATTGTGAAACCTGCAATTGGAGGCCTACTCAAAAAATCTGCCACTTTGTTACTACTTCCTTTTTTATGATGAATGTTGAGGTGAAATTGTTGTAGATAAGCTGACCACCTTTTATGTCTATCATTCTGCAACTCCCCTTGTGTTTGCAAGAATTGAAGAGGTTTATGGTTTGTATGTATAATAGTTTCCTTTCCTAGTATATAATGTTTCCATTGTTTGCACGCCTGAACAATAGCATACAAATCCTTGTCATAGGTGGGGTACCTATGTACTATAACAGAAAAAGTTTCACTATGATAGGCAACATGATTCCCATGTTGTGTGAGTACTGCACCAAGAGCATAGTCAAATGCATCAGTTTCTATCTCAAATGATTGTTGCAGATCTGGGAGAACCAGTACTGGTGTTGAACATAATCTTTTCTTTAACTCTTCAAATGCTTGTTGCTTTGCCTCTATCCACTAAAATTTTGCTTGTGCTCCAACCCTTAGTGATTGATTGAGAGGCCATGATATATGTTAGAAACCAAAAATAAATCTACAATAGAAGTTGGCTAAGCCCAAGAAGCTGCAAAGCTCTGTAAAAGTCTTAGGAGATGGCCAATCTTTGATTATTTGAATCTTTACTAGGTCAACATGAACACCCTTAGTATCAATGATATACCCTAAGTATTGAATACTCTGCATACAAAAAGAGCACTTCTCAATGTTGGCATAAAGTTTATGTTTTTTTAGAGTTGAAAGCACTTGTTCAACAAGCTACAAATGCTCAGACCAAGTCTTGCTCAAGATGAGTATGTCATCCAAATAAAAAACCATAAAAGAATCAATTAATGGTCTAAGAACATCATTCATCAGCCTCATAAATGTTGTTGGGGCATTTGTTAGGCCAAAAGGCATAATCAACCATTCAAACAAACCTTACTTAGATTTAAATGCAGTCTTCCATACATCTACTATATCAATTGGTACTTGGTGATATCCAGATTTCAAGTCAATTTTTTTAAAGAAGTTAGCTCCCCTAAGTTGGTTCCACAAATTATCAATTCGAGGGATTGGATATCTATTTTTTACACTGATTTTCTTCAATGCCCTATAATCAATACAAAGTCTCCATGTCCCATCTTTCTTTTGAGCAAGGACATTTGTACTACCACAGGGTGAAGCACTTGGATGAATATGTCCTTTGTGAATCAACTCTTGAATTTGTCTCTTGATTTCATCATTTTCCAAAACTGACCTTCTATATATTGGCTCATGTGGTAGTGGTGTGCTTGGGATTAAATCAATAGAGTGCTTGACTTGACATTGTGTTGGAACTCCCACCAGTGATTTAAACACACTATGATATTCTTTCAAAATTTTATCCATATGATTTTGTTGATTTTCTGTTATGGCTACCTTAGCATGTGTATTAAGGACAACTGACTTTGTTTTTTCAAGGTGAACCATGAGAAGAACAAAAGATCCAGTTTGACCAATCAAACATTTACTTTGTATAGCGCTAACTAGAGAAGCAGTTTGTGTTCGACATAGCTCTGGTATTCAAAACCTCTTCCCACCAAGCTTGATAGTAACACTGCGTGGTCTGGATTCATACACTTCATGCCTCTGATACATTTAATGTTGCCCCAACAAGACATCACATACATCCAACGGTACTACATCACATACCACTTCATCCTTGAAAGGATTGATTGAATATGGAAGACAACGCTGTTAATTTATTTGAATATCTTGTCCCTCATTTACCCATCCCATAGAGTATGGTTGTGGGTGTCTTGTCACTTTCAAATTCAATATTTTGACTGTCTCCCTAGATATCAAATTATTTTGGCTCCCACTATCAACAGTAAAATGTAGAGGCTTTCCATCAACCCATATTTGTGAATGAAAAAGTCTCTCTTCATCTTCACAATGTATTACTTTAGTAGTTGCAACTATGGTGTCATGCCCAAAAGTTGGGCAAAAACACACAAACAATTTTTTTTAAAACGCACTAAAAAGGAGGGGTTATGCTACATCAAAGGTATAGCAAGTGCACAGAAAATGGTGTAGAGGAAATATAGTAACTGGGAGGCCATACAAGGTAGGATAGCTCTTAGAACCATCCTACAAGGAATCCTAAACTAGATACCTCGACTGGCATGCAAATCAAGGCAGTTGACAAAAAGTCAACCAAAGTTGAGCAAAAGTCAACTATACTCCTAATAGGTGAAAGGGGGTTACTAGGACCTACTAAGTCCTATAGAGGGCTTAGGCACACAAACTGAGATAATTGACTAGAAAGTCAACTTGAGTTGACCAAAAAGTCAACTATCTCTAAAGTCGTAAAATCAAAACCCTAGAGTCTAGAGGCTACTGGAAACACCTGGTTTGAATATCAAGTCAAATAGACATAGGTTGACCGCAGTTGACCAAAAGTCAATCATGTGTGAAAACTGGTCAAGGGGGATAAAATAATATTGTATCTAAATATTAATAAATAGCTTCCCCTTAAAATATACATAAATATAATATCTACCTTGCAGAAAATCAAATCTACAAAATAACCAGATAATCTAACCCTACAAATTTATTTCCTTAATAATTGTTTATATATCTAATTTAAATAAATCCAATTTTAAACTTTTTACTTTAGATCCTACTTAATTCCTTAATCCCTATTATAAAAGATAAATTTGAATTGGTAAGATAAGACCACTTAGTAAGTTTGATTAAAATAATATTAAAGCATTATTTAAGACAAGATTATATCATATAAATGATTTCAACAAACATATGAAACATAATAAAAGCTAATCTATCATTTTTAATACTAACTATATCTTAGGATTCTAAGTACAAAAATAATAAGCAAAACATATTTAAATTTAGCTAAATTAACTTAGATAACAAAATAAAACCATTAATACAAATCGATTCACTCTATAAACTTTATAATAATAACCTTCAAAATTAAAATCCAATTATTGATACATTTTCAACCTAAAATCTAGCTCTCAACAAAGAGACTACAACCCTAAAACAAAACCCCCACCGCTCCATGCTAAAAGAAAATTTCGTAGGCAAGGGAAAAGGGGTGGTGGCTGAGGGGGAGTCAACCAGAGGGCGGATGGGATGTCGAATGGTCTGTAGTGGCGGCAATTTGAATGGCAGTTTCTGGCTAAAACAGGCGGTGACGAAGTATGGAAGATGGAGGAGGCAGGGGATAGGGTCGGTGCGGTGGTGGCCACATGCGGCGACACCATCGCCTATCGGGGAAATAGGGTGATCAGGGGAGGGGCAGCCGTCGTCGGGCGGGGGAGCCTCCGCACTGTGCTATGCATAGTGGGTGGCCCACGCGCCGCGCGACCCCCACTGATATATTAGTTGCACCAAGGGTTTGGGGGGGCTTCGGCCCTTCCAAACTGATTTAAGATTTATTTATTTATTTTTTAATAATTTAAAACATTATTTATAGAAATAAATGCAATCCATAATAAAGAATAAACAAGGCAATAATAATTATAAACCACTAGTGAAAAAAATGACTGTACCCCACTAAACAGGGGCTGCCTACCAATTTATTGTTTTAAATTTTATTACATCAAAAAAATCTATATTTCATGCTCCACAACATAATGGAAAAATATTTTTATTTTAAGCATTTTATATTTTGGAAGAATTTTCCAGAATTTTTTTCTTTAAATGAAATTAATAAAAAAAAATTTTACTCAAGAACACCAAAAAAAAGAAAATAATTGAAAATCTATTTAACTGGTTGAAAATAAAGATAATATGGATTTTTATAGAATCAAGATTACTTCCAAACATCCATTTTTAAAACTTATGAGCCTCTTTTGAAATTTGAACAACCTTAACTAGAATAAAATTAAATTATTTGTTCAACCATGGTAAGAATATTTGATCCAAGATAACTCTATAGGGAAGATTTGATCTTCCAATAATGCAAAATATTACCTTCAAATAAATCTGAAACTTGTTTATTTAAATATTAAAATTCCTATATTTGCTAACACCTAATAATGTTCATCCAAGGAAATTTAGTAAATTTACAAGATATAAAGTCTCAAATTTTCTTTCAAATTTCAATATAGTAAGATGTACATATTTAAACCTCCATGTTACAAAATGATTACAAAATAACGGAAGGGTACAATTCTTCATAAAGGTCCTAATACCAACTTGAAACAATGAAATTACTAAAACATCAAGGATTACAAATGTTCATTTTTCTAGCCATACCCATCTTCCTCCTAAGGGTACAATGAAAATTTGGAACTCCTTCAAGATTCCTATAGATGATAAGTTTGACCATGGAGGCTCACCTCCCAACCTAGGCCTTTACAAGGCCACCCCTGAGCTTGGGGATCCAAACTGGAATGGGATACAAACAAGCATACACCGCAAGCAAATAAGCAAACATAAAACTCAGACTCAATAAATTTTCCCAACACAAGGATGTACAAGAGGAAGGTCTCCAAGAGGCCTTCCTGAAAATAGGGGTAGTGGTAGACCTCACTATAGGAGAAAGCCAAGAATCTAAATAAAAACACAAGCCTCACATGGACTTGTAAAGGACCATCTTTACAAGATGCAGTCCTGAAATAATCTCCTTATGCCCCCTGGGGCCCTCAGGGCCTTCTTGGCATCATGGATATCATGTCACCCCATGTTTTCCCCTCCACACATGGGAGACTCTACACTAAAATGAATAATTTCCTACTACCCTCCAAGGTTACTCTGCCCTCCCTAGGGTGAGTGTGCCTTGAAGACCCATTGAAATCCAATCACAAAATAAAGACATTAAGAAACAAAATATAAAATTTAAATTATGAAAATAAAACTTGAAAAAAACACACATAGGACTCCATTAATGGAGTTTCAAGCTCAAGAACACACATGAACATAAATACATTACTCTAAACCAACCCTTAACTATCCACTTGCCTAAACTCTCCATGGGTGGAGTCAAATGCAACTTGGGTAGAAGAGAGAGTGAGGTTAACCAAAGTTACACTCCTCTTCAAAATTTTCTCAAGTCTTAAAATGACACTTTAAGGGAGAAATAAATGAGTTTAGAGGCTCATTAATAATAGAAAATGACCCCTAACCCATAGGGTACCAAGTTGGGTAACTAAAATTGGCCCCGGTTACTCCCTGGAAGCCCAAAAGACCCTCCAAAAATAACCCTGAAGTTAACCTACGGATTTCTAAGACAAGAAGACTTTATAGAAACTTCTAACCCTAGGTTAAGCTTGGGTACTATGCCTAGGTAACCTTAGTTAACCCTATAACTAATCATGGTTCCCTTTACAAGCCAAGTCCGCATTAAATTACAACAATTGCCAATTTTGGCACATTAAATTAAAACAATGACATGACTCATTCACATGAACATTTACTAATCTAATTACACACATCTAAACCACATTTATGAAATAACCACATAAACAACAAGGTCCATGTCTCTTTATATAAACAGGACCTTGGAAAGCATGGAAATTTACATAGGTTCCAGTATTGGGCCCCCAGTTTAGATCCATGGTCAACTTTTCCTGCACACTCAATGCACACATCAGTAGATCTAAAACATAATGATATGAAACATAAAACTACATCAATAATATACATGCATATAAACCACACCTACATTAGAACTAAAATAACATAGCATTGGTTTCCTAAACCAAATTCATCATATTACATTCATACATTTAAATCCATATAAGACATCAACATAAGATGAAACTAAATCAGAACATAAAGCATCTCAAATGTACCCTGATTACAAAATCAGGTGTTGAATATATAACATAGGATTCCATCGATCCCAAAATATGTAAAAGTCTCCAATAGTCAAGGTATGTCAAAGCATAAACTACTAAAAGAATGAGTATCAAAATAGTAAAACTATGATAGTCGAATGTAGGTCTCACATCCACCCCTTCTAGGCATGAACTTCCTCTTGGAGTTCATCGAAGAGGTGAGGGTACTGTGATCTCATCTTTTTTGTGTCCTCCCAAGAGGCTATAACCTCATCATAGCAATCCCACTAGATCTTAACCTCATCTAGCTCTCAGCCTCAAAGACCCAATGTCCGCCAAGCCAATATACGAATTGGGTCCAAAGCTAGCTGCACATCCAACTCCACCAGCAAGGCATCCCAATCTGTCACATGAGACTCATCATAAATATACTTCCTTAGAATTGAAACATGAAACACATCATGGATGCATGATAGGCTAGGTGGAAACGCTAAATGGTAAGAAACTAGTCATATCATCTCAAGGATCTCAAAAGGTCCAAAAAAATGTGGTTCTAGCTTAGAGCCCTTTCCAAAATGGATTGGATTCTTATGCGGTCGCACTCTCAAGAAGACTATGTATCCAACTAGATAGGCTCAATCAATCCTCTTCGCATTTGCATACTTCTTCTGCCTATCTTGAGATTCCTCAAGTCACTGTCTAATCAAAGTCACCTACTGCTCCATATCCCTAACTAGCTCAAGACCAATGGAAACTCTATCCTTGGTCCTATCCCAACTGAGTGGGATCCTGCATGGCCTACCATAAATAGCCTAGTAGGGAGGAGTACCCAAGGAAGTTTGGTTCCTGTTGTTATAGGAAAACTTCACTAAGTGTAGGTATTCTTCCCACCGGGTCTGATGGTCCATGACATACATGCGAAGCATGTCCTCTAACACCTAGTTGACCCTTTCGGTCTGTCCATCTGTCTTAGGATGATAAGTTGTACTAAAGTTGTGCCTAGTTCCCATAGTTTCCTGAAGTTCTCTCCAAAAGGATGAAGTGAAGAGAGAATCTCTATCTGAGATTATCTTATGAGGTACGCCATGAATTTGGACTATATCTCGCAAGAACACTTGTGCCACTGCTAGTGCGATAAAGGTAGTTCGCACAGGTAAAAAGTGAGCCACCTTAATTAACTTGTCAACTATCACCATGATTACATCATGACAACAAGAAGACATAGGAAGACCTACTATGAAATCCATAGATATGGTGTCCCATTTCCACACTAGTATCTCATGTGGCTAAAGGAGTCCACTTGGATGACGGTTTTCTACCTTCACCCTTTGGCACTCTAGGCATCTAGCTACCATCTCTGCAATCTGCAATCTCATGCCGGGCCAATGATATAACTACCTCAAGTCGGCATGCATCTTCTTTACTCTGGGATGCACTGCATATGGGGCCCTATGAGCCTCAATCATCACAAACTCACGTAATCCTCCAGAAGAAGGTATATAGATATGTCCTTGTAGACACCCTAAAATGGACAGGCTTGCGACTTTACATTTAAAACACTAATTTTCATCTATTAATTAATGGTTTCTTAATCATTAATTAATCATCTATTTTCTTCTAAATTCATTTCTCAAATCATCTAATCCAATTCCCAAAATTAATTAAATAATTAATTTTATTTAATTAAATAAATTTAATTGATTAATTACCATTAATTGATCAATTAAACTCAATTTCCTATAGTTTAAATCCAAATATTTAAACTTACTAATTAAATTCTTCCAATTAAATTAATTTAATTTCATCAAATAAAGCAATTCTTAATTAAAAAGAATT
>MU226606.1:4705978-4724711 GCA_018584345.1 Thuja plicata
AAATGAATCAACTATTTGGAAAGGAGAATAACAAAGGAGATACCTTAAATTCTATTAATTATATGTATAGAAATGATATATGACAGTAATTGAAGAAATAGGAGAAATGCACTAACCTTGAAATATTATAGATCAAAGAATGTTAACATCACTACCTCTGATCTTACATGAGGCCTTAATAATAGAATGGTAACATCACTACCTCTGATCTTACATGAGGCCTTAATAATGGTAGATTAATGCTCTGCCTGGCGGTTTTCCACCGCTGCAAAAACCATGTGGGACTTCCCCCTGTCCCCAACTGTTAGTTTCGAAACCGATGTATGTTGACTACCACCCTATGGGCACTCTCTAGCTAAGTGCCCCATGGCACCACAAGTGTAACATGGCCCCCAGGATTGAAACTAAATGCCAAGAGGCATGGAATACTGAGATCATGCGGTCCTAGATGAACCGCTATAGCCACCCCTAGAGGACTGCTGAGTCCATGCTAGAGGGGTGTATGGTGCCTGAGATCTTTGATCCTTCTTAGGACCCTTTGACTGCCACTGTTTGGGATTAGATCCTTGTTGAACCTATGGTGGCCTCTGTCACTGGTTCTACTAAGACTACTATGGTTGTTGTTGTTGTTGTTGCTACTGTGGGGCCCTGAATGTCCCTATAGATTTCCTCTAATTTCCCTTCCACTGGGATTTCTGATATCCAAAGGCCTGGGATGAGGTATTGTGGTTCTGCGACCTATCCCTATAATCCTGTGGGCCCCTGACTATCTCTTCAGCTACTAAGGCCCTGTCCTTAGTGAAACTTAATTTCCCTGAAGGTACCATGCGTACCCTATCTAAAATCATGGGATTTAATCCCTTGATGAACCTGTTCACTTGCATCTTCTCATCTCCCATGTATTCAACATAGGGTAGGAGGTCAAGAAACTTTCCCTCATACTAGGCTACTGTAAGACCCCATTGTCGGAGGTCATGGAGCTCATCTATACGGTGCTGTCTAAACTACCCTAAAATATACCGCTCTCTAAAAATCTCGAGGAAAGCTCCCCAAGTGAGGGTATTGATGTCTATGAGTCCCTTAGTCTCCTCATGCCTCCACCAAGTGGATGCCCCATCTCTTAACAAAAGAATAGAGAACTGTGCTTTAAGGTTGTCATAATTCCGCAACCCAAAGCACCTTTCCAGGCTTAAAAGCCAAGCCTCTGCTCCTATCCCATCTACTTCTCTTGTGAAGGGGGGAAGTTTAAGCCTCATCAATTCTGTGATTTGGTTCCCGATATCTGGGGGGGTGCTCTATCGAGTCTCTGTGCACCTCCCCTAGGAATACCCCCTGGCACTATAATGGAATATTCCTCCTAATCTGCCTAATTCCCTCCTGCTCTAGGAGGTGGGCTCCTACTTCTCTCTCTTTCCTAGTTAACTAGTGGCATGTGGTCTAAGATAAGCCTGACCAAATTATGAAAGGCCAACAATAGTTTTGCATTAGGATCGGGGGTTGGAGGGTTTAGGAGGTGGACTCTAATTGCTCCTACGATCCTCTACCTTAGGTTGTACCTCTACGCGTGCCGCAGGGACACGTCTCTGACCACGCCCTTGCTAACAAGCCTGACAAATGACAAGTGGCATCCTCCACATGCAAGACAAACTTAGTGACAATGTAGTGGGTTAGGTTCCCAATGTTACTAAACATGGCTCTGATACCAAAATTTCATGCCCAAAAGTTGGGCAAAAACACACAAACAAAATTTTTTTAAACGCACTAAAAAGGAGGGCTTATGCTACCTCAAAGGTATAGCAAGTGCATGCAAAATGGTGCAAAGGAAATATAGTAACTGGGAGGCCATACATGGTAGGATAGCTCTTAGAACCATCCTACAAGGAATCCTAAACTAGATACCTCGATCGACATGCAAATTGAGGTAGTTGACAAAAAGTCAACTAGAGTTGACCAAAAGTCAACTATACTCTGAAATACATGAAAGGGAGTTACTTAGACCTACTAAGTCCTATGGAGGGCTTAGGCACACAAATCAAGACAATTGACTAGAAAGTCAACTAGAGTTTACCAAAAAGTCAACTATCTCCAAAAGTCATGAAATTGAAACCCTAGAGGCTACTAGAAACACCTGATTTGAATATCGAGTCAAACGAACACAGGTTGACCGAAAGTCAATCATGCGTGAAAACTGGTCAAGGGGGATAAAATAATATTGTATCTAAATATTAATAAATAACTTCCCCTTAAAATATACATAAATATAATATCTACCTTGCATAAAATCAAATCTATAAAATAACCAGATATTCTAACCTTACAAATTTATTTCCTTAATAATTGTATATATATCTAATTTAAATAAATCCAATTTTAAACTTTTTACTTTAGATCCTACTTAATTCCTTAATCCCTATTATAACAGATAAATTTAGATAGGTAAGATAAGACCACTTAGTAAGTTTGATTAAAATAAAATTAAAGAATTATTTAAGACAAAATTATATCATATAAATAATTTCAACAAACATATGAAACATAATAAAAGCTAATCTATCATTTTTAATACTAACTATATCTTAGGATTCTAAGTACGAAAATAATAAGCAAAACATATTTAAATTTAACTAAATTAACTTAGATAACAAAATGAAACCATTAATACAAATCGATTCACTCTATAAATTTTATAATAATAACCTTCAAAATTAAAATCCAATTACTCATACATTTTCAACCTAAAATCTAGCTCCCAACAAAGAGACTACAACCCAAAATGAAACCCCCACCGCTCCATGCCAAAAGAAAATTTTGCACGCAATGGCAAAGGGGTGGTGGCTGAGGGAGAGTCAAACAGAGGGTGGATGGGATGTTGAATAGTCTATAGCGGCGGCATTTTGAACGGCGGTTTCTGGCTAAAACAGGTGGTGTTGGTGGTGTAATGTAGAGGGCGGCGACAGAGTATGGAAGATGAAGGAGGGAGGGGATAGGGGCAGTGCGGTGGTGGATGCAGGCAGTGGCACCACCGCCTGTTGGGGAAATAGGGTGAGCAGGGGAGGGGCGGCCGTCGTCGGGCGGCAGAGCCTCCCCATTGATATATATTAGTTGCACCGAGGGTTTGGGGGGCTTCGGCCCTTCCAAACTGATTTAAAATTTATTTATTTATTTATTAATAATTTAAAACATTATTTATAGAAAAAAATGCATTCCATAATAAAGAATAAACAAGGCAATAATAATTATAAACCACTGGTGAAAAAAATGACTGTATCCCCCTAAATAGGGGCTGCCTACCAATTCATTTTTTAAAATTTTTATTACATCAAACCAATCTATATTTCATGCTCCACAACATAGTGGAAAAATATTTTTATTTTAAGCATTTTATATTTTCAATGAATTTTCCAGAATTTTTTTTCTTTAAATGAAATTAATAAAAAAAAATTTACTCAAGAACACCAAAAAAAAGAAAATAATTGAAAATCTATTTAACTTGTTGAAAATAAATATACTATGGATTTTCATAAAATCAGGATTACTTCCTAACATCCATTTTTAAAAATTATGAGCCTCTTTTGAAATTCGAACAACCTTAACTAGGATAAAATGAAATTATTTGTTCAACCATGGTAAGAATATTTGATCCAAGATAACTCTATAGGGAAGATTTGATCTTCCAATAATGCAAAATATTACCTTCAAATAAATTTGAAACTTGTTTATTTAAATATTGAAATTTCTATATTTGCTAACACCTAACAATGTTCATCCAAGGAAATTTAGTAAATTTACAAGATATAAAGTCTCAAATTTTCTTTCAAATTTCAATATAGTAAGATGTACATATTTAAACCTCCATGTTACAAAAAGATTACAAAATAATGGAAGGGTACAATTCTTCAGAAAGGTCCTAATACCAACTTGAAACAATGAAATTACTAAAACATCAAGGAATATAAATGTTCATTTTTCTAGCCATACCCATCTTCCTCCTAAGGGTACAATGTGAATTTGGAACTCCTTCAAGATTCCTGTAGATGATGAGGTTGACCATGGAGGCTCACCTCCCAACCTAGGCCTTTACAAGGCCACCCCTAAGCTTGGGGATCCAAATTGGAACTGGATACAAATAAGCATACACCACAAGGAGATAAGAAAACAAAAAAATTAGACTCAATAAATTTTCCCAACACAAGGATGTACAAGAGGAAGGTCTCCAAGAGGCTTTCCTGAAAAATAGTGGTAGTGGTAGACCTCACTGCAGGAGAAATCCAAGAATCTAAATGAAAATACAAGCCTCACATGGACTTGTAAAGGGCCATCTTAACAAGATGCAGTCCTGAAATAACCTCCTTATGCCCCCAGGTGCCCTCAGGGCCTTCTTGGCATCATGGGTATCATGTTACCCCATGTTTTTCCCTCCACACATGGGAGACTCTACACTAACAAGAATTATTTCCTACTACCCCTCCAAGGTTACTCTACCCTCCCTACTGTGAGTGTGCCTTGAAGACCCATTGAAATCCAATCACAAAATAAAGACATTAAGAAACAAAACATAAAATTTTAATTTTGAAAATAAAACTTCAAAAAAACACACATAGGACTCCATTAATGGAGTTTCAAGCTCAAGAACACACATGAACATAAATAAATTACTCTAAAGAGATCCAACCTTAATCCAAAGCTAAGGTGAGAAGAGAAATGGTGTTGAGCTATCCTTCCTAAGCTCCTTCTCCAAAAGCTCCTTCAATTGAATTATGTATCTAAGGGTTGAGACTAGGTGAACACTCAACTCATCCTAAATCCTTCCCTAAATAGGCAAAACCTCCAACAAGAACAAGGCTTAATCCAAAGGTAAGTTGACTCTAACCAACCCTTAACTATCCACTTGCCTAAACTTTCCATGGGTGGAGTCAAATGCAACTTCGATAGAAGAGTGAGTGAGGTTAACCAAAGTTACACTCCTTTTCAAAATTCTCTCAAGTCATAAAATGACACTTTAATGGAGAAATAAATGAGTTTAGAGGCTCATTAATGAAATAAAATGACCCCTAACCCATAGGGTACCAAGTTGGGTAACTAAAACTGACCTCGGTTACCCCCCGAGAGCCCAAAAGACCCTCCAAAACTAACCCTAAAGTTAAACTACGGATTTCTAAGCCAAGAAGACTTTCCAGAAACTTCTAACCCTAGGGTAAGCTTGGGTACTACCCCTAGGTAACCTTAGTTAACCCTATAACTAATCCTGGTTCCCTTTACTAGCCATGTCAACATTAAATTAATTACAACAATTGCCAAATTTGGCACATTAAATTAAAACAATGACATGACTCATTTAGATGAACATTTACTAATCTAATTACACACATGCAAACCAAATTTATGAAATAACCACACAAACAATGAGGTCCATGTCTCTTTATATAAACAGGACCTTGGAAAGCATGGAAATTTACATAGGTTCCAGTACTGGGCCCCCGGTATAGATCCATGGTCAAATTTTCCTGCACACATCAGTAGATCCAAAACAACATGATATGAAACATAACACGACATCACTAATATACATGCATATAAGCCACATCTACATTAGAACTGAAATAACCTAGCATCGATTTCCTAAACCAAATTCATCATATTATATTCATATATTTAAATGCATATAAGACATCAACATAAGTTGAAACTGAATCAGAACATAAAGCATCTCAAATGTACCTTGATTACAAAATCAGGTGTTGAATATATAACATAGGATTCCACCGATCCCAGAATACGTAAAAGTCTCCAATAGTCAAGCTATGTCAAAGAATAAACTACTAAAAGCATGAGTATCAAAATAGTAAAACTATGATAGTCGAATGTAGGTCTCACATATGGCATATGGGTCTGCTTCTATGACAAAATCATTCTCCTTTTTCTTAGAAGGATGTATTGGTGATCATTCAGATTCAGCTTCCTCTCGTATTTTTGTCATGAGATTTTTTATACTTTGACAATCCTTTGTATTATGGGTTGGGGACTTATGCATCTCACACCACATGCCTGCATTAGCATGTGTCTTTTTTGCAGCCCACCATGTGTTTTTAGCTGAGTTTGAGTGAGGTTCCTTGGTCACCTATTTTCTCACAGATTTATTGTCACCTTCAACCTTTGGCTTATTATTTGCAAAGTAGTCCCTCTTCCCTTTCTGCTTGAATTTCTCTTCAATTTTTGTAGCATATTTATAGGCAGTTGCCAATGTCTCAATATTTAAAAACTCCATCTATGTTTGAATATAACTGTGAAGTCCACTACGATATTTCAGAATTTGATGCTTCTCTGAATCCTGAATATGAAGTTTTGCTGAAAGGGAATGGAATGTGTTTGTTTCATCTTGCATAGATTGATCCCTCTTCTGTCGAATCAACTTCCATTGTATGTATTTGTGTTCATATACATCCTCGAGAAATTATGCTTCTTTTATGTATTCCACAAATTCTCCCCATGTGGGCTTGTTATCAAGAGATACTTCCAAGACATTTTCATCAGATAATTCTCGTTCTTTATTTGCTAATTTGGCTTCCCAGGCACATTTCACATGGGTTTCAGCTTTGAGGAGAGAAAACATTATTTTTTTTTCATCTGAGAAATTATTTACAGAAAAGTATCTATCCAATTTTGATATATCCAGTTATCAACAACTTCAGCATCAACTTTTCCTTCAAAATTTGGGATGTCAAAATTTACCTGCACTTTGAATGGGGTATTTCAATGAAATGTTGTTCTTGACTCATAGGGTTGTTGATTTTTTAGAAGGAGTGAAAATTCACTCATCATATCCTCTCATTTCTTATTTAAATCCTCTTCCACCGACTACTTAATTTTATCGCCTGACATCTTCGATTGTGTGCGCCTCAAAGGTGGATATTGTGACAAATCTTGTGTATCTAGTCCTAATCTTTGGTAGGAGGACCTTGTGTAAATTGGCATAAATGATCATTCCCACTTTGATACCATTGATCTAAATTATGAATCAGATTACAATGCCTAGTGTGATACTTGCGGTATTGTCAATTTGAATAT
The DNA here is from genome assembly GCA_018584345.1 of Thuja plicata. Lineage (NCBI taxonomy): Eukaryota > Viridiplantae > Streptophyta > Pinopsida > Cupressales > Cupressaceae > Thuja > Thuja plicata. Next base: position 4,713,044 of record MU226606.1, read on the forward strand.
AAAAACCAGAAGACTAACAACAGAATTGCAAGCCAAAAAGTGATCCATTCTATTCGAAATTTGATTTTATACAAATATGATGGATCCCAAGGCTCACTCAAATACCTTGGAAATGAAATGAAGAGTCACCATAATTTTTATTACAAATAAACTTATTAAAACTACCAAAAATTTGAAAAAAATTAAATAAAAATTTAGGTCTACTTGGAGAAGGCGGAACTTTCAAGTCCTAGGTCCAATTTGTGAAATGTTTACTTCGTTGGAAACATAATAAAAATTTGTAGACCCAAAATTGGGAAGTACACAAGATCTACTCAGAAATGCCCCAAAGACCTTCAAAAATGCAGTTTACTGAGACATACAAAATACGGAAAAAATTAGATTTCAGTATTTCCCAATTCCATCCTGATCACGTATATTAAGTAAACATGTATATCCATTTAATCTTTATGTAAACCATACAAGAAATTAAACATAACAATATACATCAAACATAGAACATTAAAATCCATAACATATATAGGTCCATAAATAAGGGGGCATTATTTAAAAATATGCCCTATCATGATCTATTATATACACAATGCAACCAATTCTCATCCATGGGATGATGAATCCTTGATGCCTCAGGACCGTGGTGAGAAGATGGTAGTCACACAGTGGAAAATGGTCTATAGGATGTTGAAGATCAATATTGACTCCTAAAATTTTGCATCCCTTGGATCACCCCTCATAGCTCAAGGAACTTGCATTGACTCTCTACTAATTGCCACTGGAGTCATTCTCGCTCTTCCTTTCTCAAATGTACCTCCATTTCTATGGGCTAGAAAAAATCCTTGTGGCACCAAGGATCTCATTGTGACTCTAGCCTAACCTATGAGGAAGATGGGATCTACACTGCAAATTTCATGCCTCTCACCACTTCACCCATGAATTGTCTCCATTTGCTCGTGCCCACTTCAAGGTGATAAAGTAAATCATTAACTTAGCATACTTTATGTCTTATGTACCCCTTTTGAAAAAAATTCATACTTGAATCTTCAGCGGTAAAGTTGGTGTCCTCGATGTTTAGGAATAGTGGGGGCTTTCCCTACAAATATGTTGGGGGAATACTACTCTCTCCATTCTCTCGATTGACAATCTCTTCTCCTATGGGTCTTCCTAATATGATCATCCTCGAATGCCTCCTCGTATTCTCACTAGAGTTGACAGTGTCCTCCTCATCTCTCTCATTCTCCTCTCTCATGGGGGTCTCCTAAGACACCAACCTAGACTCCTCTTCCTCTCCCTCTTCATCATCTATGGTTTCTCCTTGCTCTGATCCAAAATATGGTCTCAGATCACCTATCGGGTAGTCATTTAGGAACATAGGTCTAACACCTAGTGTTCCTACGATAGTCTCTCGACATTCCTGCATTGGCCACTACATGGTTAGAAACTAAATCATGCTCATCCTCTACCTATGAATCTTTCAGCTCAATGTGATCAACTATGGGTCTCAGTATGACTTCAGCCCTCAGAATGAAGCTCTGACTTTGAAAGAATATGGAAATTGGTCAAGGTTCACCCTGTGGAAGATTGAACTATCACTAAACCCTATCATAATAGAAGGGCATCACAATGTAGTTGTGCCTCCCCTCCAATAATATGTATTTTTGCATTCATTTGAGCTGGTAGCCTCTCTCACTTCATGATGACGTCTCCCTATATGGTCATTAGATGATATCAACTAACTCTAGTCGATTTATGGTGACCCTCCAGTACAATAGATCACCCCACTACAAAAACCTATTCAATAGGTATCCTAATGCCCGTGGATCTATGGAATTTTTGTCTAGTGGGAATTATGCTGGGCATGTGTATGCAATGTGCTTGAACATCCACACCTATAGCAATGTACACAGTATTAGGATCCACCTCTAAAATTGCACATAACTACTCATCTCATAATAAACATGAGGAAGCATGCTCCTCCCCATGAGTACGCAACATGATGGTTCTCCATCCTACAAAATATCTATGCAAGTGTCATTGGGAATGTGATACCTCTGTAATCTGGGCATAGAACAACTACAATGATGCACATAAGTACCTTCCAAATAAAAGGTATGTCTGGTGTGGCATATAGAAAGGCCTCTAGCTAAATATGATCCTTCTGAGCCTGTGAAGAATGTCCTAAGTAGTAGAGCTAATCTCTCTCAATCTCAATCTCTTTTTGTGACTCTTCATGTCTAACTATCCTCTCATAGATAGGAAGACGTAAGATGTGGTATACATCCTCTAATGTGATCGTGATCTCACCTATAGGTAGATGGAATATGGAGGTATCCTCATCTCATCTCACCATCAACACCATCAACATATCTTGGTGATATCTCATATGTGGTAAATGGTATAACCAGTAGAGTGTGACCTCTATAAATAGCTCTCTATTTGGTCTTCATAGATGACTCTCTTGTCCACACATGTATGTCATAATCTTTATTCCAGCATGCCCAAGGATAACTGGAAGATCCTACAGTCAAAGAAAAACAAACACAACATCAGATCTTCAAATCATGCAAATCTGAATCAAAATCTAGTTGAATTGCACAATAGGTACAAGTTGAGTTCCCATGTACAAGTTGACTTTCCTAGTACAAGTTAATTTTTAGGGTACAAGTCAAATTTTTAGGATTAATTCAACCTTCTAGGTACAAGTTGACTTTCTAGGTACAAGTTGACTTTTCTAGGTTGTAGACCTACAAAATAGTCTCTCTCTCCTCTCCCTATGACACCTACAGAAACAAAAAGCATCAAAGAAACACAAGGCACATATATCAAAACATACCTCATCTAGTGGTGTGTCATCATCCACTTCTTGGCTTATTTTCTCAATCCACATGGGCCCGATCTCCTTCTTTCTCCTCGACATCTTCTTCTCCTCTACAAGAGAAAATCAACAAGGTGAGTCTTCAAATGAGCTTCAAGAGGTAAATTTTTTAACTTAAAAAGAGCCTTTTAGGTAAAACTTACTTTATTAATTTTTTACTTTGTTTCATTTTATACCTTATACCTCTCTCTTCTTATCTCTCCATAACTTGAGCTAGGTGGCTCTATTTTTCACACCATTTCAGGACATGGAATCATGATTCAGATACCTATCCCTCCAAGTTATTTTAGGAATATTTAGGGAATATCACAAATTTTCTAGGAAGGAATTTGTAAATAACATTCTTGAAAAGTTCACTGAGGTAAACATGATTCCTTGTTTCACCTTCCTATTTAGCAATCTGAAATAGGGGGCATATAGCTACCCACAAATTTCATCACATTCCTTCATAAGCTCTTGGTGGTTTATGATTTTCATTAACTTGGTTTTTCAAGTGTGGTTAATAAAAATTTCTTGTAGGATTTATGTTGGGGGCTTATTTATATATCCTTTTTCATTTCACTAATTCTTTTTGTACTTTAGCTTGCATATGCATGCAGTGTCATATACCGCTAAAGTGGAGGCTAAATGTATCATCCTAAATTATAATAACCTAATGTGATCTACAATTTAATGATTGTTTAGCATTTACTTTATTGTTTTTCATTTTATATTTCATTACATATTCATAATCACACTTGGTGGTCACTAATTCAAATATGGGTCCTCTAAACTTTCCTAAATCTCCCTAAATCTTTCATAATTCTCCCTAGTCTATGAAAAATCAAGACAGGATCTTATTCCTAAGAATCCTCCCCTATTTTCCTCCAATTAAAAAATTCATTTCATTTCTAGATTACACCTTTCATCGGAATCAAGTGATGCCCTGAATCCTGCAATCTCTGCTCGACATTTCCCACCAATCAAAATGCAAATATTTTAAGGGGGGTGCAGTCAAATTTTGAATACACCCCTATGGGGTGCAGGCCAAGTTTGACTGTACCCCTGGTGGAATGTTCCTAGATCTAGGTCAGGACCTATCAAAGACTTTTAGTTTGATTCTAGATCCAGTGTCGGCCAGCTTAATTTCGATGTGAGATAACTATAAAAGATACCCTCACACCACACTACAAGAGGATGAAATTGGTAGCAAGATGAAAGCCCCAATATGAAAAAAAATTAATTTCAAGGTGGAAGCTTAAAATTGGTGTCATCTCTTTAAAGTGTGTTGCCAAAGCTAAATTTTCCACTAGTGGCACCCCTTATAATTGTAGGGCAAGCCTTGGGGTCCCGGGTTCAAAAGGGCTGAAGATATAGAGTTTTTGAATTCCTTCCCAAGTAGAGTGGGTGGGATAAAACTCTAGTTCCCACTCTCTTTAATTTTTATCATGGAGTTTCAAAAGGCTCATGAAGATGGATAGGATTACTTTTTCCTTTCATGGTTGAGTTTTATTTCCTTTTATGTTTCAGATCTAAGCTTTGATACTTCATATTGACATGGTCTCTTGCATTTACATTGTAGGATTGACTCTATCACACATAGGGTTCTTGCATCCTAGGTATTTACTTTTTCACCTTAGGTCATTTATAATTCTAGACATACTCTAGTGTCACAAGCACAACACATTATCATCTTTCTAACAACTATTCATGGAGGTGAGAATCACCAAAACTGGGGGTTGACTAATTCAAACCCCTATATGTATGTGTGAAAATGGGTACCTACAAGATGCACAACAAACACACACACTTCAATAGATCATTGCATGGTTAGTGGGTTAGAAAACATGAAATCAAAATTTTATAAATTACACTAACTTAAATGTATCTATTGTCTTCTAGTAGGCAGGAGTTTATACTTTGCTCTCAGGTCATCGCAAAGTCCAGTGACTACTCTTGTTCCAAATGAAGGATTTTTAATCTAGATGATTGATCTACAATGATATAAAAAATGTAGTTTGTTGTTCATCCAAGCTAATTAGATTTGTTTTAGAAGCACCAAATTGAAATGTGAAAGATTCAATTTAAAGCACCAAATTCAAATATGCTCTAAAATTAAGATTTGCATGCTTAAGCAAAAGTAAATTAAGATAAGCTAATGAAAGATAAAATGCAAATGCTTGAATGTAAAATGTAGTATAATAATAGTAATGCAAAAGTTAGGATCCTTTGTGAAGGAAATGAGCTTCTCTTTTATAGAAAATCTCTGTCAAATCGACCTGTCGAATCGACAGTAGAGATCGAAAGAAAAGAGTGGCTTAGTTTCGATTTGAGGAAGCACAATCCATGTGCAAAGAATGTGATTGTTCAAAAGATTTAGTTGACTGAACTGACTGATCAGTATTTTTGGAAACTTCCATATTCAGATCTCACTTAACTGAAATGTTTCCAAAATGATAAATAGTGGAGAATCAGATAACTGAGTGGAATTAGATTCTTTCCAATTTGATAATTAGTTAATTGGATTTGATGATGTCATATGCATTTTTAATATTTTAAATTATTTTGAATGCATATTTTTTTTTTTATTAATTAATTTAATTCCTTTTTTATTTAATTGTAATTAATATATTAGAAATATCAATTAAACAATTAACATAAGGTTTATTTGCCAATGTATTATGATTTCAAGAATTAATTAATTAATCAAGTACGATGATTGATTAGGACCTAGGGTTCAGGTCAGATTAGCTTGAAATTGATAGATTGCCTGTTTGATTTAGGACTTAGGATTTATCAAGATCAGGGTTTCTTGATTAATTGTTGAGATTGGGGTTCTAGGGTTTAGATGACCATTTTTATGTGATTACATTTTCCCCTCTTTGAATTGATGTGTGATCAGCACATTGATTCAAAGACTTATTATTGATGGATCAAGAATAGTTTGATTTGAATTATATAGCCACAACACACACGCGCGCCTCTTTTCAGATCTGTAGGAACATGTATTATTCATCAGATTGACAGTAAAGGCAAAACCCTCAAAATGGCATCAACCTCCCTGTCTCAGACATTTTTAGGTATAGAGACTCAGGTACATAGTCAAAGTTCAACTCTGTACCCATAGGTGTAGTCAAAGGTTGATTGTACTCCTCAGACATTTTGCAGATTCAAGTTCAGAACGCAAGGACCTAGATCTAGATTTGTATCTAGTCACTAGATTCTAGTGATTTTTAGGCTCAGACTGTGAGCAATCCAAACATAGGTGTGTTTATTACTTGTCCATTATCCATTTCTATTTGGTCATTTCTATCTCAAATTTGCATATTTTAGTTTCTATAAAGTAATCCACTCAAGGATCTCCTACAAACCCTAGAGATTGCATTGGTATCCTATTCCATTGGGTCATATCAATTGAATCTTTAATTGAGGTATTATCTTGAGTCTATTCCTATTGTATGGAGGAAACTTATTGTGAGTGATCTACACATTGTCATTGTTCACCATTTTCCACTATACAGAAGTAATGTTTACCAAAAATGAAATAAGTTTACCGGAAATGACAAAGCATTTACCAGAAATGAGACTTATCCTAGAAACAAAAAAGGATTGACATAATACAAGACTGTAAGTTCTTTTGTTCTTCCTAGAAATGAAATAGTAGGACCGAAAATGAAACAAAAGAAACTGAAAAACACTGCTTTATAGCCATAAATGAAGTAAGACTCCCTATAAATGAAGGACTATTCCTAGAAATGAGATAGTTTTGTAGTGTCCAAAACCTGCAAGCATAATTTGGTCAAAATTGATGACAAAATCATGGCCTGAGCCCCATGATGGGTGCCAAAAATATGTGTGTGAAAATATGTCTATATGTCTGGAACCACAAACACTTCAATGAGTCATTATATAAATTGGTTAGTACAAAGAATACATCAAATGAACTCAATTAACTAATCAAAATCTACTCATTACCTTCTACTCATGAAGAATACTATCTAGCTAAAATTACTCTCAAAATTAAGCATCTAGACCAATAATTAACACTCATGAGATGAAGGATTTTAACCAAAATTAAACTAAATTAATACAATTTGAATCTACAAAGAATACAATTAAGCTAATTGATCAAATTGTGCATCTATGTGATTGTTTAAACTAAAATTGAGATGAATTAAGAACTAAAAATGATGAATTCCAAATGCAATTTCTATGAAAATGATCTATTTAGAATGAAATTAGCATTATGTCTATGCTAAAGATCTAGATAATATATATGAAAATTCCTTGATTGAGCTTGGTTTTATAGATTTCCTTTTGGAGGGAAATATTTGAATTTAAATTCAATGGCTAGGATGAGGCCATGATAAATGATGGAGATTGATCCTTGAGTTATCCATGTGGACTTGATCTTATTGTCTTGAGCCAAGTCATTTTACCTTCTGTGCTTGAGTGGATAATGTGACATTTATTTAATTCACTTAATTAATAGCTCTAGCCAAGTTATTTTTAGTTTGATTTAGTTTATGATGACTTGGGATTGAATTTAGATTCGATGTACTAATTAGGACCTAGGGAAATTTAATTTATATTTGGGTCTCTGAGTATACTAGACCAATTTTAGGTGATTACAAGTAGAACCAAATTTTACAACCATTTCAATTTCTTGTCTACCTATGTTAAATCATAGGATTTCAGTAGAGAATAGAAACACATCAAGAATGTGTATAAAAAACAAAGAAAACTTTAGATATTCCAAAAAAAAATTAGATTGGCGAGTGTGAAGAAAATTCTATAACCCATTTTTTTAACACATTTCCCACTTGAGCCCATTTGCAAGCTATCAACTAGTGTATGGACATCCTACAGTGCATAGGAAATTCTTGCTAAATCCCTCAAAATAATGTGGTCTCACAAATTGTGATAAATACAAAATTTATATAACAAAGGTAGTAGAAGCTTCAGATCTATTCACGGAATATAAAATTGGCAGGAGTAAAAATAATTTCCATTTATCTACGTGGTAATAGAAGTTGCAAAGAGTGGAGGTGCAGCCAACAGACAATCTTCATGGGAACACTGTAAAAATAAAAATCTAACACAAGGAAGAAATATCCAACCATAAAAAGAAGTAGCACTAACACAATTCTAAGGGGATTTTATATGCATCATATCCTCAAGAAAGAAAAATATGAATCTTCTATATCCAAAATGATTTAACAGAAAAACATAAAACTTTCTTCATATAGTGCAAACATAAATTTATATTTCTTCGAAAAGTTTCCAATTTCTGAAATAGACTAAATATTCAATTTAGATTAAACCAAAACTTACCTGACTAAATGTTAGAATCGAGTTGAACAAAACCCTTGAAATACCTTCCCTAAATCCCTCACGATTTCCTTCCATCTTCTCCTTGGTGTGTTCAAATTTTATTGTCTTCCCCTTTTTAATTCCAACTCTAATGCCCAAATTGTTTTTTTATCTTCTAAGCATGGTCTATTTTATCAATTCTAACAAATTGTAGTTAAACTATAAAAATGTATGAAAAAAAAAAATTTTAGACTAATTAAACAGTCACATTATTTTTATCTGGCAATGGAGTTAGAAAATGCAATTATTAAAATAAATTGTATTATTAACCCTTCATATCACAACCTCACGTATAAAAAAAAAACCACATATATATTTCCAATTATTCTAATCCACACACGCGCACACATATTTTAGCATGCATTTATGAACCAAGTAAAAATCTGATTCAAACAAGCATGAAATTAATGAACTACGTGGGTGTGTGAGTGCTAGATTCTATCATTCTTACCACTATCAGAGTGTTAACTTCTTCTACCTAGGCCTCATTCTCGCCTTGAAAACCTATCCAAAACTTTTTTAAAAATCAAGTTCCCTCTAGTCCAAGTTAGTACCATAATCAATAATCCATTTATGGATAATCAAATTGCAACATGTATCCTTTACATTTTGTATTCGACCAATCATAACATATAGAATTACGATGCATAATAACCATAATCAAATAAAATCCATAAATGTGATACTTGTAACATACTAATCTAATGTTCTTATAATCCATAAAACACAATAATTTTAATGTCTAGTATCCATCAAGGTCTCTAACTAATCAAACATGGTCAAATAAATCAACTGGGTCTATTGTATCACATTTGTCCTTAGAATGTGATCAAGAATGTTGATACAATATCTTTGAATCAATAGAAAAACCAAAAGGAAATCATGAAATAAAAAAACCTCATGTAGTGGATGTTTTAATTCACCCCAATATTGAATTGAAGAGGAGAGAAAAGAGGAATATTTGATGGATTATGTAGATCTCCTTCCTTGATGTCAAACTCTTTTCCTTGGCCTCCAATGGGGAAAAGAGAAAGATTTATGAAAGGAAAATGTATTGAATTTTTGATGATGAATGCCTTCAATGAAATTTTTCTTGTACTTGGATCTCTTGAATGCACAATAACTTTCCAATAATGCTTGCATTTATGTTATGTTGATATGTATTATGGATGCCAAAATGAGGGGAAGAGGTCTCCTTTTATAGATATTTTGGGGCTCAAATTTTACAAGAATGACCTTGATTAAGAACCTATGAGAAACAACCCCGCATTAGTCCCACATCCCACCAAATGAAAATTCCTTAGGAAAAGGCTGACCTAAGTCAGCCTAATCTAGGACAAGGTTGACCCAAGTTGACCTTGTTGATGCAGGAGCATTAAGGACACATTAAGGCACGGCAGTAATTTGTTGCCAAATCAATGTAATAAGGAAAATATGAGGCCATTCCAATATTTGTGAGGTTACATAAGTCTATTATGTTCATTTGAATCAAATTGTACGACATTATGAGTCATTTGTTCAAAGAAGGCCTATAAGGTCTTGATTGGGTCAACTATGGTCATACATGTGAAAATTCCCAATAAGGGTTTTAAATGATGTAATAAGTCTTAATTATTCTGTATTTATGTTTTTAGGAAGTCCTAGGATGATTTAATAAATTTTTGTCATATTTTGGTGAAAATTGCAAAAGTTGCAAAATTGCAAAAATGTTGTCATTAGGATGAATAAAAGACCAATCAAATTGAAAATCAGTTGAATAATTTTTAATAGGATTTTAATTTATATTTAAATCCCCTTTGTGTGGGGGATGACAAAGGTGTGCATAGATTTGAGGAAAAATACAATAAAACAATGTAATATTATGTTATTTTCCTACATTCTCTCAGAATAGTCACTTTGTATTCTTAATAATGGGTTGAAAGTGTTGGAAAGTGACAATGCAAGCAATTGTTATTTTGTCATTGTTGTCAAACCTTTACTAGTGAGACTATTGTTATCTATTTGAGTACCATATCTATTGTTGATGAAGAATATTTAACAAAAAGACCAAGTGAATGGTTGAGTTAAGGCAACTAAAAGGGTATTTGATCAGTTGGTACTCTAGCAAAATAATTTGTTGTTTATCTTTCAAAGATAGTTTTTCTAGCTAATCTATGCCGAGAAAGTTTGGCTTGTGCTGAGCAAAGTTGCTTGTGCTGAGTAAAGTTGCTTGTGACGAGCAAAAGTTGCTCAATGCCGAGCACCATTGAAATTGTCGAGTGGAAACAGTGATGTTGGCCGACTTACAGTAATTGAATTAATGATGAGATTTGAGATCTCTTGCAGACTTAGTTGATTTTATTGGGATATGTAATGTTAATTAAAGATTGATCCATGTCATTTAATGTATGGGTAACCATAATTAATGTATGGTTTCAAGATTTAATTAGAGACTAATTTGGAGAAGTAAATGTAATGCAAAGATGGAATGATCCATTGGATCTGACCTAACCTAAGATCTACGATCTTGTTTAAGCGGAAAAAGATTTATCTAAGCTAGATAGAGAGGTATATGATAACCTCAAGGGGTTATTCATTGTGTGTGGAAAAAGAATGTATGTGTATGCAAGAGGTTTGCATAGTTGATTTACTGTTTGGCATGATCTAGCAGAGAAGGCAAAAGGTAGAGGCAGAGTGTTGCATGTGTGATTGCTTGACGGATTTCCAAGAAGATCAGAAGGTTGAAATGATAATGTAGGCTATCTAGTAAGTTAACATCAGAGCTGTAATTGGATCTAAATTAAAAAGTAAGTTGTATGTACCAGATCACAACTGTTGATTACTTTCTTACCATTGTATCAGTTAAATCCTTTAACAAGGTTGACTTAACAGACATTTGTATAAATCCTCTAAAAAGGTGACATTCAGGTGGAATGTTCTAAGTCCTCTAACAAGGCCACTCTTGACAGGGTGATTAAATCCTTTAACCAAGTCACACCTAGCAGTGTGTTATTGTAACCTTTAACAGGGTTGGCTCCTCACAGGGCATCACTTCAGAAGAGTGAAAACTTGGTAGCATGTTACTGGTGGTTTTTCCCATATTGGGTTTCCATGTTAAATACTTGTGTCAACTTGTGTGAATTCTCATGGTTTTCTTTACTGTTATGTTTCTTCAAAGTAATTTCAATTGACAGTAAACTGCATGATTAAGTTGTTGATTTATGCTACTGCTACCGAGTAGATCTAAAGTACAGAAAGTTTTATTTGCTACATCTAAACTTGAGGATAACTGATTCACCCCTCCCCTCTCAGTTATTCTAAATTCATTCTAACAATTTGTATCAGAGCTTTGGTCTCCTGAAAATAGTTTGAAGGTACTTGGAGTGAAAAGATCAAGATGTATAAGAAGGAGGTTCCTAAGCTGAACAAAGATAACTTCCCTGCATGGCAAAGTTTGATGAAACT